>VXBA01000122.1:48174-157749 GCA_013399895.1 Serilophus lunatus
TGGGCCGGGGCGGGCATTGCAGCCGGCTCGCGTGTGTGTTTGCCTGGAGGGTGTGAGAAACGAGCCCACAAATATTATAATTTTTAATGCAATTTGATATAAAACAAAGGCAAGCTGCGCCGGGCGCGTGACTCAGCGATGTTCCGAGTCGGAGGCGCAAAGGGTCTTTAGACAGGTCGGGTTTCCATAACAACATTGTCACAAACGCGGGAGGGATTATTACAATTTCTTTAAGGTAGGAGGGAAATTATTTACATAGGTACATCCCCTTTCTCCTCCCCTCTGGAATTTGGGGAGAGGGTCTTTTATTGCTTTTTGGGGGTCCTGAAGCTGAAGTAGAGCTCTCATCTTCTTTTTGAACTTTTCAACTCTCCTGAAAAAAACTGGCTTGAGCTCTTCTTAAACGTCTCTGAAGGTGGTGCTATCTTTTGGTGAACCAATTTATGGCCTATCCAGGAAATTCTTGAGATATTTATTGCAGAAAGGTGTCTGTGTTTCTTCAAAGTTTCAGGGAGTCACTTTCTAAACAATGGGTCTTTGTACAAATGGCATTTAGCAGGAGGGGCTCATTAAAGCTCACCATTCATTGAAATAAAATCTTACTCCAAATTACACTACTAATATATCTAAATACTACATGATTCTACCTATTAATGAGAGCATAACTATTAATAAAGCCGCTATATTTCACACATCTATACCAATACATCTAGGTATCTACTAATACATCCGAACATTATAATATGGATTCTACTTATTAGCGAAAGCAAAATTCTATTAACAGCACCACTGTATTTCACAAGGGGGTGAGGTGACTGCGTGTCCTGTCAGCTGGCGCATTGTTTAATAAGCGCACAAAGCCGTGGTCTGTGAAACCGCCTTCTCACTCAGCCTGTGTTCAACCCCACTGAAATGTAGTTGATTTTCGTACATGATGCTTTGTGAGAAGGGGGAAAAAAAATTCCAAGAATCCCGTGAAGCTCACTTGAGCTGCTCTAATGAGGTAGGCCCGAATTAAAAATGCAATTAAATGGATAACTCCTTGCAGAGACATAAGTGGTCTTGAAATCTTACCTCCATCGGTGCTCGGTGACGTGAGCATACCTTGCTCTGGCCGGGATTTTCCCTGCCGCGGCTGGAATTTTCTCTGCCGCATTCGGCCACTTCCTGAAGATTTTACTTCTTGCAATTCAATTTCCTTGCCCTGCTCCTGTATCTAAAATAGGGACAAGCTGGTTTGCTGAGGTTTAAAAGTTTAATTAGTAGCATACGAATAGCTTCCACTTGTATATATTCCTCCTAAACTGGAGCTTTCACACGCAAGAGGGTAATGCAGGTACCCGGAGTATTCTTCCTCTGACTGTTGGTGCTGAAGCACGTAAATCGGCATGGAGGCAAAGCCTGTGTCCAAAACCCTGCAGCGGGACAGGTTATCAGAATGTACATACAGCACTCATTAATTCTTAGCGGGGAAGTAAAAAAGGAAGTGATTATGCCAGTAATTAAATGATCCGTACAGTGTGGCTGCTCCAAGGGGAGGGGACAAGCCTAAACACTGCCTGGTACACGGAGCTGGGTTTTGAAGACAAGCAGGTCGTAGCCAAATACTGTTCTCGACTGGGCTGTAAGTTAAGCACTGTCTCCTCCTTTCTTGCACCACATCACCTGTGCATTTGTATGTTTGTTTAGACATACATACATTAACATACATAGATGAACCTTTCTAAAGGGGATTGACATGTACAGAGTCAGAAGGGTGGTTTACACACACCTTGCACAAAGATGAATGACCTCACAAGGAAGTAATTAAATAAAAAAGTTCCTCAGGAGTTATAATGTTAAGTGTAGACTGAAAAGCCATCAGAGGTTTTCAGTTTCAGAGTAACCATGCCTGCCTGCAAATATTGGCTGAAAAAGCCGAAATCTACATAAACAGAGTGTTTTGGTTCTAGCTTTGGTTAATCTCAGCAGCTGGCAGTATGTGTGACTCTAATTTCATACTCTTGGAAGTCAGAGATGCCTAAAATTTGGAAACACCAGACAACACAGAAAATACCTCAGAAGGGCGGGAAGCACACCATTGCTGGCAACACATGGCAGCCTATGTTTGCTGTGCACATTGGAATGCAAAAGCTAGGGAAGCACCTGAAGGATATTTGACAGAAATTTAATTTAAAGAATGCACAGTAAGTCTCACACAGCTGACATTTCACACTCTTCAGTAGAAAAAGGGAAAAGCTATGAGGTTGATCTATTTGTTTTCCTTTGCTTGTCTGTTATTCTGGCTGCTGATTGTTGGAAATAAGATGACATAACTTCACATGAAATATATCTTGATATGAACTCTGATATATACAATAGGCCAGTGTACCAGGAAGCATTGTTATTGTACCTCATCATAGCTGAAGACAGTAACCAACTATCTCTGTCTTTAGAGGTGAAGGCAGCACTTCAGTGTGAACTAGCACCCAGGGACAAATTACGAAGCACAGACAGAATGTCTGATTTAGTACTGCTGTTGACAAAAGATGGCTGGAGACCTAGAACAGCCATATATGTGTTGTAGCTCTAAATACCAATGAGCTGCTTGTTTCTTCTGCTGTAGGCATGTGTCAGGTATACAGTCTGTCCTGCAGTGCCAGCCTTTGGGAGCAGTTTGCTGTATTTCATTAAAAAAATAATGGGCCAAGCTCATCTGCTGTTTGTTGGAGAAGCTCACTGACACAAACTGGCATGATGGCTGTTCTTCATTCGGCCGAAATGCAGGGGATAGCTCCAGCACAGGCTTGCTTAGTCATGGAACTGCCATCCAAAACACAAGCTATTTGTGAGGTTGAATGACACCAGCAAAGTCAGTGCAGACATGGGAACTGGTCTGATGGCAGCTCTGGTTTGTGCAAGAGAAAGAGCAGAAGCGCCAAGGAAAAACACATAGAAAGGGAAGGAAACCACAGGTGTCATCAGAGAAGTCCTTATAAATCTCTGCTGAAGAAAAGCTCAGTGAATGTTTTTTGTAAAATTACAGCAGAAAGGGATGGAGATGTTAGTCTACAGAGAAATTATCTCCCAGTGTATGACTTGTCCATTTAATCAGTCTTTTTTATATACAGGTATGTGCCTGAACCTATTACCTGTTGCCCAATTTTATTTTCTGCCAGACAGTACACGAGTGTCTAGTGGATGATGAGTGAAGCTACAAAAGAAAAGAGAAAAGACCTCATAGAAAACTTTCCCAAAACCGCACTCATGTTTAGAATAATTGCTTTTACATGAGTTAATCAGGAATACTCAACCGAAAATCTTAGGTCCCTTGATCAAAGGTAGCTACAATAACACATTGAGAAATCTCTGCTTAGGGATGACTTCACTTTCATTACTCTACCAAGAATATAATTTTTTCCTTACTTAAGGTAACTCACTGGAATTTGTTTCTCCATGTAGAACCATTTCTTTTTGTGCCTCTAACCCCTTGCCAAAGCCTTTTCCCTTGGTAACCCTTTATCATCTTGGCTGTCTCAAGAATACTGTTAGAAAGGACCTATGAGATCCAAAGCTGTAGCTTAAACTGTGATTTCCTATAGCATGGGGTTTAAAATTTACAGCTGCATCAGTGCATTGGTATTTTACTTCTTCTAGCGTGTGCATATGAGCTGAACCACATTTATGTACTTCTAACTGCCAACGCAGACAGTCCAACTAACCCAGACTTACAACTGGGAATAAAGTGGCTGCTATTGCTCAGTCTGATTTTTCGATAAGCTGCACAGAGTTATAGTTATTAAGTTTGATTCTCAGCGCTGTGTGCAATAGAATAAGCTGAACTTCATTCTGTGTTTAGAAACTTTATCCTTTCCCATTCTGTCTATTTTGTTGGGGTTTTTTTTCAGCACAAGGCCATGGCTCTCTGCATGACCTCATGTTTTGCTGTCACTGAGCTTTATTAGCAGGGTCCTGTAACAAGCTTCAAAATCTTTCCTGGTCCTGAAATGGCAGAGACCTCACAGCATTCTGCTGCAGAGAAAGTGACCCTATTTGATGCTATATTGCTATGCCATGGCTGTGTTCTCATCACATCCCCCAACACGTGCTCATTAGGTGACCTCAGGGGATCTTGACACAGGACCTGACAGATGCGGTGTCATGCACCAACCTCATGTAAGATGAGAGGTCTGACATTGCTCCATCATAAAGAGATTATGTGTCTCTGCATTTGTCTTAATCATGTCGGTGGGTTCAGCAGCTTGTCTCCTTACTGTTGAGAACATTATAGGAGATTGCTTAGAAACTGAAACAATATAGTGGGAATAAAAAGGTCAGACCCTGTTCCCTAGGAGGAACTGTTATGGATCAAGGCACTGCTGAAGTGTCTGACCTTTTCTTAGCTTTTGGGCAGTAGTTGGGTAGTAGTTGGGCAGTAGGTGAGATGGAAAATATGCTGACTTTATACTGTACCAGAAACAGTCTTTGTGTTGCTTTGGTTTGTTCGTTTTACTGAAGAAAACAAAATGTTTCATTCTGAAAAGGCTGATGTGAAATAGTGCGCTGTGTAGCCTGCAGTGGGCTGAACAGTCATGGTTGCTTTTCAGGGGATAAGTTTGAAAGTGTTGCCTTAAGGGTAAGACAATTGTGAGATTCCACAAGTAAAGGGATAGAGGGCAGACATCCAAGCAGCTGGATTTGATAGACGAGGTCTTTAGAGGCACAGCTATTAGCTATGTAAAGGTTAAACTATAGGCAAAATTCAACATTGCAATTTTTCAAGGGATTCATAATATTACCCCAGTTTTGGACAAATATTTTGTCCACCAATTCTATGCTGTTTTAAGGCTAGCAGTGCTATGGTACCATTTAAAGGATATTTTATTGCATAAAGTGACTGTTACTATCATGGCCATAGGCAAAGACCGACAATATTGTGGCGTAGCATAAGTGTTGAAATGCGTGCACAAGTAAAATATTCAGTGGCTTAACGCCTATGTCAAAGATGTTGTGTAATTGCAAATTAGGCCAGAGATCAACAAATGTGGTAGAATCTGGCAAAAAATAGCAGATGGTTGCTATATCACTACTTCAGTGCAGACCGATATCATCATCATTTTGGGATTTTTTTACACAGAAACATAAATGACAAAAATTTCATTTCAGGTTGCAATAGATCAATGATAAACAGTATTAATTCGAGGATCGTAAATGCTTGGTTCTCCCCTTTATTCGATAGAAGGAAACAAGCAGAAAGTAGAGAAATTGAGCTGTTAACCAATAACAGTAGTATGTTTGACTTCCCTCACCCTGAAATTGCTCTTTTTGTAATGGTTAACTGCTCTGTTGCAACTCACAGCAGGGGGGGTGATTTTCCCGTCAAAGGAGGTAAGATAAAAGGAAAGAAAATTCCTTCCATCACGTGTGTTAGAACCCATTTAGAAGAACAATTACTGTACACTAAACAATAGCAGGTAGGAAGGACTAGTCCAGTTTTCGAATTTAGACTATCAGCGGGCAAAAACGAGCTTGTTAAAGGAATTATGCTCCAATTAAAGGATTTTTATTTTCTTTTTGTCCTCAGATTTTACGGCTTCTTGCACCCACGGTGCGCCGACATCCAGTGGGAGCGCTGGGCCGCCTCGGCGTCTCCCTTGTGGCGGAGAGCGCCGGCGAGCTGCGGGGAGCAGGCGGCCGTCGGGGAGGGGCACTTCCATGCTTCCTTCTTTCGATGCCCTAGTGTCGTTCCCTCTGTCCCCGCCGCCCCTGTGCCTGCCTCTGGGCACGCCGGCCCCTCGCCCTCCTTCCCCCGGTGGCTCTGGGTCGGGCCGGTTCCTGGCAGGCTCTCGCCCGTCTGGCCAGCGGGAGGGACGAGCACAGGCGGGATAAAGTTTCCCGAGGAAACCGGGGTTGTAGCGCTTTTCCCTGATGGCAGAGCTGGAGGATAAAGACCCTGGGGAGCCGCGGGTCCACGGCAGTTCATGTACCTGCTGTTCAGTGTGGACCTCCACGCCGTGTTTTTCAGCTCGAGTTAGTGTACAGCCTCCGAGCAGCGAGGGCTGGTTGCCTGGGAGGAGCCGCTCTTGACAGGCTGAGCAGAGCTGTGCCCTGGCCCCGGGGAGGGATGTGATCCCTCCTCTGGATCCCGGGAGGTGTGCCCATGTGCCCGGGCCCCGCCGTGGGTGCCGCACCCCAGGCAGGGAGGTGCCAGGGACAGGAACCCTCTCCTGAGCAAACAGGTGCAGGCGGCAGGTCGGGTGGCTCGGGCTGCGCGGGAGGTCCGAAGCCACCGAGCATGACCAGTCCTGGCACGAAGGGCTCATGGCTCTCGCAGCCGACGGTGAAGAGCGTGCTGGTGTATCGCAACGGGGACCCTTTCTTCCCAGGGCGCCGTATCGTCATCCATGAGAAGAAAGTGTCCAACTTTGATGTATTCCTGAAAGAAGTGACTGGCGGGGTGAAGGCGCCCTTTGGAGCTGTGCGAAACATCTATACCCCCCGGGGCGGGCATCGTGTCCGGCAGCTGGAGGAGCTCCAGAGTGGAGAGCAGTATGTGGCTGGTGGCAGGGAAGCCTTCAAGAAACTCAAGTGAGTGGCTAAAAAGTAACAGAAGATTTATATTGGGCTTGAATATCAGTGTTTGGGGTTTGGCACTGTGGCAGTACTTCAGGGGACATACCGCCACATCCCTTTATTAGGCATTGCAGAAAGAGGACTTAAAGGCTGTGACCGACGCAAAAGGAAAAGAGCTTTCGAGGTGAGCCACAGAAAGGCTGCAGATACCTACCATCAGTCACTTAGTGCCATCTACTTGACGTGACAGTAGAAGAGGAGCAGCTCTTTAACCCAAAGGATGTGCAGGAATGGCATGTTGTTGTGATGGCTGTGCTTAACCGAAGGGCTTGCAGTATTTGTGCTCAGGGGTAGCATGGTGAAAGCTGTAAAAAGGTGGAGTGTTGATAGTCCTGACATGAAGTTGATGAGCCTGGGAATCTAATTCCCAATGCTTCCTTTTTTTGTTTCTTTTTTAAAAGTCTAAAGTATTCTACCCAGCTATCAGCCTCTCCATCACTTCTGTTCATTTTAGGTAGGTATATAGCCTTTTTATGACCAGAATAGCTGTGTCCCTCCTGTTATTATACTGGGAGAATAACGTGGAGGAGATCTGGGCTTTTAGATGTGTTTCCCGAGAGTCTTTGCATGTGGTCAGTAACGGTTCTTAATTCTAGCAGTGAATTTCACAGTCTCAATTGCCCATTATGTTTTATTCAGTCTTTGTGGGCATTTTTCCTGCAGTTGAATTTTAAAACCCCAAAAAACTCAATAATCCCCTTCTGAAGGTGGTTGAAAATTTATATGCTGAACTACCAGCTTTACAGTGTCTCTCCCTCGTTGTGGTTCTGTATCGTTGAGGAAACTGCATTTTTCAGGAGAGCTCTTTATGAGCTCGTGTTTCAGGATGAAGCTCTCTGCGTAATGAACAGAATCTTTATGAGCACCCTTACCGTTTCTGTCACTAGCTGCCTCTGAAGAGTTATTGAAGCTTCTTGTACTTCAGTGGCAAAGCTAGAGGGAAAGATGTATGACAGGCTAAATATAAGCCCCTTTCCCACAGTACTCTCTTCCATGTCAAATGCGCTGCTCAACTCTCAAAAAAGACCTACTGGTACTTTTTGGTGTTAAATCCTGGGATTATGCGGATGGCTTCAAGTTGTTAGTTGTTAGCACATCCTGTTACACCTTCCTAAATGTGTATTAGTTTTGTCATGCTAAAAGTAAGTGTGGCATTAGCATGCACTCTTTAGAGAATTGCATGTGAGCCTCTGACATTCCAAGCCCTGAATCTTGGGATAGGTAGCTCTGTGGGTATATATTTTGTATAAACTGCTCATATGTTTAATTTTTTAATAAAAATAAAAGAGTCAGCATTTAGAGATTCTGCTTTTAGAAAAAAAATACATAGAGGTTTTCTTTAAAGGAGCAATTATTACTCAATGTTGAGAATTTTCGTAACATATAACAAGTTTCACAGCTTATTTTGTCATTTACAGGCGTGCTAAGTGAAAAAACCCCACTTTTTGGTGTATATGTGGTGAGGTGTTTTGGTATACTGTAGTTGTTGCAATGGTGAGTGAGAATGTGCATATAACCCCTGCACCTCTGTGGGATTCTTCCCCAGCTCTCAGCTTCCTGAAAGAAAACTGTCTGTGCTGGAGCTGGTTTCAGTTTTTAGCTTTTTTCAGCATGCTACTCTGCCATCCTTCTTCCTTTGCCCATTTACTTGTATCTGTGCTCATTATTTAATGTTAGATTGTCCTCTCTCCATCAGTGAGAAAATGCTGTAGTTTCATCACTGCCTTAGCTTGTCATTAGGTAGAAGTAATTCTGCTTTTTTGGAAAGTGAGAATATTTTTGTAAATATTTTTGGATTTTTTTAAATGTTATCATCCAAAGAAAAGCCTCCAGCTCTATTTAGAACTTTCCAGATTTGCAGATCCCTGAAATCTGATGACTGAATGCCCAAACCTCTACATAATGCATTTAAGCCTTTGACTTTATATTTGCTTTTCTTTTTCAATTTTCTTATATCTCTTTGAAGTAATTCACAGATGCCCAGAAAACAAGAACCACAGTCAGCAGCTGTGGTTATGGGCTGTTGAAACCATTTTGCCTCAGGCATTTATTTCTTTTCAGTCTTTAAGGATTCTTGGTTTTGGTCTCAAGAGAGCTCATTCCTTTTTATGCTGAGAAGATTGGAACTGTTGCATTTGTTTGTTCTTAAACATGAGGCTTTTAAAAATAGTATCTTATGTTACTACTTTTACCTTTTCCAAAGCGCTGGCGTGCACTTTCAGCCATGGCCTGAAAGCCTTGCTGTGTCTTCCTGTCCCCTCACACTGAAGCATCAAAATGCTTCAATACTTCTGACCATTCTGTGGACCTTGAAAAATGATTACCATTCCTTCAAAGAATGGCTGATGCTTTTTTTTTTTTTTTTTTTATCTATACCTTTGTTCAGGTCCCATGAATTTTCAATTTTGGCCAGACAGGAAAGTATCTTCTGGCAAACAAATCTTATCCTAGTCATTACCTACAGACCATGACATTACTGGAGGGCTGCAGTTCTGAGGTGTTTTGGTGAGCCTGCACTGATGCTTGACATTAGGTATACCTGACTTTTCAAATAAGGGCTTCTAGTCTTAAAAGCCTGGTAAAGTACCTGTGTTTTTTCCGCTGGAAGTGGGAATAGAGATAACAAATGCCCATCACCTAATGCTGGGTTGGAAGTTCCCAGTGTAGAATAGATTCCCCAGCCATTTTTGTTCTCATGTTTAGCTCTTGGCAGAAGGTGTGACTGTACTGAATTACAACTGCCTACAAAGGTATCTTTTCTATAACACTGAAAACTAGAAACATCTTGCAGTATCAGGAGCTACTGAGAGCTGTATTCATGAGGAGGACCCTCTCATGGATCTCAGAGTGCTGACAAGGGAAAGGAGAGAGTGTGGTCTGGGCACATGGACAGTTGGTTGTCTATGGATTAGTCATGCTTGGAGACTTAATTCCCTTTCTTTGGAAATAGCATACAGCTAATCCATCACTGTCTGCTTCAACTAACACTTCGGTGTTAATGCAGTGTTTTTGTGAGAATGGGCTCTCCAATGAAAAGCAGTATTGTTCAAATAGATGTACCTTGTTTGCTTGTCCAGCTGAGGTTTGTATTTTGTCTATTCATAAATTAATCTTGAAGAGTCTATTAGTTCATCCAGCCACAAGAAATCAGTGTTCAGATGTAGCCACATTCTGCTGAAACACAAGTGGTGTAGCTCCTTTTAAACTTTAGCTGATGCTCTGAGTTAAACTTGGGCGTGGAGGAAAACTTCAGATCTACCAGAGACTTACTGTGAGAAACGAGGAGGAAAGATGTTGACTTTGAAAAAACTTGTGTAAATTGATACTGGGTTGAGATTTATTGATCCACTTCACAGTAGTATATGGGCTTTTTTCTGCTGAGTGGTTTATTGATGGTCTGTTTTAATCACTGGTGACTTGAAGGTAGGTGCTTTTTTCCCCTCTGTCTTTCATATTAGCTCAGAGAGCTAGCCTGCAGATTTATGTTAATAGTTTCTTATTAAAATCTTGAATTATTTACTTTTTCTGTCATTTCAAGGCATGACAAGTTTTAAAATCTTCATGTATAAAAAAAGTGTAGAAATATTTGTGTTTAATAAGTTAGATGCTTCTGTAAATAATCAAACCTCTTTTCTTTCCACAGCTATCTGGACATTGGAGAAACAAAGAAAAAACCTGCCGAAGTCAATAATGAGGTAGGTTGTATGAAATATTTAAGAAGTAAAAATGCAATTAGTGTTAGTCACATGCCTGCATTTATATATTTTTAATATATGTTTATTTAATAATAATACACTTATCTACCATTCTGAACATATTTTTTCAGAGATGATCATGCTCTGAGCATGACACACTGTTTTTTTCTGCTCAGCTTTCTGAATTGCCACATTCAGTTCAAAACTCAGTAAGAAAAATGTCTCCCATTGTCATCACTGGATCTGGTTGTAAACCCAAGGGAGAATTTTACATGCAGAAAAAGGTAGTGAGAATGAGAAATTTGGCAGTTTTGGACCAGCAAAGTTTCTTCAAAACTGGCTATTTTTTCTGGGGAATGTAGGTTTTTTTTAAAAAAACACACTTACTTGAAATGATTTTCTGAGTCACTGCCAGTGTCAGTTGTAAAATTCTAACTAGTTCTAGTCCATAATTTGTCAAGCTCACCTGTTTCTCTTCAGCAGTGCTACACTATAGCCTGAGGAGAAAACTGCAGAATTCAAAAAATACTGTATGTGGATTTATGTAAAGGGAAGAGTTAAATATTTGTACAGTAACAGTATTGCACTTACCTGAATCTTCAACCAATAAAGCATAGTTCTGAACCAAAAAGCCTATCTTTGGATGTATCTGAAAATGCAGTGTTTTGCCCTGACTATTATGTATGAATTCCCTTAATAGTGTGTGATGCAACTAATTCCATGTGCCCTTTGCTGAGGACGTACTTGTCTTCATGGAAGATTCCTGACAAAATCTCCTGATACTGCCAGTTATCAGAAAAAGTACTTTAGGGCTAGTTTTAAGGCTGATTATTTTTGAAGAATTCTTAGAAAATTCTTGATATAACAAAAAGTCTGTGCAGTTGGAGAAGTAGTTGTAGAAGTTGTGAGTTTTTTTCCTTACAGTTGCATGTTTGGTAAAATAGGCTTCTATTATTTCTTCTGGAATCAGTGCTTATTTTAAATTTTCTTAACACTTTCAGCCATCTCTCAGGACTTCGAAGTAACCCAGTATAAACCATCCATTATATCAGCTTTCTTCATATTTGACTTATGTTTGCAATTTCCACTCTCTCCCTATGGAGTGCTCAACTTTTTCTCTTTTGAGTTTAACTTTGTGATTGATTTATTTGTGTAGATCATAAAAATTTGTGGAGTCATAAAAATGAGATGAAAATAGT
This sequence comes from Serilophus lunatus, assembly GCA_013399895.1. Lineage (NCBI taxonomy): Eukaryota > Metazoa > Chordata > Aves > Passeriformes > Eurylaimidae > Serilophus > Serilophus lunatus. The sequence continues at coordinate 59,681 of VXBA01000122.1, forward strand.
AATAGTCTTCAGATTTTTATGTGGAGTTATGAATAACACAATTGTTGTCATGTTCTAATAATTTATTCCTAGGAATGAACTTTGAGGGGACTAGTAACAGAAGTTTTGATGCCTAAATATATTTATGTTAAAATGATATGAGGCAACAAGTTCTGGGTTTACCTTTTTTTTCAGACATTCACTTAGAAATCAAAAACCTAGACCTGTTTTAGGATGAGGAGGGGCAGCAGTATTCTCTTTCATTCTGCTGGATTTGCATCAGCAAACAAAAAAATCGTAGTTTTCCATACGCCTTGTAACAGTTTTTTATGGTAGCCCACAGAAGTATTTTAGGGTTATAATAAGACCTTATTTTAAATTGATTTTCAGAAACAAAAATTTCATTAGAAGTGCTTCACTAGAAGAAAAAAAAATCAACATGTATGTGTGAATGACAACACTGTTAAAGAAAGAAATGTATGGCTGAGTCCTGCAAGATCTGCAAGGTGCAATTTGTGAATTGTTTCATGACTTCAGTAGGAAGGTTACTGTGGAATTATGCACGTTTAGAGAGATTTATGGGTCAGGTCTGAGTTGCTTCTATTCTGGTAGGCTGGGGTTGAGTTGTTGTCTGAGGGGCGAGGTAAGATACCCCTTAAGGCATCAAGGGCAGGAGGCAAGAAATTGATTATTTGGGTCACTGCAGCTTTGTGGGCGCCTTTCAGGTCAAGGACCAGTGTTCTAGGTGTTGTCTAAAATGTTCACTGATGGCCTCATAGAACACTCCAAGCTATAATCAAGGCGTATTTTAAGACTGGATATTGTCAGGGCAATTCCTGCTCTCTTTGTCCTGATGCTGACGTATTAACCTGCTCTTTTTCGTTAGCTCTACCTCTTTTCCTGTCTTCCCTTCCTTTTCCGCTTAGGTACAAAGTATCAGTCCTGGTTGTATGTAGCACATATAATTTGGCACTTCCTATATGATGAGTGTTTCTCAGTGAAGGTTTTTCTCCGATAAAAGAACTTCAAGTATCTATTTCCAATTCTGGTTAGTGTGAAGGGAGTCAAAAGGAAGAAAACTTTATGCAGCAGCTCTAAATTGTGTATTTGTTTGCATCTGTGTGTTTTCTTTTGTGTTAGTTAAACTGCCAAATGCTTGACATCTGCTTTTGGGAGCAGTTTAATATTGTTCTTTGAAGGCAGCATCTCAATTACTTTAAATTTGCATGTAACTAGAAAATGTGTGTCAAACTAGAATTAAGTAAGAAGAATATCATGTTCAAATATGCTGTAAATCCTCTGGCGGAGTCATCACTCTGTAGTAATATGTCTCAAAATGTTAGTAGTTGTGTTACTGGCAGGAAAAATAATAGAAAGATTTAATCCTGACCCAAGCTAAAGCTTTGCTATGAACTATTTCTCAGGTATGTTTCCATTTGTCACTTTTTTTGGCAATTGAGTTTCTTGTTTTGCAAGAGAGATCCCTTTTGTACTGAAGGTGATCTGCAAGTACAAATACATGTTAAATGATGTGCTTGAGGAATTTAGCAATTAGTCTCTTGAGAAAATATGGACCAACAGAGTTACCATTTGTTTATTATCAGCTTAATTGTTTTTAAAAGGTACTGAATGTTATTTTCCAATTATAAGGTGTAAGATATGGACATTTATATTTCTCTAGGCATTACCTGATCTAGATGATCTCTCCCTGTGCACTCAAAAAGATGAATTTTTCTTACCATTGGGATTAGGTAAGCTGCTGAGGAATTGACCAAGCTTTTGTATTTGCAAATCCTGTAGGCAGCTGTTTGTTTTAAGATGTCTGCTTCACAAAAATATGTTCAGCTGAAGCCTCCTTTCTTCTTTGACTTCTTATGACCAACAGTTTTTTGAACACACTGTAGTAAATGAACTTTGCAATGTTATTATAAAAGCAAAAAATTACAGGTACCTAAAAAAAATTAATGATATTTTGATATTGAAAAAGTAATCCCTTGCAACTGAGAGGAAAAAGGAAGGTATCTGTATAAAAAGGAAGTTTCTCTATAAAAGAGCATCTGTTATCAAAAGTCCATCATAGGTCTGCAGTAAGCTGTTCCATTGACCATGTGTAGGTAGATTTGCCTTTGGTTGATAGCAGACAGATCTTCTTAGTTAGTAAAAACATTGAGGTTTTTTTGTCTGCACTTCACTTTTTCTCCTGGACTTCTAGGGCAAGGTGATTGTGTGGCAAGCTTTGACACACTTCTTTTTTTGTTTGTTTGTTTGGGGTTTTTTGCTGCTCAAAATCCACTGTCATTTGTGTTCCACTTGAATTTTTTTACCAACTTTTATACCAGAAAAGCATTTATAAAGTTATTTAAAAAAACTTGACTTATATTTTACTCCATATGAGGCACATGATCAGCACATCAGCCCTGTGCTGTACAGAAAAGGATGATGTAAACTCCTTTCCTTAGGTTCACCATTGTTTACTGTGATGTTTAAGCAATGAAAACATCTCGATCCACAATTTTATAACTTTTGCCTACTTCTGGTGTGTTATAACATAATTACTCATCAACTGAGGACACTGTAGGGCAATAAGCTTGAAAACTGGTGTAAGAGCAGGCTGGTTGTAGGTCAAGTGGCTGGTTGAGGCAAGGTTCTCTTTACTCAATTCTATGAGTAGTGGGTTCATTCCAGAGCACTGGCATTTAGTGTGACAACACTTGTCACACTAATATGGCTCTTGGACAGTCAGATGCAGTGGGCTCTGATCTGCTTTGATGGATGCTCTGCCCACCACCCAACAGGTCTTGTTCTACCTTTCCAGCTCCAGGTTCTAGCCATGTTGAGCTTCTGCAGATGTGCTGTCTCACACATTGCATACCACATTAATGTTATATTTTTCAGTGATTAATCACTTTTTTTTTACCGTTTTATGTAACTCTTTTCAATTGCAGCTTTACTGTTACCATGTGGTTTAGGTTTGGTCACATTTGTAGGGGTATTTGTGAATGGAATAATCAGTATTTTTACTAATGGTTCTTCAAATGATTAGTAAAGATACCTCAAAGCTTTCATACATGTATGACCTGAATATTTGTATCTTGAAAATTTGTATACACCCCCAGAACATCTCTCTCTAGTAAAAACACTTGGTAATTACAAGGATTTGAATGAATGTTTGAACATTTGGAAAACTTTAAATTTCTTTTTCTGACCCAGTGCCTTTCAGTCCTCACATTAGTCACATGCTGGATGTGAGCAGGACATGGGCTAGGACATTGAGCAGAGCGTTTTTCCTTGCTAAGGAGCTTCACAGAATGTGTCTGTCCCTGTGATGAAGTGTGACTGCAGAGTGACACTGTGACTGGCAGTACGTGTCTTCTACTGCTGGTCTCCAGGCACAGCCCATCAGCTTAGTAGCACTTCTGCTGTGGGGCCTGGTAGACCAGACATAGTTAAGTGACAGATCACAGTGAGGGTCAGTTGGCCACTGTGTTCTTGGTGAGATCCTGACCAGGAAATGTTCCCTAGCTGTCCAGTGTGGAGAGAAGAGGTGAGCACCATGACAGGGAAATGTGAAGTGGAAAATACAATGCTTGAGACTTGGTAGATATGAACTTAGCATAAGAATTTTACATAACAGCATGCAAGATGTTGCTATAAAAGTATTTTGAGGAGCTGCAATTCCTGTTCCTCCATATTTCAAAATTAAATCATTAAAAGCAATAGTTTTTCTGCATCCTTTGTTGCTAGACAGCAGAGTCACCACTCCTCTGTCATCAGTAATATGATTGGATTTATCTTTAAAAATTGAATTTTGGAAGTTGTCCTGATTTCACAAATCATTTTGTTATATTCATTCTGGATATACCTTGTCTCTAACTTACTTGATTTTTGGTTTTTTTTCAAGTTCATTTTCATGAAAAATTGCATTATTTATAATTATTTTTTATTCCAAAACTAGCATTTATTATATCTGGCAACATGTCTAATCATAAGAAAAATCTTGTCATTTTTCAATGAGTTGACTCTTGATTCACTTTAATATTTAACTGTCAATTAGAAACGCTTCATCGATATTTTCTCTGTACAGAGGATAGTTTTGTAAAAGTGACTGACTAGATAATTAGAAATGATCCCAGCATGTGCAAATTACAGCCTTTTGATGTCAAAACAATGTACATTCAGAAGAGATTTGTTATGACTTCTTTCCTAAGAATTAAAAAGAAGCAAATATGATTTATTCTACCCAAAATTACTAAACACAAAATACTGTGTGTCTGTTCACAAACAAATTGTGTATAAAGGTCTACTTTATATTTCTTTGCCATTAGGCAGAACTACATGCTCTTGCTGTTCCATGTATGACTGCTAGTGTCACAGACTGAGTAGAAATTTTCTAATTTTCTGATGCTAAATTAATTACTAATTCTACTGTAAGTGTATTTTAGGGAATCAGACTATCAAAATGCAAAGATGGAAAAAGGTGATATACATCTTGAATCTCCTGAGCAACATCTTTAACAGTTAGATTTTCTATGTCATTGTTTGGTGTTTAGTATCCTGGTAACATAATTAGCACAACAAACATACAAAACGAGTACTCTTCCAGGAGGAATCCGAGAACTGACCAGACATCCAGTTACAAGATAAGCTGTATCCTGTTCTCCTAAATGGACCTGTGAATGCATAAAATTTCTCTTTGTTCTGTGTACTCAAACACTGTAATTTCTAGAATTTTGATTATCAGCCTGCTTACAGATGGATTTAGTGGATTTTTGAGCAGCAGAAAGACTTGTAGAGGCTTTAGTTTATGCCAGTGGATAATTTAATTATCTGTATTGAATTTGATCTGAAACTTGAAAGTTGATCTCTTCCTTGATTATTGTCTGTCTTGCTTTGTAGGGTAACTGCTCTTTCTGGCATTTGAGGAGGCTGGGTGGAAGAGTTGCCAATACTGAAGCTTTTCATGAGGCATATTAGAGTCATTAAGAATTTGTTGATGCATATTAAGTCTACTTACTGGAAACATTAACAACTTTTATCTTTGATTAAAAATGTTGAAAGAAAAAAGAAGGATTTTTTTGAGGGTTGCTGTTTGTTCTTCAGCTGTCAACTGTTTACAAGTTTGGGCCCTTCTGATCAGCCATGAAGGCCAGAGACATCCTGTTGGTTTAAATGAGTCTAAGGAATTTGGGAAAAATACTCAAGTCATGAAAGGCCAAGTCAAGACCATTCAGAATTGGCATTATTATGTCAATGTCAGAAATGAGTATCAGGATCTATTTTGCTTGAATCAGATCTGTGTTGTTGATGCCATCATTGTGTCTTGTAAGCAATGTAGGTGTAACATTATGCAACCCAGAGAAGAAATGGGAACAGCTGTTCTTGGGATCCAGAAACAACAGGGGAGTGATCTGTTTTGGAGCATCGCACAGGCTAAGTGCCTGGGTAGTTTAGGCCATGCCACTGTCTGACTTACTCCAGGGGAAGATCTGATCCCTAGTCTAATGCTCCAAAATTATAGCAGATCCGTGGTGAAACATTTTTCTTTCCAGGGCTTAACTAGATGAGGTGAGACTTACTGCCAGTTGCACAGGGAATATGAACTCCATTTCGCTTACCACGGCTGAAGGGGAGGCTGATTTTTCTTGGAGGTGAACAGGTTGGCTTTAAACACTTAGGGAATTTTGTAGGAGCTTTGTGATCTAGAAGGCTCCCTGAATCAGTACAAGACCATGTGTTCTGGCATAGTTCATTTCCAGCTCATCTCTGCTTTGTGTGGGCTGAGAAGTTTGTGTGCAGCCGTGGTGTTGTGGCCTATTTATGTAAGCCTGGAAGTATGCTCAGTTAATAGCAGTTTGAGTGGTTCTTTATATCCAGACCAGTGGACAAGCTAGTAGTCTCTTGCCCAAGGCTGTTTTGTACTATCCATTGTACCATCTAACAATGAAAAGTAGCCAGCAAAATGTAGATTATCCAGATTAATTACTGCGTGGGATAACTGAAGTGGTTTTGGGCTGACCAAACACCTCAGTGAGTTTGACTCCTTAGCTTTGGTCAATGTGTGTAAAATGTCCATTTAAAAAAAAGTCATGTTTCTATGAAATAGATATTTCCTGTGCTGTAATAGCATTAGAAACCTTATTGTTCTAATTTGGTTTTGATCACTGAACCTCGAACATTCCTTTCTTTCACATCACAGGATGGTGATGGTATGTATCAATGGGGTTTTGGTTCTTTTGACCCCAGTTCTACCCCAGGGAAATGCAAATATTTGTTCTTAATTTTCCTGAGCACATTGATTAACAAACAGGCCATTGTAACAAACTGGCAAGGACATGGTTCATTGCATGAGGTGATAAATTTGGAATGTGACATTGTGTTGAAATATTTAAACCTTCAAAAGGTTAGCTATAAAGTGACGTGAGTAATGAGTGAGATGTTCATAGCACCCAGGACTATATTAATAGCAATAAGAAAGGCCAGCTCTTAAGACTGTACAAATCAAACTAGCACAAAGCATCTGACTCAGAGACATTATGCTTTTTTGACTGGTTTTTTCCTGCTGTGGTCCAGTATGGCTTTGTAAATACAGTAAACCTGGATATCATGCAGTTTGTTTGGTTGGTTGTCCTCTTTGAGAGATGACACTTCTGGTAAAGGAAAGGAAATAAATCAGACAGTCATATAATTACTTAGCTGTGAATAACGGGCAAGTGTCTTCATGGTAGCCTGTGAAAGTGCTGCCAGACCTCTGTATTTATCCCATGTCTAATTATTTAATATACACTGGAAGGAAAAGCAAAGCTAAGAATAGCATGTTTCTATTTGAACCTATTCTCAAGTGGGTAAAATTCAGCTTTTTAGAAACTAAATACGCAGACTGGCATGTTCAGAGGACAGTTAAAATACTAATCCATGAACTGTATACTTTTCTTATATATGAGAACTGACTCTGTAAAGTGTTATACACCTCTTGAAAGTCACAATTACCCAACAGGAGGTTGAGTAGTTTTCTGAGTCTGTCCCACTTTTCAGTCGATATTTGAATAGTAAGTGTGAAAAGTATAATGTAGCAAAAACTTTATCCATGAGGATCAGCAAATAGGTTCATGCCTACCAAATCAAATACACATTATTTTGATTCATCTCCTTGTTAGGGATTATGTTTTTTACCTTTTACTTGTTAACAGAAAGAACTGAAAACCATTAATTTTTTATCTATATATTTCAAACTAATATGTGGGTTGCTTGGAGTCCTTGCATGAATGACCATTCTCAATAATAATTTCCCTTTAATGCCATATCTGTAGTGTTCTTTTCCCAGTGTAAAACTTCTTGGAGTTAGAAACACTGCATGAGCAAGGCCATCCATAGTGTTCTAAAAAGAAATATCATGTGTTTGTGTATTTAATGATTTTGACTCAGAAGCATTTGTCAATCTATATAAAAATGCCCATTTGAAAAAACTTGTGTTTCTATGAAATAGATGTTTTCTGTGTAGTAATAGCTTTAGAAAACTTACTGTTCATATTTGTTGTTGTATGGTCATGTAATCATAAATATAACAGAATTTTTTAAATAAAAAATGTATTAAATTTGCAGATATATGTATGAATGCACACATTATATACGTGTATACTTGTGTGAATATAGACAGACTAATTCAAAATGGCTTTCTTACAAAAGCTATTTTTCATATATGTACATATGACAATATACCTGAGGTAGTGGCTTGGCTGCTGATCATTAAGATTTTTATGTGTTTTTTTTGTTTTTTTTTTGCAAACAGTCAACAGTGGAAAATGTAAGTACCTAAAGTAGATGGTGCAATGTGCTGTATGTGTTTGCTAAGTGTTCTGTCTGTGATTGCTAAATTTTTGTAAATATTTAGCCTATAGCTATATTTAGCATATAGTATAAGGGAAAAATATATAGGATGTTGTTATAAAGCAGCTGTGAGGACATGGGTATTTTAACGTGTTTCAGTTTGATACTGATGTGCATCTTGTCTTTGTATTTTCAAAGGGGTGTTAGGAGACACTCAGAGCTAACATTCAACAACACAAATTCAGGAACAGTGTATTATGACTGAAGGTGAAAGCTGGGCTCTAAGAGTCTGTGTAGAATGTATTCTGAAATTTGAGTGCTTACAGAGTCCCCAAACACTGAAGATTGATGCCTACTCACAGAACTTAGCCTGTGTTGAGTTTAGCTGTTTTATTTTTCCCAGACTCTGCAAGGTGTTTTGCAAAGTCATTTCACATATGATAATTCCTCTCTGAAGCAAGAAAAATCCACACTGATGCTAGTATAAGAGGCTCTATGGGAAATAACAATTTATTGTAGAATAGAAAAATAAAAATTATGGTGGTTCTGAGTGTGTGATCCCCAGTGTATTTCCAACTGTGTTTAGCTCTTGTTGCATTGCAAATTCTCATTTGATTGATTGCCTCCTGCCTCCTGATTGCCTCCTGATTGCTTACTGGAAGTTCCTTCTGAGTTTCAACAGATACAATGCTTTCTCCTTCCTCCCTTGAATACTTTGTGTTACTGCTCTATATTGTCGTGTAATACCTCAGATAAATATCTCATCACAAATTATGATTGCTGACAACTTTTATCAGTAGGAAGTGGAAGCTGCCCTTGAATGGGTCTTTTCAAACAGTGAAAATATACAAAATTTAAAGATAAAATCATAATGGGACCAGAACATTCTTTAGTGTAAATCTGCTTGCAGTTTCTGACGTAAATGGGAAAGGGCAGATTTACATCAGCTGAGAATGTGGCTGATGAAATAAAAAGAAAATAAAGGGTTTAGGGGGCTAGTGATGCTGGGCTCTTAATGTAAGCAAAAACTTTCACCCAAGACCACTTTGTTGTTAATATGTAACTCGGCAGTGCCAGAGGGGTCAGGCTATTCCAGACACTGCAACAACTCCTACAAACAAAATATGAGCAGAACTATGTATTCTTTAATTAAACCCTGAACTCAGTCTTCCGCTGGAATGGTTTTGTGTAACTCCATATACTTCAGAAGAACTATCATTTACATGCTGAGCAACTGGTCTTTTATTAATGTATGCTTCTGTATTTTGAAGTTATGTGCCTTGCTTTACATAACCGTAAATAGTTTAAGACTGTTCAGACAAAAGTTATTCTAAACTCTGTGAACAGGACAGTCAGGTTAATTAGAAAAGAGGTGTATAGCATGGAGGTGGGGCTTTTTCTCCCTTTTTTTTTTATCATCACGATGCAGTGTGATCTTTATTACATACAGCTTCAGAGCAGACTAGGGTTGCTTGTGCTGAATTTTTGCACTGTTGTACTCTGAGAACTTAATATACTATGGTGTAGCCAGAAATATTCACTGGGCTTCTGTAAGAGTTATCTCTTGTGCATTGTGGAACACTGCATTACACTATGTTGTAGCTGCTTGCATGTTTGCATGCTTGCCAGCTTCAAAATTAAAGGTGTTGTACACACCTCATTTGCAGCACCTTAGGTGTAGGCACTTTCCTCTGTCTTTTTGGTTTTGTTGTTTCCTAATTTTCATCAAAAAATATATATTCATTTTCTCCTTTTCTTTCTCTCATTTCCAGTGCTGAAGTATCCCTGTGTCCTGCATGAACATGAAGAATTGTCTTTTGGTCCCTGAAGTAGATCAGGTGTAAAATATACCTTCAAAGGGCAAGCTTTTCCAAAGACTTTATCTCTCCCAGATAAACAGTGATGTCCATACAAAGCCTCTGTCCTTAGACCATGTGGACATCGAGAAAAGATGCTTGTCCCTGCTGTTCATGGCAGGTCTGGCAAAAGTGTTTTGTGCCACCAAGGTCCAGCATCTGCTTAATTTAGTCTGGACTACTCCATTCCAAGCTTCCAGAAACAGACCTTGCCAATGCACTGTGCTAAATACTTTATAGAATCATAGAACTGCTTCATTTGAAAGGGACTGTAGAGAACCTCTAGTTCCAACCCCTTGCTGTGGGTAGGGACACCTTTCAATAGATGAGGCTGCTCAAAGCCCTGTCCAACCTGGCATTGAACGTTTCCAGGGATGGACATCCACAGCTTCCCTGGGCAACCTGTTCCAGTGCCTCACCACCCTCACAGTCAAGATTTTCTTCCTAATATCTAAAATAAACTACTGCCTTTCAGTTTGAATCCATTCTCCCTTGTCCTGTCACTACATGCTCTTGTAAAAAGTCTTTCTCCATCTTTCTTGTAGGCTCTCATCAGATAATAGAAGACCACAATTAGGTCACCCCAAAGCCTTCTCTTTTGCAGGCTGAACAATCTCCAATTCATGTAGTCATCTTAGTGTTTCCATGCACTGATTTTTGGGGTATTACTTTATCAAATGTAGTATTACACTAACATATTCTTTTAATCTTTTAATACAGGAGTTAGATTGATTTAAACATGCTTAGAAAAACAATGCAAGTTTATACTTTATTCTGGTTTAGGCCATGTTTGGGTAGAAAAGACAAATACTTAGTTTCTGCCCAAGCTGGTCCCATCTTACTGTCCCCTGCAGTTTCCTTGTTTAAGAACAGGCCTCACTTGTAAGGCCACAGAAGGCTGACTGGAACTATTAATGACTCTGAGAGAGCAACCCAAAAGACAAACTTGCAAGCTGATGCTGCAGTATGTATTATTGGCAGAAATACAATCCTTCAAATAATAAACAAACTCTTAACATCTGTCACGTTGTTTGGTTACTCAGGGGCCTGGTGATAGTGTTAGATGCAATAATATGTTGGCCTTCTGAGGAGCCTACACCTAAACTGATGGTTTCATCATCTTACAGGAACAACTAAGTAATCGGGCACACCTGTGACTATCCTAAAGGGCTCCTTTGGGCTTAGCCAGTGCTTTCTAGCTAATTCCAGTAAAGTTTCGAGCATTGAAACCTGATTGTTGGAGACATATGCACCAGAGAGCTTAGTTTGATGGACTTCTTGGAGAGATTAGGGAAGAGCTTGAGCACAGTTATCAACAGCATAAGTGAGCATCAGGAATGAATGTAGAATCAGCTCTTAGAAAAAGTGATAGAAAACTTCACTATTTATATATTGAGTGCTTTATAGGAGATTACCTCTGCAACCTACCAGCTACACGGAAAGGTGTAAGAGTACCCAAAATTAACTCACTCACATTTTGGATGCAACCTGTATTGGGAGCCTAAATATCAGGACCTGATGTTCTGGAAGGATATCAATATTGCATCAACATTTAGTAGCATACCCTTTAGAAATTTACCTTATTTTTTTTTCTGTATTCTGAAGCTCTATTAGATGTTTACATTGAGAAAATAAGCCTGAATGGCTGACAGCAGCAATATTAATGTTTTCAGATATTGCAGTTTAAGTTGTATTTTCTTTTTCTTCAAGAAAGTTTCATTTCAAATTTTGGTAACATAAACGACCAGAGCAGTTATGCTCTGAAGAATGTTCTTCAAATATTGCTGAAAGAATGGCTGAGCTCCTATATTATTTGGCAGCCTTAAAGTATATCTTTGCTTTCCCCAATGAGCTGTATGATAGCAACCTCTTTCCAAACCTACAGTATTCCAGTGTGAATCTTCCACCTGATTTGAAGCACACAGCAAGACTGTGAATGGCAATTACATTAGACACTAATACATAGCTTATATACAGTCTGGTATGAAATTTCTCATTTATCTACAAAATACATCTTAAGGAGTAAATACACTGCTTAGTGAATTGCTTGTGTAAAGGGAAGTTCCCCGGGCATTTCAGGAGTCTTTTTCCTAGTCTGGTCTACAAGCAGTGCTGACACAATGCAGCAGTAACATCTTTCTTGCTGTCTCTCCTCTTGTAGTAGTCTCTGGCCAAAAAGTCCCTTTGCACTGAGCTTCAAATCATCATGCCCTTCTTCTGCTTATTGTTTCTATTTAGTCACTGTGCTGTGTGAAGGCTAAATCCCTCTTCCTCCATCCATGACCAGTGTAGGCTTCCATGTCACAAAATCACAGAGACACAAAATATACTGAGTTGGAAGGGACCCACAAGGATCATCAAGTCCAGCTCTTGGCTCTGCCCAGGTCCATCCCCAAGAGTCATATCATGTGCCCGAAAGTGTTGTCTAAAAGCTCCTTGAATTCTGTCAGGCTTGGTGCTGTGACTACTTCCCTGGAGACCCTATTCCAGTGTCTAACTACCCTTTGGGTGAAGAACCTTTTCCTAATATCCAACCTAAACTTCTCCTGATACAAGTTCAGGCCATTCCCTCAGGTCCTGTCCCTGGTCACTTCATGGGAGAGATCAGTGTCTGCTCTTCCTCTCATGAGGAAGTTGTAGACTGCAATGAGGTCTCCCTTCCGTCTCCTCAAGGCTGAGCAGACCAACTGACCTCAGCTGCTCCTCATATGGCTTCCCCTCAATGCCTTTCACCATCTTTGTTGCCCTCTTGGATGCTTTCCAATAGCTTAATATCTTTCTTATATTGCAGAGACCAAATATCCTCAGTCTCTCAGAAAACAGATGTTTGAGAGGGCTACATGCCCCACAAGGGCCTTTGAAAAAGGTGAGAAGCTGAAGTGAGTGTAATTCAGAATAAATATGCTTCTTAGCAGACATTGAGAAGAGATTTTGCTCAACAGATTCACCTGTTGCTGTATTTTAGTTGAAGTGATTATACACCAAGGAATGCCAGTATTGCTTTTGTTTTGTTTGTTCTCTTTCTCCTAAGAGAGCCATCTTAGCTCCAGAATTTATGTGTTTGGTACAGAATCTTTGGGTTATGTGGTAATCAGATTTGATTATTTTATAATAATAATTTTTAGCCTATTTGGAATATTTAGTAGGTTGAGCACCTCTGTTGCTTTTTCTATTAAATACAAGAGAAAAATCTGGAAAGCAAAGCTGTCAGCACTAAATGAATTTGTATGAAAATCCAAGCAAAGACTTAAGGCAAAGGAGTTCAGACCATTTCCCATAAATTAAATGAGAAATATTGGTTAAGTTAGCACAGACTATGATTAAACAGCAACATGTTGTTGTTAGATTGCTTTACACTGTGACTGGAACATTGCCAGTTTAAATAAACTTTGTACATCTATTTGAAAGCATGTCTCTGTGCATGCAAGCTATTTAATCTTTTAAGTCTTTATGGTATTTTTTTTAGAGATGTAGCCAATTTGTTAATGCATGTAGTTTTGAATGTTTGTTTGGGTTTAACACTTCCTTTGATTTGCTAATGATAAAGAATTAAAAAATCTTTCTAGTGATTTTGGAGTGTGGGTTTATCCTTTCTTTTTTAAAACTTTCTTTTCACCATAATGAAAATAATGTTGATCTCAATGCAGTGTCTCTTTAAAAGAGTACAGGGAATAATGATGGGAATTAAGTAACCTATGTAGTGTTCTGAGGGCTAAAGCTCTGCAATTCACCTCACATTTGACTCATTGCCTTAAAATGAATAGAGAACTCAGCAGCCTTTATAAGATGCTGTACAAGAGCAAAAGTACTTATTATAATAGCAGAGAGATCTAACATTGGCATTTATTGTTAAAAAGAGAAGTTTAGTTGCCTGAACCATGGTTATAAGAAGAAAAGACTAAGAGAGCAAGAACAGTGTTAGGGAGTATTGTCTCTAGGACAACAGCTGAGAAGTCATTAAAGATGTCCGTACAATTCTGACCTCTCAGTGCAAACCATATATTGTGACATGGTGTATAGCAGTGTGCCATCCTGTGGTTGTTATTCATCACGTACAGAAGCCTGCAGCACTGTTTATGTATGGTCTGTAGAAGTTGGAGTGGAATAAAATGCATGTTTTAAAGAGAACTCTTTTTGCAGACATGCTGTCCCACTTGGTTATGGTGATCAGAGCAAACTTTTTATGAATGTGAAGATTGAGTAATTTCTAGTTCTTTTTTGTTCTTTCAGGTCAAGCCAGTTACTCATAGTAGAATCACTGTGTCAGCACGGTTTCGAAAGCCACTCCAGGAGCCCTACACTATTTTGTAAGTAGAATTTTCAGCTAGTGAACTGCCATTTCGGGTGGGGGGTGGTGGTGTGTTTGCTTCAGATGAATTTTGTTTAAAATGTTCCTCCAGATTATTTTACTTTCCTTTATTTCAGCCTGATTGCTAATGGAGACCTTATTAGCCCTGCAGTGCGCCTCCTCATTCCCAGGAAAACACTGAATCACTGGGATCATATTCTTGAAATGGTTACAGGAAAAGTTACTCTCAGAAGTGGAGCTGTTCACAGGTATCAGGAAGCTGAATATTTGCAAGATACATTTGATATGCCTAGATAAGTTTCTAAAACTCCGTAGGTAAATATAATGCATTATTCCTACTTCATGGGAAATTCCACAATAAGAAAATTAAAATACATCAAAAAGCTACAAAGTGGAAATATGTTAACACCATGTAACCTTCAGGTTTCATTTCAACTGCTATTTTAAAAAAAGAATAACCTCAATTTGTTTCAAATTTGTTATTTCTTAATTAATATTTATGAATTAAATATTTAGTTAGTAGGCCTGTACTAATACAATAATAATCCATTATATTTGGTACTAATAATTAAGTTACATGTTGTAATAAAATGAGCTCAGTAAAGTTGGGGAAGATATTTGGAATGTGAGATCCATGTGGTCCATGCTACTTTTTAATTTTGGTAGTTCTTTAAATTCATTGGGGCAAAAAATTTCAAGGAAAATATTATAGATTCTTTGGGTTTTGTATACCTGGGCTAAAACTAGGACATGCTTTATTCTCAGCCTCCTCAGCCTCCCAATAAAAGCCAGGGCCAAAGTTGTAGTTGGAGGTCTGCCAGTTCCTGTATCTCATCTGGTCTGAGTTGTTGTGGTATCCCAGGGATAGCAAGTGACCTCTTGGATAAGTAAGTTGCAGTCCCGTAAGGCTTTCAACAATGTACAATTATACCAAATGGTATTTGGTAGTTGTTACAAGTCCTAGAGCAAAATGATACATATGATGTTCATGAGAAACATGAACAGTATAAGTGGGCTGACAAGGTGTGTATGAGCAAATTGCTGACATTCCACAGTGCTGCCCCATGCAGAGCACATGACAGAAATCTGTTCCTCAGATGGGAAAGGTCCTTTTGTGAAAAGTCCTTCTTCACAACTTGTGCAATGTCTGAGGCTAAGCTTGAAAAGTCTTTTCTCCAGTCAGTGAAGATACGATAACCTTTCAGTTCTTGTGATTGCTTACCCAGAGGTGATACAGATGAGAAAAGATTAACGTAATGCTATCTGTGGACTATGAGCTTTTATCTAGTTTTGCCTCTCAGCCCTGCATTTCTTTGCTCATATTAGCTGGCTCCTTAACGCTTTTACTTGCAGTAAAGTAAACCTACATGTGTTGCAGCTTTCTGGATCTGATTCTCAGCTAGAGTAACTCAGAAGTGAAAAAAAACGACAGCCATTTACAAGATACCAATTCTTTCTGCTCTCAGGTTGTTTAGCAATTTAAAAATCTTTCACTATTTATTCTCATTACTTGGTGTCACTCTGGTGAAACTGAATGATATTCATGAAAGCATTCAATATATAACTAGGATTCCTTTTGAGAAATTTCCTGCAGTTCTCAGTTTTAATCCTTTAAAAACAGGATAATGTACATGTCATTTTGAACTATTTAATGTTTTCCCTTTGCTGGTATTCTATTAACTCAGTTTTCATTTTCTTTTCCTTAAAATACTAGAAATACATATTAAATATGTTAATAAAGTGATCATTGTTCTCTAATAAGTTACACATTAATTGCTGGGTCTTACTGAAACTATGTTAGCATGAGGAGAGATCTGGTAAGACCACTGATGCTGGGGAGATACAATTTCTCATTAGAGATGGATAAGTTGATTTACGAGAACTTGGATTATGTATAAGGAAGTCTTTCTTTTCCATGGTATTAAAAGACTTGCAAAGCTACGAAGTCTTATGCAGTTTCACTTTTGGCTTTTTAAAAAAGGAATTATTGATTACCCCCATCAGAATAGAGATGCACGGAAGGAACATGAGAGAGGACACAAAAGGAAAGCAGCTTTTCTGCTCGCCGGATTGTGCATGGTGATGGTCTACACGAACCTGGTGCATTGGCAACTGGGAATTTGGGGATATTGGTCCCACAAGTTGTGTCTTCTGCTGTCTCCTTTGTCAGCCTGTATTCTCGCTGTGTTTTGCCTGCCACTTTTTGGATTGAACTCGGGGGGGAAAATGGAGGTCTACTGACTCACAGGATAAACCCTAGGTCATCTCCAGGAGAGAAGAGACCACAAGGACATCTTTGTTATGCAGTATTAGCCAAAGAGAACCTAGCTGGCCTGTGAATGATTGTGGCCAAGCTCAGTGACAGGACACTTCAGAAGTTAGTGTCACAAAACTTGTGTGATGCTTGTTAAGTCAATATTTGTTTATTTATTTAAAGATTCATTTTTAAAAATGGATCTTTTATTTCACTTTCATCTTCAAGGACTGATTATGTTTGATTTTGTTATTGTGATTATTATTTTAAGGTTGAAAAATACAGTTAGAGGTTGCCAGCTAATCCATAACATTTTTGTGAGCTGTATTAAACAAACAACTTTTGTGTGCTAAATAAAACATTAAAACACAACTAAAGTGAAAGATTTGGAACAAAACCCCACAGTCATATTTGTATGTACCCCTATATACCTGCAGCAATATGCTGTATAAACAATTCTTATAATGCGCTACACTGATTTGCTGTTTTTTCCCTCGAGTTCTCCAAACCAAAATGCAATCTAGCAGAACACAGTCAAATTAATTCAGAAATAGGCTTCTTGCTGGTTTTCAGATTGCTTGTTTTATTTTCATTGTTTGTGTGTAAATGATGCTGACTGTGGTATGAAACATAAATCTCTCTTTGAATTGCTGGCATGCCTGTGAAATGTTTGCACTATAAAGTAAATATGAATAATACAAATGAGGTGCTTCAGAGTCAGCATACCTCTTTGTGAGGAAACAGCAATGTGATCAAGATTTTTAAAACCTGCAATTTCACTTTTTAAAACTTTCAGTCTTTGCACTAAAAAAGCCATATGCTAGGAGACATATTAAGGTGCATTCATGAGGTCAATATAGGAAAGACATGGACATGCTGGAGCAAGGGCAGCAAATGACCACAGAGATGAAGGGCTTGAAGATACTTGCCATATTGAGACAGCTGAGACTCTGCAGCCTGAGGAAGAGAAGTCTCAGGAGAATCTTCTGAATGTCTATACAACCCTGGTGGGAATGAGCAGAGTAGTCACGAGCCAGGCTCTTCTCAGTGGTACTCAGTGACAGGACAAGAGGCAAGGGGCACAAACTAAAATACAGGAAATTCCTGGACAGAAAAAAAAAATCTACTGTAAGGGTCATAAATATAAATACTGGAACATATTGCCTAGAGAGTCTGTGGAGTCTGTATCCTTGCAGGTATTCAAAACATTTGAAACAACTGAAATTTATGACTAACACATACAGTAGTTCTGTAGAAGGCATCCAGAAGGGCAATTAAGACGTGGCCTCATGCCATAATGCAGTGCTGTTTTTCATGCTACTCCCCACCAGGTACAGCCATTTCTGATCTACACAATACAACAATGTAACTGCAATATTATCAATGTCATCTACGTTAGGGGAGATCCAGATCCTGGGTTTTCAGTTGTGAATGCCCTGTTCTTCCTACATTACTGCATAGTGCCCAGAGCAAAGACAAAAGGTGGAACTTGGTATGAGAGGCAGTCAGGAACTCACAGAGTAGATACCTTCCAAGGTATTGGGGGAAACCACTGAAGACCTTATAAGTACAAAGTTATTTAATTGTTTTTGTATAAACTGTGATTTAAGTAATTATTTTGCTTTGTTTTTCCTTCTTTTTTTTTAGTTGTGTGGTTTGTTGGGGTTTTTTTGGGGAGGTTTTGTTTGATTTTGGTTGAGGGTTTTTTAATTTTTTGTTTGATTTTTTTTTTAATGTAGCAAATGATTGTTGTATGCATCCACTGTACTTTGTTGGGTTTCTTATCTGAAAATTCAACATATTTTAGTGACTTTAGATTAACATAGCTTTCAATGCTCTTAATACATGTAACTGAATGTTAAGTTTTATTATATTAAGCATTTTCATATCTTCCAGACTTTACACTTTAGATGGAAAACTTGTTCAGAATGGGTCAGACTTGGAGAATGGGCAAATTTATGTTGCAGTGGGTAGAGAAAAGTTTAAGAAGTTGCCATATGGTGATCTGCTGTTTAGCAAATCTACAACAAGAAGACCACAAGGGTAAGTCCTAAAGGTGTGTGATATACTTCTTGGGTGTTTGTGTGTGTCAATTTGTTTACAAAGTGCCATCGGTAAAGTACAAAATCATTGCTCCAAGAGTGATGGATGAGTTAGCATGGATGCAAAACTTTATTGGCACCTTCTGAGAAAGTGGAGATAACAAAACCAAAAGCCAAAATGGAAATTCAGAAGACCAAGTAATCTCATAAACATTCCCTTGATCATGTATCATAATATTAGTGTCAGAGAAAGGATTATTTTGACTTAACTATTTTTTTTCCTGGGAAAAGAAAGATGTGTACAGCTGAATGAGATTAGGTGCCGCTACAGCAGTTTATATATACTTTTCTTAGTAATGTTTTCTGGAATATGTACTCCCTTAAAATTCCTTTGTTTGGCACTGTTTTTTGTAGACTTGAAAAATCATATAATAGAGTCCTAAGCTGAGTCTGTTAGGAGGAAATTGTACTTTTCATATATTTGGAAAACAGGGAAATTGGGAGCCATTTCTTTGAAATAAATGTAAAGATATGGAAATTTGTCCCATAAATTGGTGTAATTTAGAAAATGTGCCCAAATTCTGCATATGAACTGGAGTGTAATGCATTTTTGCTTTTGTTTTAGTTTTTTTTAGTGAGCGACTATAGACATTGTGAATAGCTTGAAAATATTTTGGAAAACAGCATTTGCAACTAATGAATTTAAAGATAGTACAAAGTTGTGTTCATCAACTGATGTAAACAGTTTTGTAGAAATTGCTGGAACTTTTCATTATAATAGTTGTAAGGAGCATTCACTGCATACTGCTCAGTGAATTCATGGTATATAAAATATGCATCGTGGGGAATGTACTTGTTTGAATAAGTTAATTACTATGCATTTAAGCATATTCTCGTAAACAGGAATGAGTAATACTTAGTAAAAACACACAATGTAAAAACAATTAGCTCTGTTCCCATAGCCATCTTGGCGTTATCTGACTTGAATATACATACATCATGTCTATGATGGTGACAGTGTATGCAGTTCTAAAATATGACTTGTTTCTGCAGTTCCAAAGCCTCTGTGCTGCCTCCGATTGTGGGATCTCGAAAGTCTAAAGGCAGTGTAAGTATCAAGTTTTGCTGAATTCTGGCAGATGGAAAGTCCCTGTCCTTTGAGTTTTAATTAAATCTGTAAAGAAAAAGTCCCACAGCCACCTGGTGTTGTGCTTATTAAAGCTTGATGAATCTGTAGCTATTTGCAGTGTCAATTAGACAAAAGGAATCTGAGAAAATATTGTTGCAATAATAGCTGCTTTGTTTTTTATAAAACTTTCCATAGCAAAGATCAGCTGCTGCCTTGAGATCTTTCCTATAAACCAGATCACATATATTTGTCTATTAATTTATTCATTAAAATTATACACCTAAAGGAAATCAATCTTTTACAAAACATCTTGCAGAGAATGGCGTTTCTGCATGCTGAGTATGACTAAAGTCCTAAACTGGTTTCCAATCTGATGTGTTTTGTCCTAGGTAATCATTAAATACAGAGATGGATCTTCCATTGCTGTGTATCCTGTATAGCTATTTATATGTACACAAAATGGTTCATAGAATCAATTTTTTAATATTGCTTGGGAGTAGCAGTCTCCAGTTTGAATTAGAAGAGATTGAAATATTGCCATGTACTCGTTTTTCCTTACAGAGAAAGGATAAGTGGTAGATTTGATAATATTGGTAGATAAATGGTAGATTAGATGGTAAAAGCATGAGGGTATTTAAGATATTTTTAAGAGAACTGATTTACGCTGATTATGTGAAAACTAGAAGAATCACATAAACATGTAATAACATATACAGGAGTTATAAAGAAATGAGGGATTTTGTTCAGGACTTATTTTTCTGAAAGATTTCAATTTTATATACTATTATCTCTTAACTGTAGCACTGAGATTAAAAGAATTGTCCATGACCATTGCAGAATGAAAGGCCTTTCTGGTGCCCGATTTCTAAAATGGCATGAATTGCTCATGCAGCTACACTAAGTGAATCAATGAAGTAGAATAAACCAATCTTTTGTGATTCAGCTAAGTCTGTGATAAGGTGAACTGTTCCAGATACCTATAAGGTTTTCTGCCCTACCTGCTTGTGTGTTTTGTTGTTATATGGAGTGTTTTGACAGAACTGGGTTAGAAATAAAATACTTAGGAGCAATGATGAGGGTGTTCAGTTGGTAAAGTCTTTATGCAGCCTAGAACAATACAAAAGAACCTTAAAGGACTGCTATATACAGTTCAGTTTTTTCTGCTGTTGATTGTGAACAGCACAACTGATTAAAAATGTGTATAAATAATAAAATCCCTGGCTACTACACCCAGGATCATACATACATCAAAGCTGTAAAAATAAGGACCAGGTTTCTGGTTCTGTTTGTAAATACACCACAGAGCAAGCGGGAGAACTGGCTAATGTCCCTGAAGGCAATTCAGAGGTGATGTGTGCACAAACCTCTTCCTTAATGTCTACCTGGCAGTGTTTATGCCACACAAAGGTTGCCATTCTCCTCCAGCTTTTCTTGACACATAGAATAATACCACGTCTCATTCACACAGACAATGATGTATTAAAAAGTTATCTCTGTTACATCTAGTGACTTTCCACACATATGGATGATACATAGCTGTATATAATGTGCGTGCATGCATATATTCATCTAGCCATTCTTTTCATCAAATGGAGCATTATTTTCTTATAATAAATATGTTATTTTCTCCTGGGAGTTGTTGAGAAGAATATAATCAGTCAGATCATACAGTAAGTTAATAAGATATTTATACTTTTCTGGATAATTTAAGATATTACTTAATTGTACTGATAGTAAATTAATATACTTTTTTAACCTGACACCGGCCCTTATTGAAATTAAAAAAATAAACTTTGTTATTTGCATTGGTGATAATTACATACAATTCTTTTCAGGGAAGTGATCGACTATCTAAATCTACCATTGGCTCCAGTGATCAGGGAGAAAACAGCTCCTCACCTCAGCTTCCCAAAGGGAAAGACAAAAAAAGCCAGAATCCAGAGAATTCTGTGTCCAGACAACACTTTTCTAACAACTCTACAAGAGGAAAACAGACAGTAACAGCTTCCACAGGAGTCCTTCAATATAATGGTCAGTGCTGAGATAAACACTGTTGTAGCATACTGGCTTTTCAAATTCAGTTAAAACAGTGAAATAGTAGAATAATATGCTAATATAGCTCTTAAATTGTCCATTTACTGTGGACAACTGAAATTACAAATTTCTTTCTGCTTAGGAAATGTACCTGTGCATAACTACTACGTTCCTGACTTCATCCACATAACACAGGAGGCTGTGTATAATTTTTCATAAATCTTGGAAGTTAAGCTAGTAAGGTTCTACCTTTATGGTTTTGGTGAAAGCAAAATAAAAATCATATTTTGACCATTTTCCCACTGTTATGCCCTGCAAAAAGGTGAAGAAAAGGAGCTGGTCTTCTCCAAGGACACCTTGCTGTCCCTGAGGATCCCTGGTTAGCTGCCCAGCTCTGTGTACCAAAATGACTACACCCTGGAGAAATAACACAAACAGAAATTCCAGGTAGCTGATAGCTACTGAGACTAATCATACAGCAGAGATGCCGGAAGCTCTTTCAGAATTGGTCTCTCACTGTGCTGTGACATCAGTGACAGAAATTTACAAATTTAGGCATAAACATCCTCTTTGAGAGACTGTTTTTCNTTGCTGCCATGCTAGGAAGGCTATTTTTCCTCATTAGTAGTGGTTTCAGATGTCTTTAATACAGGGCAATTAGTATCTGTCAGGAGAAATAAATTATACTTTCCATAATATTTGGAATTTCTTCTCACTGCCATCTAAGTGTTAATAATCAAGTGTACAATAACAACCTGTGGTCTGAAACTTCAGTACATGTCATCACACAGCACAGTTTTCTACCTCTGTCTAGAATCATGAGTTGTAAATTTGCTTTGAGAGCAGTTTTGTAAATTTGAGTTTTAAAAGATAAGTGAAATATAGTCTTTTGTAATATAGTTGTTTTCTCAAGGGTTAGCTTGTAGAATTTTAAGTTTATGTTAGTCTTGATTCAAATAGCATTTTATTTGATACAATCAAATACTATTCTAGCTAGTTAGTGGATGTAATTTTAGCCAACTCTTTTTTGGTCAAGTTTTTTTCTGACTGAAAAACAATGATTATATTATAATGAAAGTGACTGAAAACCTTCGTCTTTTGTAACTCATGAAATGAATGAATATATTCTTCTCAAAATAATCATGGCACATCCCCAGTTTTTACAGATTGAGTGGTGCATGATAAAAACATAGGAGAGAGAGGCTACCAGAGCTGACCTCTCAGAGAGGGCTTTGCATACTTGGCTTATGACTTTTAAAGGCTCATTATATAAGATGCAAAAAATGCAGGAAAAAGACTTTTATATTTAGGCTGTTGTCCACCTGTGAATATTTTGGATATCTTTAACCATTGTTTTCTTGGGGTTTTTTGTGTGCGTGGTTTTTTGTTTTGGTTGGGTTTTTTGGTGGTGGTAGTGTGTTGTTTTTGTTTGTTTGTTTGTTTAACAGATGAATTGATTTTCATTGGGAAATATATATGAGCTAAAAATTCACATGTTCTGATCTAATCTCTTATTCAGAGTACTGAGCTGATCTGAACCTCTTTGTGTGACTAAGTCAGACCTGTCACATTATGTCACATTATTATTATAATCTTCTATATAATACTTTTCTGGGCCTGAGGATTTTTCTAAGTAAAGATTCTACATACCCCTACAGCCCTCTCTTGCTGAGGTGAGGGAAATTTGTTCTTTGCCTTTGTTACTCTTCCATTATCAGATGTTTCCAATTACCTTCTTTCATTTCCCAGTGGAGTGAAAAGTTCTAGTAGGAGCAATCATTTCTCTGTCCTTTCAGCAGACAATAACAGAGTTAAATCTTATTTTGGTAGGTACCAGACAAATATGAGAAATATTTACCTCTCTGTATTTAGCGCTATGGCTCCTCCACCTGCTGACAGAGATGTTTGGAAAGTTTATTGAAGTGACAAGTTGCTTCTCACTTCAGCTTTTCTTTCCATGCTTTGTGAGCCTTGTGTAACTAGAAGAAGCTGTTCAAGGTAGTAGATTCTCTAGTTTGAGCTCAAGTGTATGTTGGGAGAAGCTCTTTGTTCTTTCTGTGATCCTCTATTTTTCCTCCATATATAAACAGCTGCTAGTAAAAGTAGGAATGGGTGGTTGTAGCCAGGCAGATGTCAGTCTCTTCTCCCAGGTAACAAGTAACAGGACAAGAGGAAATAGCCTCAAGTTGCACCACGGGCCGTTTGGATTGGATGTTAGGAAAAATTTCTTAAGGAAAATGATTGTAAAGCATTGGATCTGCACCCAAGGAGGTTGTGGAGTCACCATCCCTTGAAGTGTTGAAAAAATTGTGGATGTGGCACTTCAGGACAGGGTTTAATAGTGAATATGGTGGTCGTGCTGGGTTGACAGCTAGACTTGATGATTATAAAGATCTTTTCCACCTTTAACAATTCTATGATTCCAACACTTGAAAAATTAAAGCAAAGGGCTTTTCACTCAGTTCTGACTCTGTGTGGGAGCTCCACTGTAGTCAGAACTTAGGTAGCTTTTAAAGAAATAGTTAAAAGAAAATGTTGTACACTGACCCTAAATGGTCATCTCCTACAAAAGTTGTCTTATGTGCATTCTGGTCCGGTCACACATAGAGATGGAGTGACCTGGAGCACAAGCCACACAGGCTGTAGGATCTGTTAGCCACCGCTTGGCCAGCCAACTCTCAATGTTGAAGACTGCCCTTGGCAGAAAACCAGGGTTTTTTCATAACACTATGGTTCTGTATTTCTGTCCTTTATTATTTGAAGGAGTTGAACTGCTGTGTGATTCATGATGATACTAAACTTACTGCCAAAGACATACTGTTTTGTGACTTGATGGCCTGTTTTGCTATCAAGTTTGTTTCTTTAATTCTCATTAGCTGAATATTTTTCACCCATGGGACTATCTGTTGAGTTAAATATAGCGCAGGACCTTGAATAACTATTTCCTAAATTATAAATTATCTGTCTGCAGGTGGGAAGTAGAAATTCTTAGCAGGTTGATGTACATTTTGGAATGGAGATAGGAAGTGGAGTAGCCCCCTTCAAAACCATTTGCTACATATCCTCATCAGTCAAATCATCTTTATAAGCCCACTGACTACAACTCTGTCAGTGGGGGATCTGAGAAACAGGTAGGTGTGTTGAAGTAAGGAAAGCCTGAAACATTCTGCCCTCATCAGCACTGGCATAGTTTTGATGGTTCATCATAAAAGAGTCACAATGCCAGCTGTGTCAGCTCAGCAGGTTTTAGCTCTGAAGCTTTAGATACATTATCAGTACCATCACTTGTTCCTTTCTTTATGAGGAACTTTGTCTGCCACATCCTCACCAGTGCCAGTTTCTGTCAGGACATGTTGTTCTTCACATCCTCAGAATGTTTAACTCTGGGACTTGAGACCAGTCAGGTTTGTCTCAGCATTCTTCAACACCAAAAGCAGCATGACTCCCCTTCTAAAGATACAGTTGTTTTACCCCCACTTTGACAGAGTGTCCTGCTATATCTTGTACATGGCTTTCCAGTTATTTGATGATGCTTTTCCTTGAGTCCAAATGGCCCTTCATTATTTTCATCTGACTTGCAAAGGAAGATAATGGAGGTATTCCCAAAATGCCAGGCAGTGGGAGGACTTCGAAAAATTTATTTTTCAAAGGTGAGAAAACACTACACATAATGGCGTGTACACTGGGCATAAAAGAATGCAAAAACTTTTTTTTTTGAGCCTTCTTAATGCCTCGGTTGACCCTTCTTCATGGGGGTCCAAGGTTGTCTGTGAAAAAGTTATCTTTGCAGGGAGTTAAGTGACTTTAAAACAAAAGTATTTTTCTGCATAATTGTAGTGTACTTTGTATTAAAATAATGAAAGTGTGGTGAGAACTCAACAGTACAAAGAATATTTGGTTTTGACATTTATTCATTACAAGTTAATGTGAATGCTGTGCTACAACCATGGAACAAGAATCTTTGGTTCAGTTAAAGGAAAAGAAAGCCAAAAGGGAAACTCTGGAGAAATCTTGCTAAAAACTTAAGAACTGTTGTTTAATTTTTAACAAAAAGATCTTCATTGAAGTTAATGTTTAAAGTTACTGAGCCTCTGGGTTTCAGGATACAAATAAGTGGCCATGGCTTACACTGGCAGCCTGACATGCTGTATTCATTTGTACTTATCCTGTGCTTATAAGCTTTATTTATGTGTTTACTGAGGACCCATGATACTCCTTTTTGAGTGTGAAAGGAGCTTATACTGCTAGAACAATATGTTAGGATCCAAAGGTCAGATCAAGGGTACTTTTCTGAGAGTACTGTTTCACCTGTTCTTTTCAGTACTTCTTCATACACTGAAGACTTGCATTAACATCCAGTTCAACTTAAAAGGGCAGAATACAGGCTGTGCAAACTCCTCCCCTTCTCCTAATGTATATGCTTTTAGTGCTCTGAAATGTATCCCTGTCAACAGGGTATTTCACTCTCTCTCTCCAGGTTCGACACCTTGTCTCTTGGTGAGATGTAGTCCTGCAGTGGTTGCATGACTAATGGAACTGAAGTGGATGTTGAAAATAATAGCTGGCAATAGGGTGGTTTATTTTGAATTAATACCTTTCTGTTTCACCTCAAGACAGGTGCAGCACATATGCAGCTTCCTCCTTAGGCAGGTAACTAGTACCATACATTTATAGCTGTAGTATTTCAGCTAGGTTCAGTTATTGGAAGGGAACATTCATCTTCCTTCCCAATTTGCTTTTGCTTTTTGAAAAAAGCTTCAATTACATGTTTGAGGAATAGGAATTGAGAGGGAACTGTGGAAGTGGTGCTTTTGTTCTCTTCCTGCCTTTGCCCTTAAATGCCAAGATACAGCTCTGCCCATGTGGAGTGACGAGGAAAACTAGCAGCAGGCACAAGCACAACTGATTCTCAGCACTTCTCTTGTCTGTCTGCATTACTGGATGTTAGCCAAAGTGCTGCTCAGGCTAATAGTGTTCAAGATATATATAGGAAAATCTACAAGAGGGTTATTTGCAAAGACTCCAGCTCTAGTGTACTTTGGCCTCACCTTTGTCTTGTCCATTCAGAAGGCATGAACAGACATTCAGAAGAGGCTGTTTATTTGGTTGTTTCCCTGTGGCAACAAGAAGGATGCAGTAAATCCTAAAAGTTTCTCGACTGTGTTACTTTTGGATCCCTGGAAACTTGTTGAGGGCAAGATGCATCTTGTCTACCTCCCCCTGTATGAGGTTTAGAGGATTAACAAACTGGGATTGTAGGCTCCAGCTGTTAAGGGGAGACAAGGGTGTCTGGAAATGTCCATTCTCTCAGTTGACAGTGAAAGTAGAAATCTGGTTTAGACCAGATGCTGAAGTATTGGATGTATAATGCAGGTAATTGCGGCCTTGAAATATGACATTTTTGGGTTTAACTTTAGAATGAGGAGTCTTATTCTGAAATGGAAAACTAGAAGGCAACTCCAGGAACAGTGTTAATAATGGCTCCTATATACTGTTTTGATCAGTACAGCTCCACTGTGTATTCTGAAGGCTTATTGCAGTTCCTCAATTGCCTTGGCAGATTTATTCCAAAAAACTCCTTCGAATTAAAAGGCTTTGGGTTGGGTAAGGGAAGCACTTATCACCATCTTAGGATTTATTTGATTTGATTTTAATTTTTTATTTGACTTTATTTTACTTCATTTTATTTTAATTATTATTTTATTTTTTTCTTCATGGGTGGCAAAAGAGACTTCTGGCATTTTAGTTGGTGGCATTTGGCTGTCACTGATAAGGGATTAATTTCTTTTAATCTGAAACCAATAAACTGCACAGTGAGTTCACAGATGCACATTTTTGGATGTATGGAAATAGATAAAGAGAAAATATTCATAGTAGAGAATGTATCCTGTGTTCTTTACTGTCCTTTTCCCTGCCAATTTAGCAGTTATGTGGAATCTTCTCTCTTTTGAGTGCTAGCATGTTTGAAAGTGATTGTTTTCTGGGTCTTAACATCTGAAGAATTATGCATATAATGTATTTAAAGCTTAACCTAATCTTCCAACTGAGTTTAGCCATGTATTTACTTTGAATTTATTTTTTTAATGCACTGAGAATTTCACCAGCATTCATATTACAACTGATCTATGTCATAATCCTCTTAAATCAAGATGATTAAAGAATTTCTTAGAGTTGAAAGCTCTTTGTGCAGGATTTAAATTCACCATTTCTTAGGTCAAATCCAGTAGACTGTGAGCAGATGCTTTCGGTTTTGTAACCTGTCAGACATACTATTAATGTTATGATTGGGCTCTCATTGCACTAGTAGAAACATGAATAACACATGTGCCTCGCACAAAAAACCCAGAAAATAAAATTGTGTTGCGTGCAGACATAAACACATGCCCTCCCTATTTCTCATAGCAAACTATTCAATTTAATGAACCACTGTTTTCTGTTTTACATTTAGTTTTTAATTTGACTCACTATTTTTATGAGGTATCCTCTGTTGGAAGTTACATTAATTTTTCTATAGTCACATTAACTTCCTTCCTTGCATGCAGGGCTTGCGGTTAGTAAATGTCTCAGATTTCCACAAAGTATTCAGGGCAGACTATTATTACAATGACTTTTTTTAATTTCTACTACTAAACCTCAATCAGTTCAAAATTTGAAAGGCATTAATGTCTGTATAATGTTGTAATTTGTGCTGCAATACATGTTTTGCAGTTAATATTTTTCAGGAAAGGAGCTTATATGAAAGCCATTAATTGCTTTGCTCAATTGTTTAAAAAAATACAGATTTCTTATGAGTTAGTTTGATGTACAACTCAATTAGCATTTAATAAAGTCATATAACCTTCTTGTTTATCAAATTATAAAAAAAGGATTCCAGCTGAAATACTGAATGGCATCAGACAGAAAATTATTTTTGCACTTTAGCCAAGGCTTGCACCAATTCATGGCTTCTTTGTGCTGAAATGACTTACTGCAAAATACACTGAACATCCGTGTATTAAGACAACCAGTAACATATGACAGGCGAAATGTTTCTTTCAGGCATTTATAAATTTGCTCTTGCTGATAATTAATCTGTTCTGTACCTATCAGGATATTAGGCCAGAAGTATAATATATATAAAAGATTATCCCGAATGGTCAGTGGAATCCCATTCACACGAATAATTTTCAGGGGCTGCAAAATCAGCGATAGCTGTCATGCGTAAGTGGAACACACAGAGTAGGTAACTGAAAATTAAGATCCTTGGCTTTTAAGAGCCATTATGGAATTCATTAAGTAGTCTTAACATGTCTTAAATTGCATTGGTTTTACTTGTCCATTTGCAACAAAGTCACTGAGCTAAATAAGCTGCAGTAATGTAGTTGCACCTTCTCTTAATTTCGTGAACCCAGCTCATTGCCGAGCTGCTTACGTTATGAAACAGAGCTTGGCCAAGTACCAAATCAGAAACTTCACACCCTGTTTATCAGTCTTTATCCAAACCTGACCACACTGTCTTTCTCTCATGGCCTTTGGACTGGATTTCCCAAGGTCTAAGGCTTCTGGTAACATCCCTTTCATGTAATTTCACTACCTTTTTCAGATGAAAATGTTCTCTTGTTCTTACTCTTCGTGTGATTCCATTGCTGTTATCTAGAGAGGTTAGTCATAAAGTAAGTGCCAGTATTTCAATAACTGTATCGTTTGACTTAGGGCAGGTTGAGTGCTTTTTTGAGACACTAGCTACCTCTCTTCAGCAGAGCTGTTATCAGCGTCCAGATTTTCCCTTTCCTCGTAACCCTGACAAGGCTTTGGGGAATTCAGAGCTTGAAGCTCTCTGGATCATATTAAAATATCCTCAGTCTTTTTCTCTGTGGGATTATGGAGCTGGAGATGAGGTGTGACAGAGAATAACTCTTGAAGAAGCTCCATAGGAAAGCATGTATGCCTGCAGTTTTTAATCATCCCTTCAGCCTGAAGCCAGAAACTGAAGTAAGAATTCTTTGCCCAGACTGTAGAGCCATTCTGTAGACTCTTAATAAGTATTGTTATTGTGGGAATAAATATGAATAAGAAATCAAGGAAAATACTTGCCTGTCAACAATGAACTTTTTTTCATTGCTGTTTTTTGCTGCACTTCTGGATGCGTGGGAGCATCTGAACATAGTCATTCAATTGCAGATAGGTACTAGTAAAACAATATGCCTCTTCCCAGGCTTTTCTAAAGAAATATTCCTTAAAGAAGCTTAAATTGACTTGGGTACCCACTGATTTGTTCTTTCCCCCCCTCTCATTCGTTGAAGCCTCTACTTTTCCACTGCATGTAAGTGATTTTTCTTCCAGTCAGTGTGTTGTACCTCATTTCTTCCCTTAATTTTCATCAGTGTTTCCTCATCTTTCCATTTGCTCTTGTACAGTTCCTTCTTTCACACGTTTTTTTCTGACATCACTGTGCCCTCGTAATCTCCCTCTGTGTCCATATCCTCAAGCCTCTCCACAACCTCTCTCTGCAATTGGCTGCATCTCTTGAATGCTTTTTCCCTGTTGCGATCTGTTCTTTGCCCTTCTCCAGGTTCTTCTTTCCCCTTTTTATGCAAATTACTGAATATGACCCTGATTTCAAATAATCTGAAATAATGGGAGATATTTGTTTAGGTTACCTAACTTCCCTCTGTGTAAGGTATAAAACCCGGTACTTCTTTTTGGCTCAAGATAGTCCTTTTTCACAGAGTGACTGGGAAAACCTGATATAATCCAGTATCTTCTGGAAAAATAGACTCACAGAAGATCAGGAGACTATCAATAGTATTTTGCTTGGCCTCTTGACTTCCTGTGGCATGGAGAACTGAGAACATAACTGAAATAAATCCTCTGATTTATACTTGCCAGCAAAGCTGCAGGGAAACATTTTAGAGTGCCCTTGAATCCTTCATTACCATCATATTTCACTCAACTTGGAGCAAAAGGGTAGAGCGTGTTATAGTTTGAATATAAGGCTTGGATGCACCTTCCTTTCTTACCCCCTTTTAGAGCTCTTCTGCCCCACTGTTGCCATGCCCCTGTGAGTGATCAATTCTCGGGTAGTTTGAGGCACAAGAAAATCAGAGCTATCTCATACAAGCGAAGCATATTTAATCTACAATATTGTATGAACTATTTGGAGTAGTCATAAATGTTCCTTCCATGTAATGGAAGTGCTGGGAATTTTCAGTAAGGTACACCACTTATTTCTGCTGTAGTAGAGATTGCAATATAAGCCTGTAACAATACAAAATGAAGGCTTGCAAAAACATTTCTTAATTTAATTTATAGCGTTTTCTAAAAGGTCTTCTTGCTTTTTCCTCCTTTCGAGATGTGTAGAAACTGACTAATGATGTGGAGACAGAGACGTGAAATATTGCATCAATAAGATTTTTTTATATTTTTTTCCCCCCTTAAACCAAAAAGAATTTCTGATGTATTGCGGATGAAATATGAGGCAAAGTTAACCAACCAAACACATTTCTTTGGGAGTAAGTCAGAGAACCAATAATAGTGATTGATGTAGCCTGCACACTCCTGCTGCCAAGATCTTGACACAGAATCACATAAACAAGTAATGTGTTGACCTTTCACTCAGCTGCCCTTCTGCAGATATTTCTAACTTCACGTGTATAAACTGTAAATACTTATGGCTGAAGTAGAGTAGCAATGCTAATAATGTTTACATTTTAAGCTATTTTCTTAATGCTCTGTTTAATCAAGTTAATTTTATGTAAATTATTTTACTATTTATGTATTTTCATTTTTCATAACAAAAGACAAGAACAGGTGTCCTAATGTAAGATTAATTTAATTCCTTGGCATTTTCTTTTGAATGTTTTTATTTGTTCAAGTATTACAACTTTTTCCCATTTTTCATTTAGTGCCATTTTTTTTCTTCACCTGTTTTGGCACAGTTCAGACCTAAGTGCTTTTCTTCCTTCCCTGACTATTAATGGTACATGTATTTTGGACATTTGTCTTCCATTTTCATATGTTTGTGCAGAGGTAAATAATTAATTTCTCTTTTGTTTTAAATTTTCTATTTTCATTCAATAATGTTTTCTCTCTGTGGAAGAACAAGAATGCTGTTTCACTTTAGAGTGCTTTCTGTGCAAGGCAATGAAGAGCGGTATCCCTGAGAGATGCTGCAATGTTGTGCAGAGTTCTTTTCAACTAATTTATTTTCATTTATGACTAGCTTTCTGAGTAAACACCTGCTAGAATGTGCTTGGAGGAAATTCCATGGAGATTTCAGGTTTTGCTTATGAAGTCCTCCTGCTGCTATATTTTTGGGTGCTCTCTTTTAAATGAGAAACTTAAGAGTCTTCTTCACTCTCTCTTGCTCCTTCCTGGTTTCATGATTAAGTTTTTTGAAAATACAGTACATTTGTCTTGGATACTCATCTACTCTTCTAAGAAGAGGTGCTTTAAAATTTAGAATTTTCAGCTCTTGAGTAGATTCGGCCTCCAGGGCCAACACATGTTCATCTCCCTTCTCCTGATGAGAATTGCCTCTGCACCAAAATCCTTTTACTTCTAGAGGCCAGAAAATCCCCATTTTTGTTGAAAGACGTGGGGACCATGAAGGCAAAGGTGTTATTACAGAATCTAAATGGATTGGTGGTGATATTAAATAAAGTTCTTTCAGACACTGAGTTGACTTTTAATAGTTCAATGAGCCAAGCAATCTAGGACAAGGTTATTTTTTTAGGTACTTAAGGGAAGGCCTTGAATTAGGAGAGTCATCATGGTGGCTTTTAAGAAACTCACTACATTTTCCTCTCAGAATATGGTGAAGATATGTAACTCAATCAAATGTCTTTGTTGAGAGGCAACAATGATAGTATCAGGTAAGAGAAACAGAACACTCTGTCCCTTAGAGAGCTCAGAAATGTGAAGTGCATTGATTTTTTGAAAAAGTACAAGTAGTACCCATTCAGATGCATTTTGTTGTTGCTCTCAGTTACACTATATTTTTATTGCTATTTTGTCAAAAACACTCTCCTAAACAACAAGTCTTGTCAAAGATGACCTGTAGAGATATGTACAGGTAGATCATTCAAGACATATACTGCCAGTAAACATTAGATGTCCTTAATTGGTTTCAACAGAAAATACTACAACAGATGCATTATATTTAATAATCCCCAAGGAAAAGGAAATCTAAAAAAAAATAAATGATTATTTTCATGCTGGGTATGAAGATAGGATTATTTTCAATGTGTGTGAGATGTTTAGGATAATATTCCAATCAATGATGCTAAGAACCCTGTGGTATTTCCAACAAAAGTACTTTCAGAGGGTGAGTAGTATAATCTTTTCATGGGGTAGGGAGGCTCCAGCAGAGCTTGTGCTTGGGAACTCAAGCTGCTATGTCCATCTGAAAATCTCTCCTAAGACACAGCCAGCAGTACCATTTGGGAATATCATTGTGATGTTCCACAGACTCCCCCATTTCTGCCTCTTCATTTCAAACTGTGAGAACGGCTTTAATTTCTGGTGCTCTAGTCAGTGGCTTGTCAGTAGACTTTTATGGCCATCTGGATGACTTGTCACCTCCCCTCCAGTTAGCCATTTGCAGTGGTATGTTATGCCTCAGAATTTTGTTCCCAGGGTAAACTCTTTCTTTGGCTCTCACAATGGTGAGAAAGTCACAGGAAAACTAACTTCCAGCATATTGAGTCCTGACTTTTTATACGGATGGACTCATTTCTCTAAGACTTGGGGTTATATCCATAATTTTTCCTCCTCGATAGTTCTTTGAATGGTTCAGAGCTACAGTAGAGCTGTTTATTTAACAGTGTCCAGCAATGTAGATCAATTTGCATGGTCAGTTGATATTATCAAGTTCACATCCTTTTTTGAAAAACTAAGAGGCAGTCAAAAACAGGAGAAATATTTTTTCCTCTTTCTTACTGTAGTTACATATTGTGTTGGAGATGGACACATCACTTTAGGACCACCTGTTTTTCCTAGACAGATGGAGAGAGATGATTTGGATTAACCTCTGCTTTTAGTTTTTGGGCTGTTTTCAGTTCAGGGGAAGGGAGAGAGGAACATGTGTCACTTGGAAATTGTTTTCCATATGTACCTGTCTTCACTTTCCTAATTAGCTGATACTGAAAGACCTGTATTGGAAATTTCAAGGACCCTTAGTTACAACTTACACTCAGGATAAAGAAATTACTTAAACTAAAAAATTGAATATTGTTGTAACCATTAAATCTTGTTAGCTAGTGGGTACTTTTTTAATGCAGATGTGGAGTTTCAGCCATAATTCTACTTGCATATGCCCAAAGGGGGGGGAGTAGCCCTAGTCCCAATTGTTTCTGTTAACCTTAATCATTTAATCCTGTCCTGATTCAGTGTGTTTGTTGTTGATTCAGAGCCTAAAATTTTTGATAGATAAGGCTAATAGATATATTATAAGGCTAATTACTAAAGGGTACTGCAATGGACTGTAGAAACAGAAGTAATGTGTTGTTGTAATGTATTCAGTTCAGACTCACTCTGAACCTTTCCCAGAAGTGAAGGAACTTCAGATCCAGTCTGTTTCCTTTCCTTGCACTTTTCCTTCTCCCTTTCCTTCCCCTTTCCCCAAATGGTGTAGTACGCAAGTATTTGTTGTTAAAAGGAAAGAGAAATGAATTTGCAATAATGGGAGATTAAAGACTTCCTCAAAAGAAATGTGGGAGGAATGATGGGTCAGCTCAGAAACATGTTGAATTGAATATGCAGTTCAGTAGTTGAGCCACACGGTGTCACCATTGGACTTCACTTCCTTCCACTCTATTTTTCCCTTTGTAGGTGATGATATTTACAAAGCCAGAGAAGACGAGTCTGAAATGTGGGGGGCAGTTGAAGTGCAGGAAGATGAAGATACTCTTGTAGAAGTTCCACTGGACCAGGTATTGATTGAGATTTAAATAAATGGCCTTTTTTTTAGGATTACAGATTGTGTGTTGTTTTTCTTTCCTCAATTTCTTTCAAGTGTACAGCATAATTCTGTGGGGATGAATGTAAGCTCAATGATACGACTTCTTTTATGGGAGCTTTAGCAAATCTTCTTTTCTCTCTTAATATGTCACATGTCAGTTACCTTTTCATCAGCTTCAGAACTGCTCTGTGAGCTGTTATAGAGCCTTAGAGAATCAGGACCCCCTACTGTTACAAACTACCAAATAAATTCTCCTGAATTGCAGCCTCTTTATACTGGTAGAGGAGTATTCCTCCAGCCCTGAACCCCCAACAGGCATGGATTTATTTGGTTATTTTAAAGCTGACAACATTTTCTTCTGTTGGAGCAATATGATGCTTAGTTGGCCAATTTTTTAATTCTAAGGCTTACATGTAATAAATAGATCTTGATAACTAAACACATTATTATATCCCCTTTGTTTTACTGTGTTTTGTTTTTTGAAGAAACTCCTTTGAACTGAAATAATACAGGAAATAGGTAAATTGAAGCTTATTCTAATGAAGTGGAGAGTAGAACTGCATAAATTATTCACTGAAAAACTACCTTTTTTTTTTTTTTTTTAATCCTACTAATGAACTGGTTACAAGACAGTACTCTGTTTCATTTTATGTGTTTATAGGAATTTGCCAACGTGTTCAACTTTGTGTCCAGTCCGCAAGTTGTTGCATTGTGCTTTTGACGTCTGTGGCCACATCAGCCACAAGATAGTTTTTCTGTTTCATGCTGCAGTGTAAGGAATCACAGTTTACCAGACAGATTTCTGAGGCTAAAAATCATCCTAATATCATTTTTCTGAATTTCTGGTGGTCAGCTCAGGAACATCACTGAGGAACAGTTGTGAATGTGAGACTGTAAACAAATGAGAGAGAGTTAATAGTTTGTAAATACACTTTGATTACCCAGTGCAATCTGATGGAGCACAGACAATCCGGGAGATTTCTGGAGCATGTTAGAGACAGTTTTTTGAGATAAGTGGTAAGAGACATGATTAGGAGAGGCATTCTGCTGGATTTGCTACTCATGAAAAAATAGGAACTGGTTGGGCATGTGATAGTAGCAGCCTTAGTTGCACTGGCCCTGAGATGACAGAGTTTAAGACCCTGAAGAAAGTAGATATGGAAAACAACAAAATAAAAATCCTAGAATTCAGGAGAGTTGACTTTGGCTTGATTGGTAAACTGGCAGGAAGGATCCTGTGCGAGGCTGCCCCGAAATGCAGAGGAATACAGGAGATCTGGCTGATTTCCAAGGGCACCTTCTTCAAAGCACAAGAACTATCCCCATTGTGCAGAGAAACAAGGAGGCGTA
The DNA here is from genome assembly GCA_013399895.1 of Serilophus lunatus. Classification (NCBI taxonomy): domain Eukaryota; kingdom Metazoa; phylum Chordata; class Aves; order Passeriformes; family Eurylaimidae; genus Serilophus; species Serilophus lunatus. The sequence goes on from VXBA01000122.1 coordinate 95,398, forward strand.
ACAGGAGGCCAGTTTGAAAAGACAGCTCCTGACCTTATACTGAAAGAAGGCATGGACTGCTAAAGATGGTTATAGAGACATTGCCTGGATATGCAGGGATGGAATCAAGAGAGCCAAAGCTTGTTGAGAAATGGAAAGTGCTGCATGTGATTGGGAATAACCAACACGGATTTACGATGGACGAATCATACTTTACCAACCTCATTGCCTCAAGCAATGAAATAACTGTCTCTGTGGATGAAGGGAGAGCAGTTATTTATTTTGCCTTCACTGTAGACTTCTATATTTGTAGAAGAAATTGGAAGAAGTGTGGTAGATTTGGGGAGGAAGATATCATTAAGGAGGGTAGGGACTAGATTTGTGGGCTACAAGGTGGATGAAAAACTGGCTGGTTTGGTGAAACTTAAAAGGTTAGCTGGTTGAGATTTAACTGGCATGTATTTATGGATGTTGATCCTCAGGGTTTGTTTCTGGATCTGAGGCTTCTAACACATTCATCAGTAACATAGATGATGTCATCAGATACAGCCTTATCCCGGCCAAGCATTTAAGCCAAACTGTCATTATTAGGTAATATGTAGATTGTCTTTCAGAGCAATATCAACAGCTTGAAGGAATAGGCTGACTCGAGCCTCACAAAGGTTGAGAAACAGAAATACGAAGTTGGGCACCTGTAATGCATTAACTATGTCTCAGTACAGTCTTGACAGAGGCAGGCTGGAGAGCAGCTGCAGAAAGGACCATGCAGCTCCTATGGCTGGCAAGTTGAGTCGGCGGTGCTTCCTGTGGCGATGAGGTTGATTGTGCAGGCTGGACTAGTAAATGCACAGCCAGCACATCAAAGTAACTGATTATCTTTCTTGACTCAGCACCTCTGATGTTGCATCTAGAATATTTGTCCAGCTTTTAGTCCTTCCCTACAGAGCAGAGATATTCACAGACATGAGAAAGTAGAGCACAGGAACAAGCTATAGGAAGTTTAGAGTCTAGAGCTTATGACACAAGGAGAAGCTTACAGAGCTGGGTTTGTGTCACCTGAGGTGCTAAACAAGAGAAAACAGATCAAACCGCTCTCTGAAGCTACATGTGGAGTAACAGAGAAAATGCAGCCAGGTTTTTCTCTGTGTTGCACAACAGAAGGATGAAGCAATAGTCAAAACTTACAGCAAGGAAAATTCTAATTGGGCATAAGTGTTTTCAACAGAGAGCACTGTAAGAACTTTCCTGTTCAGAGAGCATAGGGAATCTTTGTCTTTGATCACATTAAAATCCAAACCAGATAGTTCAGTTTTAGTAATGATAAATAAATTATTTTTACCTTGAAGCCAGTGCAGCGGGCACTGGCTTAGATGATCTCTAGAGCAGTAGCCTTCAAAGAGGAGTGTGCATTGCCAAGAGAATGTGCAAGACATTCCATTGGGGTATAGAAAGAAATGCTAGAACTTCAGCTGTACACAGTTTATAAATAAATAAACAAACATATAGTGGGGATTTGTGCTCAAAAAAGGTTTTACTGATATGGGTGTGCAATAGAAACCTTTTGGAGGCCACTACCCCAAAAGGTCTTTTTTAACGTAACTTTGCTGTGATTCTGTACTTGTCTATTTTTGATTATTTCAGTCCTAAAATCAATTGTTTTTTTAGTAAGCCTCAGGTGTTATTGTGCTTACTATTTAGTTTGCTGGGGTTTTTTCAATTTATTTGTATTGGGTAAAAAAATATAGACATATATACCTTTAGCTTGTTCTACATTTAAAAAAAAATACTTGAGTGGAAAACAGACATTTTATGACCTTATTAGCCATCTTGAAGAATGACAGCATCTAATAAAAAGTAATGGATCCCTCAATTTTATTTTAGGCTCCAATTTCTAAGAAGGATCTTTATTCACTTTAATGGGAAAGAGTATTGCTCAATTATTGTATAGACATTGTTCTTGAAGACACATGAAACAGGTGATAGAAAGAGGCAATAAGCACATGACTGTCCTGGTCCCTGATGTAAGAAATACTACAGCTATGTCTTTTCACAGCTAATACCTGTCCCATCCTGAGAGACTTTTATGCTAAACACTATTGGGCTCATCAGCCCTATAAATTTTAGCTGTCCTAGTGAGGTGTTGTGATAATTAGGACGTGTTGTGTTGTACAGATAGTACTGACATTGTGGAAGAACATGCTGGCTGTTGTCTTAATCTTTCTTTCTTATGACATCGTGAAACATTTCCTGCCTTGGTCTTGGCAGTGTAATAATAAAATCGAGGAGTGATTAGTCTGTTTATTCACCTCTGAAGGTGTGTAAAGAATTCCTCTGGGTAGTGTAAAACATTTGACAGTGTAAATTGGTTTGTCAGGCCTTAGTTTTTAGGTTGACTGCAATTCATATGAAATCCAATCCTGGAGACAGCTGTCTTACTTCTCCACAGGCGATAGCTCTGTACATTTTGCTGTGTGTCTACCAATGACCGTCCCTAGGGAGGGAAATAGTTAACTCTTCACTACCACTAAGGTGTTTGGCAGTAGAATTGTTAATACAGTTGCCAGTGAGTGTCAGATCTGCTGGCAGGGTTCATGGAAACATTTTTCAATTGCTTCCAACAGATTCTGCTACCTGGACAAGGAACTAGAAGCAGGTGGGTTTGCGGGAAAAACAAAATTATAAAATCAGTCATGCACAATAAATTGATTTTCATTATTTTCATAAGAGTCAAACAAAGCACCAAAATTTAATGCAATTCAAGCCATGGTTTGGTTAAAATGTTAAAACTTGATGTATATTTTCCTAGGTAATCTGGTAAGAAGCCATGTCCTTCTGAGCAGCACAGAGTACTTTTTATTCCCAGATACCTGAGGTCACTCAAACCTTGGAAGCATTTAGCATTTTACATGTTCAGGTTCTTATTAATGACCATTTTAAGTTGTTTTACATTCTGTGATATAAAGCTTTACAGCTTTTTCTTATCGGCACTACAGTTTCTGTTATTGCTAGAAATATGGAAAACGAAACCAGCCAGGGCTTGACTATCTTGCATAATGCATAAATATTTACATGCCAGCTTTCACTAGAATGCTGACACTTCTGATAGGCTATCATTTTCATCAGCCACATAAATGAGGTGGTGAAGATAGAGTTTCACATCTTTTTCTTTTTATGCACCTTCTCTGTCTTGCTATTTGAAGTACACAGTTGAACAAACACCAGATTAGCCATTAACTAAACTTAGTGTCATACTGACTAGACACTCACTTATGTTCTGCTCTGTAAAATGCTGCCTGCCAGCTGAAAACACATTAAAAGAACAGGATTTTCTTTACTCTAGACTAGCTGACAGGTGTAATTGAACATCAAGGAGGAATAAATCACTGTTTTGCCTTAAACCAAACCAGACCCTCCTGTTCTATATAGTGTACTGAGACTTCAGCTTCCAAATACAAAATGGATAATTTCTTCTTTTGGCGTGCAGACTTACTCCAGGTTGGTTAGTTGTGTCACTGCATCAACATTCGTGGGAACTGATGACAGACTATGAAATCAATTGTGCAAATAGCAAGAGAACAATGTGGTTTTGTTGCAGTTCTTGATAGGGAGGCAGCAGAACAATGCAAATTTCTTACTGGAGATGTGTGATAATTAAGTGTGTTACTTTGAGTTTTCTGATAATAATGTATTCAGAGAAACTGAGATAGAAGATTTTCTAACTCGTAAAGCTTTCAGAAAAAACCTACTACTTTGTCTTTAATTCTGTATGAGTTCTGAAATACAAAAGCAGCAGTTTGTAGTGATAATATTGAAATAACACTGCAAGTTTGCATTGGTTTATCCATTTCCATAAACATGGTTGTTCTTCTCCCATGCAGAGCTCTTGGGAGGTGGAGTAAGCATGAAAATTATGAGATATGAAGTTATCCAGTGCATGACCCCTGTAAGAAATTGAGGCATGTTGTTGTGCCATCCTGCTTTGCTATGGGGTATATGATACTGGCTATTAAGATGTAAGTGATGTAGAAACAGTCTGTTTGGGGTTTCATTTTGTTTTGTTCTTTGGGTTTTTTTCCCCTCCAGATTCATCATCCTCATCTCTTTCTCTCTTTCTATGTTTTTTTGTAAAAACCATTGCATGACAAATTTGTCTAACAGGCACTTGTTTGTTTTTTTTGGGGGGGGGGGGGGGGGGGGGTTTGTTGTTTTTTTTTTTGGTAGATGTTCATACTCTTGGTTCTTTCATTAGCCATTTGCTTTCCATTATTACAGACATGTTCACTGACTAATGGAGCCCTCCACTCATTATTGCCTGTTTCCTGGGCTGTGAGGTGATGTGAGATTATGTATCTCCCTAGGTGAGCTGGAGCTGGCATATATAATCAGTAGCAGAAAATTTGCACCTTTCATTTGCAGTTTTCATTATGGAGTATATTTTTTGCTTTAGAGACCCAGGATTCACCTCAGTGAGCAGAATAAAATGTTTATCTTCCCTATTGCCAAAGGCAAAATGTTAAAGTTTACATTAAAACAGACTGACTGCTTGAGGAGATGTTATTTCATTAAAAGGGCTACAACTTTTCATAAGGAAACATTTCGCACTACATGAGTAAGGACTTTGAAATGGCATTTGGAAAGAACACATGCAGAACATTTTATGCTCAAATTTTGCCGCAAATGATGCAGCTGTAATTTAAGCCGTATGAATTTTGAGTGCTGACAAGCCAGCAGATAAGATTTTCCACTGCATGTTTTTCTTTCAGCTCCACTGATTTACAATTAATGATGTTATTGTTTGTCTGTGTGAGATAGGGAAACTCACTCTGATTGGTTCCTTGTGGTTCAGAATGAGAAGAGAGATCTTCCCTCCTCTTCTGCATTGGGTGACTGATTTCTGAAGCTATAGCAGCAAGGTCTGATCTTTTTTTTCAAATGCCGGTGTGGACAACAGTTGGAGGGTCTTCACTTCTTCTGAATGAAGCCTGTAAATGCAGTTCTGTTGTAAAATTAATGCTCATATCACTTTGAAAAAAGTTTCCTCTCTCCACCAATCCTAGAGCAGGAAGTTTCTCAAATCACTTAGCTTAAAGGGCACTTTTAATTCATTATAGAAGAATCTGTTTCTGGAAAAAAATTATTTCTCTTATTTTTGTGGCCTCAATAGGACTTCTTTTTAAATCTTACTATCTACAGGTCTGCTCAGCAGATCATACTATATTGTAGGGAGTGAAGTTTAGGCAAATTTTGTGTGCATACATTCAAATATTGTGGGAAAAAATATACGTAAGTGTCAATGAAATATGTAGAGAAAAATATTCTTGACTTAGGTATTAGAAAAGTAAAGATCTGATCAGATTATCAGATCATAAAATCATAGGATGATTGGAGTTGGAAGGGACCTTAAAGATCACGACATTTCAACTCCTCCATCATGGGCAGGGACACCTTTCACTAGACCAGGTTGTTCAGAACCTCATCCATCCTGGCCTTGAACACTTCAGGGACGGGGCATCCACAACTTCTCTGGGCAACATGTGCCCATGCCTCACCACCCTCACAGCGAAGAATTTCTCCATAATGTTTAATCTAACCCTATCCTCTTTCAGTTTGAAGCCATTCTCCCTTACCTGTCACTACATGCCCTTGTAAAAAAAACCTCCTCCAGATTTAATGTAGGCCCCCTTTAGGAACTGGAAGATGGTCCAGGTGTCCCTAGAGCCTTCTCTTCTCTAGACTGAACAATCCAACTCTATGAGTCTGTTTTAATAAGAGACATGTGATCATTTTCATGATCCTTTTCTGGGCCAGATCCAGCAGGTCCATGTCCCTGTTATTTCAGGGTCCCCAGAATGCAGTACTCAAAGATGTTGTCTTCTCTGTTACAGATGTCTTGTGATTAAGGAATTATGTATGCTTCCAGTTATGACACAATGAAACTGAGGATGGGAGTTTGAAAAGCTGTTTTTTCTACACTTCAATTTCTTTAATTTCCCTTTATTCTAGTTAGACTTCTGTGTGCTATGGTATTATGAAAAATTAGACTCTGTGGACTCAGGTGCTGCATTTTTTTGTAAAAAAAAAATAAATAATGCATCCATCTCATAAAAATGCTGGAGTTTAAATGTTGTGGCAATAAAGAATTTTTGCCTTCAGGGACAACTACCTTTGTGGGAATGTGGGAACTATGTGGGAAGTGTAAGACAGTTGAACCCTTAACTATTCATTTGCTTCATTTTTAAGAGCTTGAGTTTTGTAAGTGATGTGGAAAAGAAGAGGGCTGCTGTCACTTAGCAACCCTATCTGGTTCAGGAACAAAATGTTTCGCTGCTGGAATCTGTGCAGTGCTGCTACAAAACATTCCTGACTGAGTAGGAGCAGGGGCAGCTCTCTTCTGGAGAGGTTTGGTGCGATCCAAGTGTTCCTGTTGCTGCATTTGTGAGATGTATTCATGCTGATATTTGTGACTATTAAGATTTTTGTTGTCTACCTCATTGTTTGTCTGCTGTGACCATTAGCCAAGTAAACATTTCCAAATTGCTTCAATAAAGCAAAATTATATTTCACATTAATGGTACAAAATAATTTCTGCCTTAAATAATTTGTGATACTGCACTTTTCAGTATCAGTCATATATAAATCTGAGAGGTTACACTAGCATCTCCATAGGAAAAGAAGCCAAATGCTTCAATGTCTGACGATTTCTTGACTTACTGCTTTCGAATGATGATGGCATTTGGTAATGTAGCTCTTAATGAATGATAGCATGATGAGCGTAATTAAAATACGTCTTTCTTTTTTAAACACTCTGTTTTTGCTGAGATTAAAAATACTGTCAAGCAATCATATTTCTTGGATGCAAAATGAAATTGGCTCTGTTCCTCATCAACCTGTTAGTTAAATCAGGAGGTTTCCAGAAGGCAAGCTGGGTCCATGTTTCCAGCATGAAGATGAGAATTCAGTTTCTCTACGTGCCTTTTTTTTTGAATATGCCTTTCAATATACATATACAAGTCTTTTATTCAGTGAGTCTTTTTGTTGGAATTGTTCTCACATTCATGAAGGTTTGGTTTGAAAACTAGTCATTTTAACTAACATGCTTTCAATTGTGAAACTGCACAACATCACCTTCACTTAAAAGATGCAGACAGCAATGCATTCCTTTTTTTTTTTTTTTCCAACCATACAAAAGGCAAAATCACAAACCTCATTATGAGTAGTTCTGCCTGTAGGAGGAATGAGGATATAGCACAGTCACTAGAAAAGTTCCCTGTTCTAGAACTCGCTTGATTGTCTGGGAAAATTACCTCAAGGAATAAGAATGCAATCACTATCTGCTTCTCCAGTCCAGATTCAAATTGTGCTGTTTTTTGTCATGTGGGCACGGGATTAAAATGATGCAGGGAAACGTATTCTGTAGTTCATTACAGTATACACGTTTAGTTACAGTAGACTACAACTGGCTTGTTGCTTCCAACATGAATTTTTGAAGTGCCTCTTGTTCTCTTTTATCATCCTTGGAAACTCTCACATCAACATGTCGATATTAGTACTCAGTGCTTATGTTCATTTAGTTGTCTTACAAAGAGTTCATAGACCTCAGTCACTCAGGCCTGGAGATATATCCTGCACATATATTTGAACATTTCTATTTCCCTAAATATGAAAAATCTAACATTTGCTAAGTATATCTCTTTCTCAGTGAAGAAGGTGTACTTAAAATATAGAATGCTAATTTATGCATAGCTAGTCGATCAATAAGATCTTAGTAGAAAGTGTCACCTTTTTGATGTACAGAACAATGTACAATTCAGTGGGCAATTTTGGCCTTCATTTCCCTCCCTACCATCTTGTCTTAGGTCTGTCTTAGTCTGTGGTCATATTCACATTTCAAAGCCTACCTATGACTGCATTAAGTGGGAACAATACTGCATTTTAGATTACTTTTTCCTCTGGATCAGTATTAACTTTTAAGTTATTTGAAAGTCCATTCTTATATAGTGCATCTTGTAAGGAGATTAAATGGAGAATGCATTTTGCTTTCCACTGACTAGCTGAAGGCATTATTTTTTTCAGTAGTAGTAATAAGTTCAGTGATCTTGGAATTTTCAGTTACTATAAAAGCATTATACTGGCACTAATGGGATTTGTTCTACTGATCTTGTTTTGTCCTATTATTTTTTTCAGGCAATCTAGCTTAACTGGTCAAGTTAAATTAGTTGAAATTTGAATGTAATTTCATGCCAGTTCTCTGTGAGCTTCCAGTGAGTTTCTGAGTACAGTTCAATAATGCTGTGTTTACCTTCTATGTTGCTCAGATTTAATTCTTAAAAAATTTACATCAACATTATTTTAGACAGATAAGAACAAATGAGTCTAGCTTGTGTAGGAAGTTACTGCCCCTCAAATGTTCATTGTGCTTCCATCCCAAAGACTGCTTCCACAGCAGTGAAACCAGTGCATCAGCATACATATGTTTACACCTTGGCAGAAAATCTACACACTTTCTTCTTCAGTCCAGAATGAGCTACTGTACTAAAGCAGTGCAGGCAAGAGCATATATTCTCTTATGTTTGTACGTACTATCAGGCAGTAACAAAAAGCTGGACATTGTAATATCTTGGATGACTATGACAGTTAGCTGAGAAAGTCTGTATTGACTGTTTTTTCTTATCCTCTCTTCCTTTGGTGTTTGTAATGTCACAGCAAGCAGGTGTCATTAAGTAAAAGCAATCACGCTTTTAGGTAGCAGTGTCTGGTGGATTTAATTTGTCCCATTCTCCCCTGTTTCTGGTCAGAATCCAGAGCTGCTAATTTCCTTAGGAGACTGAAAACAAATTAGTAGATAATGTCTAAGACTAGCAGGTAAATTCTGAGAATTTATGGATCTACAGATTCTTTGCTATCATTATGTGCTGTGGGTTACCAAGGTTGGCTCAAGTTTCCTTTGGATAGTGCCTTCTTTGAAGGTTTCTGTAAAGACTTAGCTTGTTAAATTTTTATTTTAGTGGTAATAAGGCCAGTTTGATGTTAGCAGATGAAGGTGAGTCAGGGAGGCTTGAATAAAAACCACATAGAAAGGATTGTACTTCAAAAATCACTTATGAAGCCATTATTTACCAGGTCAGGTAACCATGTAGTATGTCTAGTAATTTGTCATTCTGTGGATTATTACAACACAATAACTTGTGCTTTTTGAAGCTCTGCCAATGTGGCATTGTGCATGGGCGTAATAATGTCTTACGTTGCTACTTAGATATCAAAGCAAAAGCAAGATGTTTCATCAAGAGGCTTCAATCAATTCTTGGTCTTGCTGAACTGGTTTTTACTAATACATTGAAGATGATGAGATATATCTTTTGAAATATTAGGAAAAGAAATGCCTGCATAAGGAGAATTCTAATGACATTAAAATTCCAAAAAGTTTTCATTAAGAGACAATCTATTGCTCTCAGTTTGTTTGCTTTAGATTTAGAGTCTGATGAGGCTGTGTGAAAGGTAGACACCTTGTTCTTCCTGTGGGATTTTTTTCACTTTATTTTCACTCCTGCCTTAGCACAAGTATGTAAGTAATCTTGGCAGGTGGGGGCATTGGTTCACTGGAGTCAGGTGGCTCTTCAAAGTGGAAGCTGGAAGGAAAATGACAAAAATTAGATGGTATGTGCGTCAGTCTTTAAGGTTGTCATGAAATGATGGTGCTAGGAACTTTATCTATTGTGAGTTTCTGATAACTCTTCCACAATATAAGACAATATCTTCTTCCTCCTGTGTGCTGGTCTGACCCTGCGTGTAGGAAAAAATAGGGATCTTTGGGGAGGAGAGTGATATTATGGAAGTGACCAGTAGTAGATCTGCCTCGTCTCTCTAGCTACTTTTCTGGGTATGCAGAAAAGACAGGCTTCACAACAGGACCAATTGACATGGCATGGCCTGGTCCATAAGTAAAATGCTTCTGTTGTTTGTGGGCTACTGATATGTTACTGTGACAGGATTTTATAAACAAGTATGTACTAAATGCTAGAAAGTCAGAGAACCTGGAGTAACTGGAACAATGTAAGCTGTTGCTGTATTAATTAAATCTACCTCATACCGGTTGTTTTGAGTGTGGTCAAATGGATTAACCCAGTGTAATAAATTTAAATCTCATAACACATTTTTTAAATGCAGAATAAAAGTGCATTATGGGGTGTAAGTACAGGAACATATTTTTCTGTCCATGTATACAAACCTCAAATTAGCATACTTACTCCCCAGTAATGATGTAATTGTGAATTTGATGTCTGTCGCGTTTCATAATTGCATGGAGCATGCTGATTAAAAATGCCTCATAATGCTGCTTTTCATTTCACCAGAGGCCAGCAGAAACTGTAGATGAAGAAGAAAACATAGAAGAGGAAAATGACAGGGGAGAGGAGGCCCATGAAGGAAAGGAAGAATATCCAAAAGTGAATGGAGAGGAAATTGGGGAAAACATAAAAGAAAAGAGTGAAGTGGAAGGAAACAAAAAGAAATTAGTCGAAATTTATGAAGATGAAGCAGAAAAAACAAAGAGTGTTGATCAAGCAAAGGAAGAGGAACTTAGCCATTTAAATGGCAGGAACAATGAAGAAAATGGTGAGGGAATGGAGCACCAAGGTGATCTTCAGCCTGAAAACAAAATGAAAGAGGATTCTGGCAGTCAGAACCAGGTGAGTGTTTATTCTTTCAAACTGTTGTTCTTACATCATTGTTCCTCATTCATCTCAGCCCTACCTTCTTGGCTGGTCTCTAAGTAATTAACTTTTGATGAAGTTCTAAGAGCATTTATGAGAAGTTCAGTTTGTGGAAAAGTTGTTTTCCATCTATATAGATCAGTTACATCAGTAATTACATTATATGCCTTCCAACTGAGAAAGCAGAAGTTTCTCAATATTTGATGAATCTGTATCTTCTGCTTTCCTTAGTATCCTGAATTTCGAAAAAAGTAAATGAAAAATATTCTTGCAATTTCCAGAAAAGCATAATCATTATATATTTCCACGCCACTTTGTCTTCTTTGGACAGAGCAGAAGGGTGTGTTCATGACACCACAGTGCCTTATTATTTTGATGAATTGACTTTCACAGAAGTTACATTTCATAAAAGGCTTTGCCACTGCTTCATGGAAGTTTCATCTGCTTTTCTTAGAAACTGGAAAATACAGCAGAGATGAACAAGATCCTCAATGCAAGGCGCTTTAGTCAGTTTAAAAGGAAATATCCTGTTAATTTAGGATATATGGTAACATGATGGTGGCTTAGATGGAGAAATGCAGCCCAGAAAACAAGGTGGACTCCCCTGACTCTCAGCTGAACTGACCAGCTTATAGAAGGTGGGAAATTAAGTGTTTTGTTCGATGAGGAGAGTCCAGATCTGAGAAGAATGCGATTCCTGAGCATCAGAAGCAGGACAAATTGCAAGGATGTATTCCTTGCCCATGGGCTGCTGAAAAACAGCCTTCCTCTGCTTCTTGTGATGCTGGGCATGGTTTCTTATGCTTGGCAAGTGGACTTCCTTCCATTTCTGTATGACACACAAGAACATTTTTCAATTAAGGGAGCTGAGTAACATGAGATTTTCTTGGGCCCTAAATTTATTCTGTGCTTGATATATTGATTTTTTCTTCATTTTTAGGAAAGCTGAATTTATTCATAGAAGTGAAGAAAGTGAATGAGCATTCACTTAAAATTGATATGTAGCTAACTGAATGTTTGATGAAGGAACTGTAGGGGGGAACCTCTAATTTGAGTGCTTTTGCATTTGGAAGGTATATAAGTATAAAACAAATAAAATATTAATATGATCACTCTTGGAAAACATTTTTTTCACATGAACACTAGCTTGTGGTAATTTTAATACAAAGTGTTAATACTGTTGAAATGAAGTGAAATCTCTGATACCCAATGAAATTAACAGTATCTGTTCTTTTTCTCTAGGCTGATTCCCATCTGGAAAAAACATCCATAACTCCAAGGGTGACAATCACCAGCCCACAAGAAAGTGAAAAGAATGACCAGAGCAATGAATATGCAGCAGTTGCATAGATAGAAAAAAAAGTAACGAGCAGAAAATGAAAGATTATAATACTTAAAATACAAAGCATGCTATTTTTTGTGATTGATAACTTATAATGAGAAGGAAGGTTGAGTACCCACATAATGAGTATAGATATGGTAGTACTATATGGACTGATAGAAAACAAGCATTAATAGCTACTAGAAAAACATAAAATTATTTTTACAATGTGAGATTTTCTGATAGGATATAAGTGGGAAAATACAAGAATACTGTATAGTAGTATTGAAATAAATTAACTTTTTTGTGGTATGAGATAGTTAGCAGTGATAGAATAACCACTGTTCCAGGGAAAGTAAAAAACCCATCCAAATTCAACGTCAAAACTCTTTTGCAGTTTTCTTCCAAAAAATAAAAAATTTTTCCTCTTCCTGAGGACAAGTACAATTTTTCCTTTAAAATTCCATGTGATATATGTGATTTTCAGGCATAGCGTTAAGATATAAGTAGAATATGTTCCTCACTTAGTGGACTTATGCGCAGAGAAAATGGTGTACTATCATGAGGCGCCAGTTCTAATGTTATTAAATAGTGGATTTTAAATATGTTAGTGAGAATCATTAGTTTTTTTGCCTACATAAAGAGCAGTTATTTAGCACTATGCATGTATGTAGACAGCCTGAAATACTGCAACTAGTTTCCATTTAAAGCACAAAGTTTTGTTGATTGTCCTGCACTGATTCACTAAACACTGATAACGCTGTTGTCATAGTGAACAAAAAATAAAGGAAGAGTATGTAGTAGAATAGTTTAAAAAGTTGAATTTGGATGGATATGTAATTCAGTCTATATGAAATTTAATTTCTGTAAAAGTCAAGAGCAATTGCTGCATTTTTGAACCCTTTGCATGGCCTTACTAGTTGGAAGTGTGTCATCATGTTTTTGAGCAAGCTATGTCCTGATAGGCTGTGGCTTAGTATGCATTAGTGAATAAGACATTGCTCCACCATATTAGTTCTCTCAATGATACCAATTCCATTTCCCTTATCCTTTCTCTGTTAGTAATAGGAATAATTTATAGTTCATGGAAATGCAGCCCTGAACATAATTTTATTAATTATACAAAAGAAATAGTGGGTTTCCTTATAGTTAATGGTAGTAAATTATTCCTATGAGAAACTAAATGTCATTTTTGTTGATTTCTTGCCAGTAAGACAAGAATAACATTCATGAACAAACTGAACTTGAAGCTCTGTTTGAGGAATGTGAAAAACCACTTATCATGACTGAAACTTATACAAACATCTTCACTTTTTGTACTACCTATTAAATATATTTTTCCAGTGGAATAGAAATACATAGAGCTCCATCAGCATATTTCTGTATATTTGCAATGTAAGTGTAAAAGTCATAATGTTAAAAACCATATGAACAGGGTTAGCACAGTTTCCCCTGCAGCATCTCCAAATCGTCTGTGAAACCTGTGTCTTTTTTTGAGCCGTCTGACAAAGATCAGAGGGAATATTACATTTGTGTTCAGTTCAAAATAAGCTCCTAATTTAGCCAAGCTCTTAAGCAGAATATACATTCCTTTATTTGAGGTGGCAATTAAGCCTATGCTCAAGATTTCACTGGGATTTAAAAAGATATTTACAGTTAAGCAGAAGTAAAAAAGCAACCAACTCTCCCCCACAAAAACAAAGCCAAAAAACCCACCCAAAACAAACAAACAAAAAGCACCCAAACTAGAATGAAAAAAATAACTATACGTGGTAGTGAGGAAAAATGACACAGATACCCTTATAGATAATTCTGCAGTGGAATAATATATGTCGTGGCATTAAACGCCCTCAATCAGTACACAGGCAGCCAAAAGCAGCAGTTCCATCTCCTCAGGGACCTTAAGGGAAACTTGCTTGCTGAATTTTCTATGCAGAGCTGACCAAGGAAAATGGCCAATACTGCCTGCGTTTTTTCTCACTTTGAGCTGACCAGCTCCTATGCTTCCCAGGAAGCCTGGGCTTCAAGGTGTTGCTGAATCAAGACAAATGACAGTAATCTGGTATCGACATTACTATGAATGGGCTTTTCTCTAGAAGCTAGTGGGTGAACCAAATACAGGACTCTACTTGCTGTCATCTTATTGCAGATTAAGACTAACAGCCTCTGAGATGTTCTTTGTCCTCAAAAGTTTGAAGTTAAATAGACACCCAAAAATATCTGAAGTTATATATATGATATAAATATATATCTCTGCCTCAAAATGTCGCACTTAGAAACAATATTTAGAAGAACCTATATGGATATGTAGGGTGATACTTTTCTCTGTTTGGTTTCTATTTATAGCTTCTGTCTGCCAACAATTTCTGTTTTTTCTTTCCTTTGCCCAAAAGTTCAGTGTTTTCCATGCTTGAAAGACTTATGGATATCAATAAGAATAATTTAAAAGCTCAAACTAAATTTTAGGGAAGCATAATATCATTTTCTTTCATAGGAACATGAAATCCCTTTGAGTGTTGTTTAGCTTTTAATATGTGTTCCCCCCTGTTTTCTTGTAAGAAATGCAGGATATATTTCTTCAGAAGAACAAACCAGACTTTTTGGAACTAGAGATATAACCATTTTATCATTCACCTTACAACACTGACTAATTTTATATCATGTTCTTTTATTTAGGGAAACTAGTTTATGCCTTACAAATAATTCTGATGTTAAAGTAGAAATTAAACAACAAAAACATACAGGTTGTCTTGTTAATAGTTTTTCTGTCTGAATCTGCTGTGTGTGATGGTTTAACACAGTTCTACTTGAGGAATACATTATTTTGTTAAGTTTATATAATGTTATTTTATTAAGCTTATAAGGAACAATTCTGAGGGATTCTTTTTAGAGTTGTTTTGTTGTTTTGGTTTTATTTTTAAAATAATTTGTTATTAAAAAGAACTAGCACACAGATATTCCTGTGTTTTCTTTTGTATCAAGGCCTGTTTGATGTTAAATCTATCTTTATAAACCTGGTAATTTTGCAGCTGATAGGATTCTCCCATAGCTAAAACTTTGAAAAACCCCAAACAAATTTGGTAGGTTTTGTATTACAACTGCAAAAGAAAATATGCTGAAAATTTAGCTGTTACATATTTATAAATCTAAGACTAACAGCACTGTTAAACTTGCCATGGGTTTTTAATATCATCATTCAGTTAGGCCTGGGTTATTGATATGTATGTACTGTTCAGGCAATAGTCAGCAAATATGGTGAGTTTTGTCTGTTCACTGGCAATTTTTTAAAAAATTTCCAAACTTCAAGGTGTCTCCCTGCTGCAATTCCTAACTTAAGCAAAGCATTAAAGCATATGATTAAATCCCATAGAACTGCAATTGTAATTAAATTTATCTAATGCTCTGGTGCCTTGACATATTAGAGCCGAAATAAAGTTACTTTACAGAAACAAACGGGTGAAAATAAGGAAAATATAATCCCCACTCAGTCTTATCTAAAGTAAAGTGAAATAAACCTGTGTGCAGAAGAATAAAAGAGTTAAGTATGAGTATTCTGATTAATATTAAATATAGGAAAAGCATTGTTGCCTGGGTATTTTTCATTGATTACCCCAAATGTACATTAAAACAACCGTTAGATAATAATTGTAAGTACAAAATGAAGTATTTATTGAGTATTTGAGATCAGAATGATTGAATGGGATGCACTCGAGGATATTTTGTTTTGAGTGGCTGATATCCTTCAATCTTAGCTTTAATCAAAAGAAGTGCTGTGGAAATGGCAATCGACAGTGAAGCCTTCTGCTTTCTGTAGACTATTGTGCGTGTGTATATTTATATGCATTAACTTATAGACATATTTGAACATTGTAACTGAAAGAATTTGCTGTGTGCTCATACACACTGCACACATAAATCTTTTGCATATTAATAACTTAATCTTATATTGTTAGTGATGGGGAAAATATTATTGATTGTAGCTGAAATTTGCTATAATTATACAAGAAAATATATCTAAATCTAGTAATAACCTCATGAAAAGGGTGACATATCTTCTTATGCTATGTGTACACTTTGCTGCTTTGCTGAACCAAGCTCAGAATTCTTGAAACCCTGAAGGAAAATGGAAATAGCGGCTTAAAACTGACTGGGAGCTTTGGGGGGCCATAAGGAAGTGGAGAAGATTTGTAAAATTCAAGAAAGAAAGTACAAGTCTTTACTACATAGGGTACCAAAACATTGAAAGGTCTTTAATATTAACTACAGTGCAGGGAACATCTAGTTTAAACAAAGGGGTGTTTTGAAACAGTAGGCAGATTTCCAACAATCTCTGTAGTTACTAAGAATGCCTTTAAATATTCATAATTTTCTTGAAGTCACCTACACCTGCCATGATACCTAGCTCTAATACTTGTGATTTCATAAATGAACCTCTAATCCAGTTCTTCTTGAGTAGAGTGGGGACACATCTGCCCAGCTCTAGGGACAGTTGACACAGCATCTCTCTCCTGCAGCACGAGGGGTACGGATTTCCCCTCAGGCGAAGGTTGGCAGCAAAGGCAACAGCAGCAGCAGTAGAATCCCCAGTTGTGCAGACGTGCCGGCTCAGAAGAAAATGCCCTGCCTGCTTTTCTTTCCACCTGCTGAGTGGCAAAGTCCCCCACCATTGGCAGGTGTGGTGTCAGAGGCCCTTGCTTGGGACCGTCCTGCAAGAACCAGGCTGTGCTTAGAGAACAGCACTGAGGCACCGACGAGTCTCCACCCGGCACCAGCAGCCTGAGTGTGGTAGAGCTGGGACACTGCCTTCCCAGGCCCTCTGCTCCACAAGGCAGGTTTTCTCCCAGCATTGCCAACATTGATGGTGTTCCTAGTGGCTCCTAACTCTTCCCGCTCCCCAGGTGACACTGCGGGACTCTTCCTCCCTCCCTCACCCCCTCCTACACAGGCTCACCCCACTGGCCACACATCCTGGGAGTATAGCCAGAGGCAGGTGAAAGGCAGGGATTTTCATCTCTGCCAGGCCCTTCACCAAGTTCTCCAGACTCCTGGTGCTGAATATCCTCCAATGGTAAGAGAAGAGTAGGAAAAGATGAGCAGTGATGCCTCTGCTGCTTGGTTAGAAGGCAGTACCTGGGGACAGAGCCCAGACCACAGAGACACTCACAGCATAGTGAAAGCTCAGCTCCTTCTCCACGAGTTTGGTGAAGAGAAGGCAGGTCACCCGGGCTTTCTGAGCTCCCTCTGGTTTCCTGTGCAGCAGAAAGGGAACAGGGACAGTGTTGGCTGAGCCCCAAGCTGCCTCTTCCTTCTGCTCAAGCAGCTCTGCCCAAGAGCTGCCCACAGTCAGAGGGGCATCCTTCTCTCCCCAGCTGTGGAAGTGAAAGAGCTGTGCCTATGCCTGAAGCACTCTCCCCCAGATGGCTTATCCCAGCAGAATGCCCAGCTATAGCTCCTTCAGACCCAGGAGCTGCAGAAATTGAGGAGAAGCAGCATTAGGCCCCACTGCCCCCTAGCCCATAGGCGGACAGGAGCACCTGCACAGCCCTGCCTTGTGGGGAAGAACACGGGCAGGATGAAGCCCTGGGGGTGAAGGGATCAGGACAGAGGTGCTGCTTCACAGCTGGCTGTGCCCCAGCATCTACTGGTGCTGGCTTGGGTACAGGACTTGGGTCTTCTCCTGGTTGAGCTGGAGGAGTTTCCTGTCAGAGCCTTTCTCCAGGCTGTCAAGGCCACTCTGCTTGGCAGCAAGGAGTACTTTGTACTCACTGTTTGGAATAACATGATATTTTTCCCATAGTGGAGTACTGTGTTGAGATTTGGAACAAAAAGTATTTTAAGGGAAACTAGCTTTCTTAAGATTCACTGCATTGCTTTCAATTCTTTTTAGTTTGGGGCTGTTCTTTCTTTTATCTCATCCTCTGTCTATCAGGAAGTAAAAAACCTCTTCAGATACTCAGCTTTCAAATATGAATCTATTTAGGTTTTCTGCTTCTTCAGAAGCTGTTCAACTCTGTAGAATAAAAAAAATTGCTAGAAATGCACATTCCAATGTAAATGCAACATCTTGTAGGACAAGTCCTGTCAAAATGCGGAAAAAACCCCAATATTGTATCATTTATTTTTAAACAAGTGCCTTTTTTTTTTTTCTTTAGAAAGAGATTATTCTTATAGAGATTTGTCGTTAAGAAATTCAGTTCCAACCTCCCTTTCCTCTCTAGCTAAGCAAGACTTTCCCCACACTGTGAGTATCCCAGTGGCATGTTGATGACTGAGCTGGCAGACCTCCCTGCTTCTCTCACTCTCCTTCCAGGAGAGAAGCAGCCACCTTCACTGCGCAGATTTCAGCCCTGCCATAGCCGTAACTCTCATGGAGCTGTGCTTGCTGGCTCTGCCCCTTGCCTTCTACTTTGAGTTCATTTTCCTGGTGCAGATGAATTGTTTGAACAAGGCTCAGACCCTCTGTTTCTCACAGCTGCAGCCCAGGAACTGCATACACTTGAGAGCAGATAAGCTGATGGGAATCTTTAGGACAGCTGCTCGAGAAGCTGGGAACAGCCAGGCTGGGGGAATAAGTACTCCAGCCTTCAGCTGAAGCAGTTTTGTAGAAGAACCAGTTTAAATGTCATACAAGCAAGGAGCTCAGAATTAGGATACCACAAAATCAATGCTTGAGAGAGAAGGGAATTGGTATTTTATTAGCAAGTAGTTAGTAGGTGGGTACCATCAATTGAGGTTTGTATTCACATGAGTGAGTGAATTCTGCTCTTGAGAAAATATATTCAGACTTTGGTGATATACAGGCTTTTGTGCTTGAACTAGTTGGGAAGGACTTCAGATTTAACTAGAGATTTAACTGATTTAAACTCCTCTGTCTCAGTGATGAAGTAGTGGTGTCAGGGATGAGCAGTCACACTGTGATTGCACTTTTCATACCCAGCTCAGTATCCTCATGCTGACGTTGCTCTTGTTTCCTCTGCTGCTACAGGTTGTAGTTTATTACTGCATACTCTCCTTGTCTTTCTCTGTTGCATTTACTTCTTCCAGTTTGGTTGTGAGAAAAGATATTTCTAAAAATAATGCCTCTGCTCCATGTTTTATTTCTTCCTTACAAATTGTTGATGCAAGTCTGGTATCCTTAGAGTAACCTGAGCTTTACACCTTCCCCTACCATGCTTTTATTGCTCTCACTGACCCCCCCTAGATTTAGCACCAAACAGAAATTAATTTGGTGAGCTGTCCACTATTTAAATGTAGTCTCCTTTTGCACAGAAAGAGATATGGATGAAGATGTATTCACAGAGCCTAGTTCAAGATGACCAATGGGTTCGTGGTTCAAAGTATCCTGGCCATGTGGCTGTAGATGGCCTATCCCAGGACAAGCAAGGCAGGGCAGCTTAGCCTCTTGAGTACCTCTGGCTGGAGGCATCACTCTCGAGCACATCTGCTGCTTGCAGATGGTCCTGTGTGCACAAAGGGAGGCAGACATCTGTTGTGCCTGCTCATGGGGATTAGAGCCTTTCCCTAGAAAAACCTTCTCAAGTATGATCTTCTGTGGGGAAACTAAAGCAGAGGTTTATTTTCATAAAAGGTGTGGGTTGGTTTTAGGGGACTTTTTNAATATTGGTGTCAGGCTTTTTTCTCTCACTAAGACCCATCCACACTCAGAGGTTCCACTGCTGTTCCACAGCAGGGAAAGCCATGGTGCTGCAAAGGCCCCCTGCCCTTGGCTGCTGGGTAGTAGGCAGATGCCAGGCTGGTGCATGAGGGAAGCCGATCGTGATATGCTGAGTAGTGTTTGCCACTGCTTTCAAATTCCTACTTCTCTGCAAGCCTCCAGCAAGTGAAAAAGACTATGCACAACACTGCCCTTTAGTGACTCCCGTACCAAAAGGAATGATGTACTTGTCAGGTGCTCAGCAGCGTGTGTATCCATATATTTTGGGCTCCATGCAACCATGGCTCATATCCCTGGCACATGGTACTCCCAGGAGCTTTGCCCCATTTACTGCTCAGCCCTTACAAGCAGAGAGGCAGTGCTATACAAATTCCCTTACATGTGGGATGCAGAGTGTAGTCCTTGACACATCTGCTTTCTGCACTTTGCTGTGTGTGTGCCTCAGCACAGGTGTGATGTGCACAGGAGACATAGCCAGCAACTTCCTTACAGAGCAGATCTGGAGATACTTTGGTATGTGTTTTGAGTTTCTTCTAAACCAATGTCTGTATGATCCTCAGCTGAGTGTTTTAAAGAAAAGGACTCAGTGGGTTGATCTACACTGCTCTTGGAGAATGATTTTGGAACTGCCTTCTGTATGTCTTGTCTCCTGTCTTGTTTGCAGACAAGCTGGATGAGGAGACTTGGGAGCATACCAGAAAACTAGAGGCCAGAGCCTTCTCATGGATGCCATGAATGTGTCTGCAGAGACAAAACAATCTGGTTTATGCCAATGGTTCAGGTAGGTGAACTTCTGTGTGATCTAGAGGATGCTTTCCTGTCATACCTTAGGCTAAGCATGTGTGGTGCCTCAAGAGGGGCAGTTTGGTTCAGAGAGCAATGCTAAGGCACTCCTCAGAGGCCAGATCCTGCTGCTGGAGAGAGGGCAGAAGGGCAGAGGATGCAGAGAATACTCCGTGTCAGGGCAAATATTTGATGGCAGCTAATGTAGGCATATTGTTAAACATAAGGCACATTTAAAACAACAAACTCAACCTATCACTTTTCACAGTTACATGATCACCTGGAGGTCAGCACAAGCTATTTGCTGTCCATTCTTTTGTGATTTTGAGCTACACAGGGGCTAGTTACATGAGCTGCAAGCATCTCTCTCTAACTGGTCTTCACTGCAAGGGACCAAGCTCCTACTACAGCCAATACCATAAGATCATGGTGTCTCACTCTGGGGAAATCTGAGACCTTGGCCCTCAAGGTATGTGAGAGTTCATGTGGCTGCTACGGTGGTTTTTGGAAAAATGCCCTAAGAGCTGAGCTAGAGGCCAGAGCTAAAAGGAGCTGACACTGGCTGCTGTGACTGTCCTGGGTCTTAACGATTGCCTCTGCTCTGCTCAGCATTGCTGGTGTGTGCCTTCCTCTGGGCCTGCTCAATCACCTCTGATGTGTAAGGGGAGCTGCACATGAGCCCGCTTGATTGTGGCCTTGCAAAGCAATGAGACAGAGACCCAGTCATTCTGCATGTGAGAGATCCTGAGGGACTGATAGATTCTTCTTGCAGTTAGTGGCAGTGTTCAGTAGTCCTTGAAGTGAGGTTTTTTTTTCCTGGCACAAATTTGCTGCAGTTTCAGGTGAAATGCCTTTGCAGGGGGTCAGTTGAGAGCTGAACTAAGTCTGAACAAGAGCTATCAGAAGAGATGTGTCCTCACATTAGAGATATTCCACTTGTCCACCAATAAGTTCCTCATGCATGTCTAGCTATCTGTGGGGCACAGCACATTGATGTTAAAAGTTGATTTTTTTTAAATGTCTTCCTCTATGAATATTTTAGTCAGTGTATGTATGTTGTTCTGGTCACCAGTTTTAGACCTGCAGCAAGTTTTTATGTGCTTTCAATATTCACCGACTGTCTCTTCTGATATTGACAGATGACCAAACTGATGCTTGAAATGCTGCATTTCATCAGCTCTCCCCAGAGGATTCCTTCCTTGCTTGCCTCTCTCCCCCTTCATCTTCCTCCTGCCTGTACTGCAGACCTGCCTCCCCCATACAATTTCAGGCAGGAGCATTTTGCACTCCCTGCAAAAATGTGCCTAGAGATGAGGTCCCTCTCAACCCACCCCTGCTGCTGAGGAGGCATTTTTAAAGGATTACAATTCCTTTTTAAAGGATTTGTCAGGGCTCAAGATTTCTGATGGAGGCAGGGAGGAAAAGGGCAACAGATGCTGAAATCATTAGGTGAGCAGAGCCAGGGAAATAGTGACATTCCAGAAATGCCTCTCGCCCACTGACCAACTGTCCTCCTAGCCTCAGACTGAAGGGTGCCTTTAGCGAGGAAATGGCCTGAAGTCGTTAAGTTTTGAGGCTGAAATTGCTGCCACAGCATAGTACATTGTTAAATTGACTAGCTTCTCAGCATTGTTTAAAGCTTATCTTCCATCTTTATTTGCAAAAGTCCATGAATGTTAATTTATGGAATCAGTCCTTCAAAAAACAGCTACAAACGATTAGGAAAAAAATAAGTTATTTGATGCTGGCTCTTTTCTTTGAAGGGCTGTTAGAAGTATTTGCCTCACCTACTGTCAATATGCAGAGATTATTTTCATACCAATACCTCTGTAAATTATCTGACAGCAAAACTGAGCTTTGCCCTGCTTGATGTGCATCAAGTGAACTGATGCAGGAAACTTGCACTGTGTGGTCTGCCACACATCCAGATAAGAGCTGAAGAAAAATGAGGGTATGGATAAATTGCTTGCCCTGAGACCAGAAAGCTCCAGAAGGATCACATAAAGTCTCTGAATACTGGAAATGGGAGATTACACGTTTCTTCCCATTTGTTCTTCTGGTACAAACTGTACCATAGGGATGAACTGGCAAAACACAAACATCATTTCTCTAAGAGGTGTGTGGGCATTAACCTGAAATGACTGGAGCAGGATAATGCAGGGTAATGTAGAGATGTTGCTTCTCAGCTGTGGAAGTGGTATGACGAGGAAGCATGAGGTTTTGCCTCCAAAGCCTGTTCTTGCAGCATGGGATTGTATTGTCTCTCTACCCCTGTCATGCAGTGAACTGAGAGGGCAGCCTGCTGTGTAACGGCAGGACGACCCGTCAATGCTGAAAAAGCCCCAGTGCTAATTCCTTTATTTTACCAGAATTGTCCTGTTCTTAGCCCTTTCATAGAAAAATGCTGGCTAAGTGCATCCAACTAAGGTACTTGCAGTCTTTTGCTGTCTCCTTTGCATTTCATGTCCTTGGGGGCCGAGCAGCTTCTTCAGGGTGCAGGTTCTGCTGCTGGTCTCCCCCTGCCAAACTTCTCTCTCTGCTGGCCGCTGGTCAGGACACTGCAGCCTCCTCACTCTGATGCTGCTGCCACTGCTTTGGTGAAGAGCTGTTTGCTTGCACTTGCTCATGATTAAAAATGGAAAAGGCAGGCTGGGGCTGTAGGAGAAACTGAGAGTTAAATCTTTTAAACAGCTCAGGAGGAGGAACATTTCTGTGTCTCTGTCTTTTGCCTATGATTCACCATGTCTTGGGAACAAAATGGAAAATAAAGGGGTCAAGACAGCCTGAAGAGAGGAGGACATAAGAGATCCTAAAAAGAAGCCTTTTCTGAGCAGTGTGATGGGGAAAGCAGAGCTAACCTTCAGGAGAGCATGTATTAACCAAAATGAAGACAGCGAGTACCACTTAGAGTGAAAAATGTGATTTCTTTCACCACAAATGAAAATGGTGTTGGGTGAGCAAGGATCGCATTGTAATTTTAAGCGAAATGAGGCTAGAAGAGAAGCAAGAGATAAAGTGAGCAGGAAGAAACTGAAAGAAATCTCTGGAGCAGGGAGGTCAAATGGTTGGAAAAAGGAACTTGGCTGCTTATGCCATATTTTATTTGCACTAGGGTCTCCATCAATGTGCCCTTTGGAAAAGTAAGGCAGTCAGTGCCTGTAAGGGAAGTCCTGTGAAGTTCTGGCATGAAGTATGTGTGTGGTGCAATTTGGTAGGGGTGAGAAAAGTGAAAAAGCTGTAGTGGGGAAATTATATGTACAGGGATAGATTACCCTCAACCTTCTTAGAAGTTTCCTAGGGAGCTTTGCTGCCCCTTGCTGCTCCCCAGCTGGAGGCCATATCACAGGCACTTTCCAAGAGAACAGCAGAAAGCACATTTCCATTGCCTTTTGCTGATGCTTAAGTTCCTGCACCAAAGAATGAAGGCGTTAGGATGAGAAAATGGATCTTGAAAATGTTTCTAACGTCTTAACCTTTCCACGCTTAATAGTAACAGAGTAATTTTCTCCTCAGTATTTCTACAGAAGCCCTCTTTGGCACTGATTCTCTGCTGTGAAGGATTGCAGCCTCCGGAGGTCCCAATTCCGGAAAAGCTCCAAGCAACCGAAACAAGGGTTTAATGAGATGAAACTTGTGTGGCAACGTTAGCCATGACAACATTATCAGCTTTGCTGCTGCTGCTGCTGCTAAATCCCATGTGCATTTCCTATCCCAGAATGTTTCAGTAAGATCCTCAAAGGTATTTCTTTCTCTGTAACACCTATGTAATGCCATGCCATGACTCAGCCTTTCTTGTACTGACAGAGTATGTTCAGTTCTGCAGGAGCAATGCACAGTGTGACCCAGCACCATATGCTTGGATCAGATCTTATCAATTACCTGTTGGGTCAGCTGTCCTCTGCCCAAAAATTTAGCAACACTTGCACATGTCTCTACATGTGGGTGTGCTTTAAGGAGAACTATATACCTATACAGTTTGGGTAAACAAGCCCGACCTCCATTTTCTTCTCCAGATGCATTTTGAGTCAAATTTGCAGTACAGTGTTAACAAAAGGCAGGTGAAGAGAAGGGACTCTATAATAGCTACAGAAGCCCTCGTTCTCATCTCCTTCAGTGAACTTAATTTTAAAACTTAAAAATTGTGCATAGTGGAAATGTGACAATTTAATTAAAAACTCTCCATTGAAAAGGTCAGGACAGCTTGGCTCCGCTGCCCACACACCAATAGTCTGACAGCAGTGGAAGGTAACGGCAGTAAACAAAACTCCTTGCAATCTAAACAGAAATGCTGAGGACCCTCTCTACCTGGAATAACTAGCAGCAGCGGTGACAGATTGTCCCATTCTTGCCATGTACCTTGTAAGAAATCACTATCCCTCACCCCCTGCTCTTGATGGCTTTCTTTATAAACACACAGCTCTTCACCTTCCCCGTCTTCTCCTCTTTAGCACTGCTTCATCTGCTTCTCCCCTGAGATTACAATCTCATTTTTAAACACTGGGTGCGATGTGCTTTTGCATTTCTAATATACGTGTGCCAATGAATTATCAGATGCCTTATTTGGTTTCATTCTCTGTGATTGTGTGCAGGTGATGAGCTCTCAACCATCCATTCATTCAGTGCTAATGCTTGGACACTGCAATTACATTGCCAAGACAGGAACTTTCTTTAAAGAAGAAATTTTTACTTCAGATGCTGTTGTCAGCCATGGTAATTACTGTAGATTCAGCTGAAACTTCCAAACACATATGATTTAGTTTATTGAAGTTGTAGGTATGAACTGAGTGTCACAGACCACAAAGTGTTTCATCAGCAAGGGAAAGAACATAGCTGTTACCACACACCTGTCATTATTGTGCCAGAATCTGATTGATTTAGCACCAAAGTGGCTTGTTCACCTCTGAAAGCTGAAAACACAGACTGCATTATGAGAGACCAGTGTTTCAACTGCTGACTTCTCCTTTCAAACTGAGTTACTAAATTTATAGAGAAATTTGTTTGACTCAAAAGAGACTTTTCATAAAATCCATGACTGGCTCACGCCTAGAATTTTATTCAATCCATTCAAAAAATAGACAGAACTATAAGGTGGCACATATTGTCAGAGAGTACAAATGTCACATCTTTCTTTATACAGTTTAATTTAGACAGTGAAATAACTACCCTGGTGGAGGAATAATTAGGGGTCTTCCATGAAAAGACAAGTCTTCAGGTAAGCATTTACACAAATGTATCTGGTTAAGCATAATTTTTTCTATCCTCTATAAAAATATAAACAGTTGGACATTTCCAAATGTCTTCGGACTGGTACGTGAAGGTCATCTAATATGGCATTGATGTACTGACAGAATACAAGGCCTGGGCATGTCAAACCACAATTATTAATCCACACCCAGCCAAAACGAAAACATTTTTGTATGAGCTTAAAACATAATACAATGAAAGAAACAATATCAAACCAAAGACATAGAAGTATGAAGTTCCTCCTCCCATATGAATTCCTTCACTTTATTTTGTAACTTTTGTTAGTATGACTAAGACAAAAATGGCGCTTTAGCACAGGTAAATTGCCACTCAGGATCAAGTACAACTTGCCTTTCCCAGAAAGTAACATTGCTGGGAAGCGACATGTGCCAGGATAAAATTAAGGGCACTCACCATTATGTATGGTTTACCTGTGCAGTATTACTTTGATACAGACAGTAAGTAGCATGTGACAGGAGGACAAGTGCAAATTACAAGGGCAGAATCTTGGCTTTCCAGAAAGCAGAACCAGGCAGGAAAACTAAGACGAAACAGTATTTTAAAGGTAAGAAGAAAATTAAACAAAAAGCCAACTCATCTAAACTTCAATAGTGGCTGTTCCTGGCACAGCTGTTGTAAACACACCCTAGGTTTTCCAGGGATGCAATCTCATCAGCTAAACACCTAATCATTGTTGCAATAACTTACTGGTTCCACACAGATTAAGATGTTCAAACATACTGATATATTGGTCACAGGTCTAATAATATAATTTCCTTTTTCCCAATCCTAAATTTTTACTGGAGCAGCTTCCCCACTAGCTGCATGTTTATATAGCAGAGCACTAGATGTTGTGATTGACTAGCGTGGATGCCAACAAGGCTGATATTTTCCAGTTAAAGTGATCTACAAGTGAGAAACAAAACATAAGGGAAGGGTCAGGTTTCAGATAAAGGTTGGACATTTTGAACTCTGGACAAAGTGACAGGTATCTTTGATTCTCCTGGTGCTGGCGCTTTTGTGACTGGGTTGGCATGGGCTTTTATATCAGCTATTCTCTCTTTAAATTTTTGCTGGAGGAACTTCTCTTCTTTGGAGTAACTTTTAGCAAAAGCAGACATCAGCAGACATGCTGCCACAGTGGACCCTCCAACACAAAACAAGATTGCTCCTGCCAACTTACATATATCAAGGGACCCATTAAACTGAATGGCATGGGCATCCACAACAACAAAATCATCTTTCCCAAGAGCTTCGATTTTCGGTGGCACAAGAAAACCCACTACAAGAACCGTTACACCTATCAGCATAAAAGCCGTCCCAGAGATGAGTCCGACCTGGAAAACAAACAAAAAAAACCAAAACAAAACCTCAATTAATATGTCTTTCCAGTTTTAAGTTGGTAAGTGCTCCTAGGAGGCATTTAGCTTTCACTGTGTCTTGCAGATACAGTTCTCTCTTCTTGGAGAAGGCTGGTATTTTTCTCTTAGGTCATTTATGAGGCCCTACTAGAACTAGAATATATGGAAAAATTGTCTTTTTGCAACTCATATAATTAAGTATTGAAATTTTTGGAATATGTATCTCTGTGTGTATATAGCACTTCATGTTGAAAGGCCGTATCACAGAGAGGATCACAGCTTAATCCTAGTTCTGTGTAATGGATTGTTTCTTCAGCTTTAGGTGGTGTTTAGGGACAACAGTTCAGCCCTTGCTGATAGACACTGTCATGTTCAATGAACTTTTAGTTCATGGACTATCTGTCACTCCTTTGCAGGGATTAGAAGGAAGTTGCTACTGCCATGAATGGATCACAGAGTGTTTCTAGCCTGTTTCAAGTGTAAGTGCAAAATCTGATTCACACAGAATGTTCCTGGAGGTAGGGATCATCGGGGGGGTAGGGTCTGGATGGCCTACAGGTCCCTTCCAGCATCTGCTGTTCTCCAGTTCTGTTAAGTCCCCTGAGCTTAATGAAGATCTTTTGGTTTTCTTGATCCCTAGGTCACACAGCCCCAGAGTTACTGCTCTTAACCTAACAGTCCTATTCCCAAAAATCTGGCAGGACTATTACGGATGCAGAGCAGAGGCAAACTACACTTTCAAGACATGTGTGGAGTTCCCAGATAAGACACTGATGTTTCAGTAGCATTGTGACAGAGAAAGCAGAGGATCCAAATACCTCAGAACTTGGTAAAAGTGCCCTGCTTTCAGTTATTCGGTCACCTTGTGTAAAACTGAGCAACAAAAAGCCTTTCTAGATGAATATTTAAAACCATTAGTTACACATGTAAAGTTTGGAAATGGGAGTTTCTCTCTCCAGTAAAAAGCAACACGTAGTACCTTCCAGAATACAGAGCTCCACCTGCTAGGCGATCTCTGGATCTGAAAATCATCCTCATACTCCCAAATTGAAGCTGTGCAGTCCTCATAAAACTGATGCAGGTAGGACCGAACTCCATAGCGTTGGTACCCTCCCTCGGTGCTGCCCTGGGCGTGCTTGGACCCGCAGATGTCAGCATAGGAGCTCATCCTTCCTACCTGCAACGAGAAGTTTCATGCAAAGCAGATCATTACTGATGTGGAGGAAGAGCAAAAATGGCTGCTCCATTTTCATGTCACTCTCCAGGTGACACAAAAAAAAGCAGCCCTGGAGAGCCTTCTTTCAAGTTTTTTACCAAAGCAAGAAATGAGCTGGGTAGAGTTGCATGTAGTGACTCAGCTCATGCAAACCCAAGGAATTCAGTGTCTTGGCACAGCACATCCTCAAGGTGCCACAGGGAACATTTCCTCCCATATGCAGGATGCTCACTCCCCATCTTTTGCACTAGTGTGCTACTGTGTTTCCATGGAGATTGAAAAAAGCAGAATATGCCAGGTGACAAAATCCAGCATCCCTCAAGGACTCATGCTGCCTTTCATCCAGACTGCTTCAATCAGTTAAATGGAGTCTGCAACCTTAGGAACTTTCCAAACTGCTCGGTAACCGTTTTTGGTTTTTTTTCCTGAGCTTTTGAAGTGCAGAACCAAGCACTGATATACCGTTCACAGCCATGGTAAACAGAGGAAAAAGTAACCCCTAGACAGCAGTTTGCCACATCAATTTCACTCAGAGGGAGGAAGG
This sequence comes from Serilophus lunatus, assembly GCA_013399895.1. NCBI lineage: Eukaryota > Metazoa > Chordata > Aves > Passeriformes > Eurylaimidae > Serilophus > Serilophus lunatus. Next base: position 124,230 of record VXBA01000122.1, read on the forward strand.
TTTGACGGCAGCTAGGACCTCCTAGTTTTGCAGCCCTACAGAACTTTGCCCTGTGGGAATGGGCGATCTTCCTGAGTATGAAATACCTGGGTATGGAAGAAAAACAAACACTGGTACATTCAAATTAAAGACAATCCAGAAAACACTGATGACAGATGACAGGGGCTGTAAGATCCCAGGCTCCGAGCTATGAGCTCATAACAGGGGTTTTACTTTAAAAATATATAAGGTTCCAAAAATATGTGGGGGCAGGGCACCACCTTGCCTTTTTGAAATTCAACCTGTCTCTTCCCCTACCACACACAAACTTGAGTTGGTCCAAGCCAATAATCAATATAATAAACCAGTGTCTCACAATAGCCTAAATAAAGCTATTGGCTGGCTCTGAAATCACTGATGGTACAAACAGGGAATTTCCAGCCTTTTGGAACCCGTTTGTGTTCTTGGCTCAGGAATAAAGAGAGATTTACTTTTTCCTCTTTATAGAGGCCAGTTATCTTGGGGTTTTATTTAGTCTGAATATCTCATATGCATTTAGCCTGTGATTTTCTGATCTCAACATCTTATAATTGCAAATATCTCTCTTACCACTTGTGATGAGGTTTCAAGGCTCTCACAGAAGTCATGACCCAGAAGAGGCAGCCCACATGTTCCTGGGAGACCTGCCAAGGGCTGACAAGCGCACTGCTGGTGGCTGAGCTTTGCAGATCAACGGGGGTAGTCCCAAGAACAGACTTTTTTCTGACAAAGCCCCATTGTGAACCCAGAACTACCTCTGTATCTCCTGCAAGTTTCCCTTTTCCACTCAAGCCACTGTAAGGCCCTAGGAAATCAGAGAAGTGCTCTCCGACTCTGTGGATGGGCCTCCTCTCTGCTGGTAGTACAGCACCAGTGTCCTTCAGAGTGTGCTCAATGTGTTGGCCTTCCCAGGCAAGGTCGAAAAACAGGCAGGGGGACAGAGACCTTGAGACAGCAAGAAACTCCTGGGCAGCAACAGCTGCTCACCAGGTGAGCAGGGACAGCCTGGCCCACAGCCCACCCTGTGTCAAGTTGTACACTGATGTTTCCAACTACAGCTAATACATTAAAAAACATCCATTTGTGTCATGGCATACGCCCAGCTGGCAGCTAAGCACTTCAAAGTCACTTGCTCACTTCCAGCTCCCACCTCACATCGTGGTGAAAAACAAAAATAAAGCTTGTAGGTTGAGATAAGAACAGTATAACCTCTGAAACAAAGTCAAATATAATAATAAAAGTAAATAAAAAAGGAGGGATAAAAGTCAAGAAAAAAACAAGCAATGAACACTACAGTTGCTCACTACCCATTGCCAAACGCCAAACCTTATCCACGAACTGCCATCGTCCCTTTTCCAGGTAATTCCCCCTTTGGCCAGCTCATGTCTGCTGTCCTCGCCACGCTACCTTCCAGCTTTTTGTGCAGCTCCTCGCTGACAGAGCGTGAGACACTGAAAAAGTCCTTGGTTTAAGGTAAGCAAAACACGAGTGTGTTATAATGTGATTCTCATACTGAGTCCAAAACACAGCACTGTACTGGCTACTGAGAAAACTCTATCTCTGCCATAGTCAGGATAGTTTGTTGTGTTTTTTTACCATGCTATGAGGCTTTGAACACTATTTTTTTTTGAGGTAGAAAAAAATGATTGTGACATGTATGTAAGTATATGATCTGAACTTTCATGGAGAAGAAGAGCTGCAAGTTATTTCACTTTTGAAGCCCATTTGTTTTTTGTGAAAACACTCTTTTTGTTTCACTCACGAGTCCCTCCTTCTGCTGTTTTATTTGAAAAGAGAGGAAAAGAAGTCCTCTCTTCTCACTGCCACCATTTCTTCAACAGCTAGCTGCCATCTTCCAATGCACAAGCATTGAAGAGTTCTCATAAAACCAAGGTTCTGGCCACCTCATAAAAATACCTTAAAGAGAAAGGAGAAGAGGAAACAATGGTGTAGTTTGACACAGCTGCCCCAGCTCTCATACAAAAGGTCACACTGCCTATACCTCAAGGATAAGAACATTTTACATCCATTTTCCTCAACTTGTCTTTTGGTTATGAGTAAGCAAAGACTCCATCTCTCGAATCAGAAAGGGAGTAAAAAAGTAGAGATCAACCAAAGCTCTGCAGTCTCATTTCTCCATTGGTCTTACTTGGATCTCGATTCTCACATCAACCTTACCTCCTTAAATAAACTGTGCTTGACTCCTTGCCAACTTCAGACATTCAGATAAGCATATTTAACATCATATAATAAGCAGAAGGGGAGGTATTTTCCCCAGGTGTGAGTGAATCCATAAGGCCAACACAGGGAAGAACCAAAATTAACATGACCAGATAATGCAACCTGCCAAAGCTTGCTTATATTACTTCAGCTGCCACAGGGACCATTCAGAAAGCAGGTAAAGCACATTGCTCAGCCTGAACCAGAAACTTTAGTTATTTTAGTTTATTTTAGTTATTGTAATTAGTATAAGAAAACTCAATGTGACATGACAGGAAGCTGTATAAACACTATCTTGCATTCACTGCACTGTCTGTAGGTTTAGTCTGAGAAGAAAGAGGATGCTTCTAATAGCATTATGCAGAATTGCCTGTAAGGACCACACACAGCCTGGAATCACTTATATGACACTTAGATTCTTTTTCTTTAGCAATCTAAAAGGTTAATAGGTGGTTTTGGTCAGGCACACGAGCAAAATTATAAATAAGAGCTAGGAGGTGGAATATAAAACAAAAGAATTATCTTTTGCTTGAAAGAGTTGTGATAGCATCAAGTAGTATGACCTTTTAAAAGGAAGATGGGGGAAAAAAGCACTGCCAGCATCATTACTTCTTTTCAAGCACTGCATAATATTAATCCTACTGAACATTTTCTTCATAGTCAGACTCTTTCATTTATAAGCAATCTCCCATCTTCTGCAAAGTATCTTGCGAAGAGGAAGAGAAAGAGGAAGAGAAAGAGGAAGAGAAAGAGGAAGAGGAAGAGAAAGAGAAAGAGGAAGAGAAAGAGGAAGAGAAAGAGGAAGAGAAAGAGGAAGAGAAAGAGGAAGAGAGTCTCCAGCCCTGCATGAACTGACCTGGTACTTTAGCCTAAGATGGCCTCTTCTCTCAGCTGCTGTGTAAACATACTGTTGTTCTTGCTACTTACAGATGGGACAGAGGAAACAAAACAGTCAGTGTATGTGGTGGGAAAAAACAGTTCTCCACAAATAAGAAGGAATATCAGAGCTTCAATTTATACTGGATGAATAAATACTGCAGTAGCTATGATCTCTTCAGTGTTGATGTGTATTTGCATTGATGTGCATATTGCCTTCATGGCTGAGAAACTAAATGCTGAAGTGTTGGGAAACTTTTGCTAAAAAGTGTCGCTGTTACCCAAATTTGTGTTAGGCGTGAGCTAAGAGCATCCATCCAAGCTCCAGGAAGTGGTTTAATCATTAAGTTTTTCAGTGCCTAAATCCAAGGCGTTTAGGAACACGTGGGATACAGGATCACACCTTCAGACCACACCATTGCATAGTATCAATCCATCCCCTAGCAACTTTTGTTTCCATGGCAAAAGCTGTCCTGTTTACTTTGAGCTTTACTATTTTCTGCTAATCTAGGGAAATGTGACTGGATTGGTGAACAGAGGGATTAAAAGATGAGCTAGCTTTATGAAAAATCACCCAATATATTTTTCCAGCTACTCTGCTTTCTTGTGGAAAGGTTGAACATACTAAAAAAAAAAAAAAAGTATGGAGTTGATATTTGAAAAGCAGAACGAAAGGAAATAAGGACGTGCCACTGCTCTGTGACACCACAAAGCCACCGAATGTAAGCTATAAATGCTAAAGACTGGCACAGGTGATGCCCCCCTCCCCCTTTCTTCAGATTTACATACTTTGACCCTTCTGCTCAGAGGGCTGCGCTTGGAGTCCTTACCCACAAGAAAGCGAGATCCCTGTGAAGGGTGAACAGCGGGGTAAATAACCTGTTTTTGACTGCAGCCTCCTCGGCTCCCTGCCACGCCAGCTCTGAGCCCTTCCCCAGGCTGGAGGCTGTGCCAAGCCGCGCTCCGCCTGACCCGGAGCCCTTCCGCCGCCCCGCTCCCTGCGCCGGCCCGGGGATGCGGCGGCACCCGCGTCCGCTCCTCTGGGGACGCCCGGCGTGCCCGGCGGGATGGCGGGGCGGCTTCTGCACCCCTGCCATGCACGGGGAAGGGAAGGGAGGGGAGGGGGGCGAGCAGCGCCTTCTCCTGTGCCCCAGGGGAGGGCCGGCCCCGCCCGCTCCGCAGCTGACAGGGGCCGGAGCGCGATGCTGTCCGTCTCCCCTCTCCCAGCCAAAGCGCAAGAACTTCACAGCGCCCGCACTCCGGGGGAGACCTCGATACCCCCGCGACTCTCCCGGCCGGCGGTGCCCCGGGAACAGAGGGAAGCCCGGCCCGGCTACTCCCTCTCGCTGGTGCTGATCCTTCCCCGCAGCGCCCGGGCAGCGCGGCTCCAGCCTCCCCGGGGAGAGCCGCATCCCCGCCGAGCCGGGAGGCGAAGTCCTGGGGCCGCGCCGTCCCCACCCCGTCCCCGCCGGGCGGCCGCTGCCCTCCGCGGGATGCCCCGCGCCGGCGGTCACAGGAGCCGCCGCCGTGCTCCACAAAACTGCCGAGCCCAAGTTTGCCGAGCGGGCCGGAGCGGCGGCGCCGGGGGTTACCTGTCCCTCCTGCCGCTCCCCTCGGCCGGCGAGCACCCGCGGCGGCGGCGCTAGCTGCGGCCCTCCCGCCCCGATCCCATCTCCGCTCTGCGCCGCGCCGGCCCCAGACACCACGTATTATGTACGGCCCGGAGCGCCGCTCACTCCCGCTCCGTGCCTGCGCACTGAGCTGCCGCCGCCGCCGGGCGCGGAGCGGCGCCGGGCCCGACTCGCCCTCCGCCCCCGCCCGCAGGCGGCTGCCCGGGGGGGCCCGGGTGCTCCCCGGGTGCTCCCTGGCTGCCGGGACTCGGGGTCCCTCTGGGCCGGGGCCGCCCCCAGGGCCGGGCAGGCCCGCGGGTGGCACACCAAGGTCACCGCGGTGTCCTCCCTGGGTGGAGGGGGGGGAGGCCGGTGGCCTGCCGCCCCGCCGTCACCACTCTCTTTTAATCAGCATCGAAAACCGCAGGGACTCGGTGCTCTGATGTTTGTCCAGCCGAATGACAGAAAGTGTCCTGCAAAGGACAAGGCACTGAGGTCTGGGGATTGGGGAAATGGATGGTTCAGCAGGAGACCCAGGGGGACTCCTCAGAGAAACAGGGTCGGGCTGAGGGCCAAGCGTTGGAGTCGGGGGGCTGCCCTGATAGCAACAGGTTGGTTGTTCAGTCGGAAAAGATTTCAAGAAACTAAGTTTGGAAGCAAGTGAGGGAAGAGTTAGCATGACAAGGCACTAAGGGCTGGAGATGCTAAAGTGTATCCCGCAAAGAGGCAATATGTAGTTCCTCTGAAAAATTACGAGAATGTAAAGGGCAAGAGTGCTGTAGAGTCATATCCGTGTGATGTACTGAAATAACGCACAAAAATAAGAGTGCATGTTGTTGCATGCAGAAAAAGTGGAAGTGCATTAAAGCAAAATGGGGTAGTATTAGCCAGAGGAAAAACAAGTTATTTTTAAAGTGCTTAAATCACTGTAGTATATGAAGAAGAAGGTTCGTAATGGGTTCATTAATAGCACAAGCCCCATTTGATGGCGACAGTAAGTTTGGGCAATTGCAAACTAGGAGTCACAAAAGTAGATATTAGAAAAAAAAAAAGAAGGAAGGAATTACCTGCTGGTTAAATGCTGGTTTCAATGAATTTCATCCTGTCCCTCCAAAAGTTATGCCTTTCCTGTTTAAGGCAGTGAGTAATGTTAGAAGCGTTTCCCCTGACCTGAGCAGAGCTACTTCTGCAGCAGAATGCTATTCAGTGAGTACCGTTAGCATACCCCAGCCCACAGCAGGTAGCAAGTATAAAACTGAAAATTATTTGTGGAAAAACCAGGAAAATGCAGTGAAGTGATGAATGAAAAGTCACACCAGATTTATATGTAGTATCACAGTTATGGCTGGGTGCTGCTTTATCTCAGATCAGGAAGATGTCTTCTATAGAAAAAGCAATTAATCTACATGATCGATGTTCCCTCTGTTCACAGAGTGTCTTTTGATTACTTACCTACTGACAATGGCAATAAATAAACATAAAATACCTGTGTTGGCCCAGTACAGTTTTTTTTCCTGACAGAAATATGCTCAGCTAACCAAGACAAATTAATATTTTAGCAATGGGAACATTTGCAGTAATGCAAAAATTGATCTGTGAACTCCAAAGTAACAACCCTGAAGGTTAACAATTCCTAATATTATAACTTGCTTTTAGTGCACTTCAGTGTGTTTGGAAACCTGTAAACTTAACTTGAGATGAGAGCTGTTCTTGATGTACAGCTGAGTTAGGTTATGACAAGCACTGAACAGAAGTGTGTAAATGTCCTGTTTAGCTTTGAAGTAGGTAACACTGAAATGTGAATGCTTTAGAATACCAGGACCTATAGGTCATGGTGGCACTCAGGATTTGAGCTGCTGTTGTATGAAGGAATTTCCAAATGTAAGGATTTCCTCAGTTCTCAGCTTTCACAAAATTTAGACTGTGTTTGTCCTGAGGGCTTCAGCTGGTAGTGACACAGAGAGCAAGTATAGCATTCCACCTATAGCTGTAGATGCCATTAACCTGGGGTTTTTTCTCTCTTGGAGAGGGAATCCAAGTCTACTGCTTTTCCTTAATGGGCTACTGCAGTGGGCAGTAGTGAGCATGCTGAGGAAAAAAAATCCTGTCAAGAACTTCTGTAGGTGGTAGTTACCATAGAGTTTGCAGGCTTATCTCTTAGTGAGAGTCGAAGTGATTTTGTCAGCTGGTTTGATGAACACAGCTTATGGAAGCCTGTGCTGAATCAGAGACATTACAGCTTCTGTAAAACACATTTCTCTTGTAGCAAAATGCAGCAATTGATATGAGACTCATGTTCACCAAGATGCAGATGTCTGTCCCTATTTGCTTAATGGTGATGGCAAGATTCCAGAGGCTTTTCTTCTGTTTCACGTGTTATGGAAAGCTGTGGCCTGAATAATTCTGCTGTAGTGATATTATTGACACAGTTGCCTGTCCTTACCTTTCTAATGACTGGCTCACCTTCATCTGAAGAACACTTCCACTTCTGAAAAATCTTCAGTTGACACAGATCAACAAGGAATGGGACTAATAGCTAATAGCCATTTTCCCTTCTTCTGGCTTTGAGTTTCCTCAAGGAACCTTTGCTGCCATTCAGGAGGTGCCCTTAAGTGGCCAGAAATACTGAGGAGGAATGGGGCAACAAGACAGAGATCAGTTCAGGTCTGTAGTACTGTTCTAGTGCTAGGAGAGTATATTATAAAAAGTATTTTATTTTGTCAAACTTCTGATGCAGAGCATGGTTTATGAATGAAAGGAATGCCTTTTTCAGACTGTAGACAGATACTGCTAGCTGCTTCATTCCTATTTTATCAGAGGTGATTTGTTTGTTGCTATTGTCCAGAAATCAGGGCTTGGCTACTTGTTTGTCATATATTGCTGTATTTCCCAGTGTTTTGTTCAAAATGTTCTAGCCAGCAGAAATGATTAAATGTGATAATTTGTCATATTCTGCCATCACCATCTTTCTATATAGATTTGTTCTTTTCCCCTGAGCCAGAAATACAGAAGATGATTTCTTGACAATCAAAATCATAAATCTAAGTTCTTTCTTTCTGTCTTCTGTCCTGAGAACATACGGTCTAGGAATTGTTAGTTATCTTTTTCATTCTTGTTGGTGCTGGTAAACTGGTAAATCACAATGGCAGGAATGGCTGTGTAATCCAAAATGCACATAGACAAGTGATTGAAGATGACCTCACGTGAAGCAGTGAGCATTCGCCTTTGAGGGGATGCTGAGCAGAGGGGAATAGGCAAGAGGAAGTAGATCTGCACTCAGAGACTTTCTCTGTTTGTCATGTTTGTGTTTCCAGTGTTCAGTAAGAAACTTGCTCACTCTTAGGCCTGGTTGATTCCAAAGAAGCTTTGCAGATGCAGTGCATCTGCATGGTTTAGGGGTGAAAAGCCCTAATTTAGACCCAAATGGAACAGCAACATATCAAAACCACCATTTTCTGGAAGTATCATGTGTTGGACAGCAAATATGTGCAGCATAGAATATTTTATTTGCAGCAGCAGCTACTACTACCGCTAGACGGCTGTGTTGTCTTAAAATATACTACCTAAGATGATCAGTGCTAGGAGCTCGGGTTAATTTTTAAAATTTGGTTTCTCAAGGGAAGTGCAATTCAAAGTCAATGGCAGGTGAGGGGAATCTGTTCTGAATCATTCTAAGAAATTCAGTGTTTTTAAGAGGAGATGTGGTATAAGGTACATTCAAGTGCTGAGCAGCCCTGTCTAGTGAGGACTTTCAAGAGTGCTCTGCTCCCTGTGTGACAGCCAGCCAGGGGACGAGTTTCTGGGTGGGTTGAGCTGTGGCTGCCATATGCGTGAGTTACTGTGCTTGAGTGGGTTAGGCCACATCAGATGAGTTTCTCTCTCTGGTGTATTCTTGCCTCTGACACCTGTGAGGAAAAATATTTGAACCAAAGTGTCTTTTGGTAACTCTCGCATGCTTGTGCATTCTGTTCCCATCGATGAGGTTGCTAAAGTTGCTTCACAGGCCATGTGCCAAGTTCTGTGTTTTGGTGCCCACATGGGTATGGGAGGAACTGAAAACTTGATCTTTACTATGAATGCTGAGGGTCATGAGGATGACATTAATAACTGCTCTGAAAGTTCTCTGGAGTCTTAATATTTCATCTGTTTGATCTCTATTCCAGAAGTCATTATACTACTTCCTATCAGCTTTTGATAAACTGGTTGGCTTTTATAAAGCAGCCGTTGTAAGTTTATAATGCAGTTACTCTGTGGTTGATCTCTCACATACCTTTATGTGTAGCACAAATGTTAACAATGGGGCAGATGAAGGTAGTACACAAATATGGAGTAATCAGTGTGAGCAGAGTTTTAAAAGACATATTTTAATTGTGAGGGCAAAGATGGGAAGAACAACTCTGTGATGCTGCTGTTGCCCATGTGTACCAGCAGTGTCTGAGAGTGGCTGTTACCAGGCAGGAACTGTATTGTCTGGAGGATGCTGTAAAAAACTGTGCAAAGGCATTTTCTTGTTCAAGGAGTTACTTGGTTTGTTGTTGGGTTTTTTTGTTGTTTGTTTTTTTTTTTTTTATCCTAAAACAGTGTATTTGTAATGTAATTAGCCACTATATCAAGAATCAATTGCCAGGCTGTCATTGATTGTCTGATATTCTGTATTTCTTGGTCAGAAAACACTGCTAGATTTTAGCAATGAAAATCTCTCTTGAAACAATTACTTCCAAGAGAGCACTGAAGGATTAGTTGAGTGCTGTCTCAGTTTTGCAACCAACTATACATTTACTTTCAAGAGAATCTCTATCAAATTGCAACCCAAAAACAGCACCTGTGTTGCTGAAAGGCTCTCTGTAACTTTTAACCTCCATTTAGAATGAAAAACCTCAAACTGAGGAAGAGCATACACTGATTGTTCTTATGATTTCTAGATGTTATGAAAAAAAAAAAGTCAAATCTGTCCAAGTTGTTTGAATAGGTTTTAGCCAGTCCAATAAAAATTTGGTTACACCTTTGACCCCACTTTCAGAAGCCATGGGACTGGTGGGATTACAGGCAGGCACCCTCAGGAGAGCAGAACATTGTTATTTCAGGACTAAAAAATAGCTGAAGTTCTCTGGTGATATTTTCCACTTAATTTACTGATAATATTCCAAAGTAAATAGGCAACTATCATAGGCATACCATTTCCACTCTTATGGACACCTGAGAGTGAGAAGTGCAATATCTTTGATGTATGAACTAGCAAGATTCCAGTGTGAATATCATCCTTTTGACATAATCCTCGGACTTGCATGTGGGACATTTAAAACCACTCACTGCCTTTGTGAAGATGTCACAAGAACAGACTGGATGCAGATTCTGATGGAATGAGATTCAACAAGTCCAAGTGCTGGGTCTTGCACTTTGGTCACGATGACCCCATGCAGAGCTGTAAGCTGGGGTCAGAGTGGCTGGAGAGTGGGCAGACAGAGAGAGACTTGGGAGTGCTGGTGGATGGGAACCTCGACATGAGCCAGCAGTGCGCCCAGGCGGCCACCAGGTGGTCACCAGTGGGGTCCCCCAGGGTTCAGTGTTGGGGCCTGTTTTGTTCAATATGTTTATTGATGACCTGGACGAGGGGATGGAATCCATTATTAATAAGTTTCCGGATGACACCAAGCTTGGAATGAGTGTCGATCTGTTAGAGGGAAGGAGGGCTCTGCAGAGAGACCTAGACAGGCTGGATAGATGGGCTGAGTCCAATAGCATGAGGTTTAATAAATCCAAGTGCTGGGTTTTACACTTTGGCCTTAATAATCCCATGCAGAGTTACAGGCTGGGGATGGTGTGGTTGGAGAATGGCCAGGCAGAGAGGGACTTGGGAGTGCTGCTTGATAGGAAACTGAATATGAGCCAGCAGTGTGCCCAGAAGGCCAATGGCATCCTGGCCTGCATCAAGAATAGTGTTGCCAGTAGGACCAGGGAAGTTATTCTTCCTTTGTACTTGGCACTGGTTAGGCCACAGCTTGAGTGCTGTGTCCAGTTCTGGCCCCTCAGTGAAGGAAAGATGTTGAGTTGCTGGAATGTGTCCAGAGAAGGGCAACGAGGATGGTGAAGGGGCTGGAGCACAAGCCCTGTGAGGAGCGGTTGAGGGAGCTGGGGTTGTTCAGCCTGGAGAAGAGGAGGCTCAGGGGTGACTTAATTGCTGTCTATAACTACCTGAAAGGAGGCTGTAGTCAGGCGGGGGTTGGTCTTTTCTCTCAGGCAGCTGACAGCAGAACAAGAGGGCACAGTCTCACTCTCCATTAGGGGGGATTTAGACTTGACATTAGGAAGAAATTCTTCACTGAAAGGGTGATCCACCATTGCAATGGGCTGCCCAGGGAGGTGGTGGAGTCACCGACCCTGGAGGTGTTCAAGAGTAGGCTGGATGAGGCATTTGGTGCCATGATTTAGATGATGGGTTGCTCTTAGATTGTGGGTTGGACTTGATGGTCTTTGAGGTCTCTTCCAACCTTGCTGATACTGTGGTACTGTGATATAAATCTTCTGCTTGTGCCTACAGTTTTAAACCACTTTTGATTTCTATAACCATATTTTACTGTGTGCAGACTTCATGAGGAAATAGCACACTAAAAAAATATATTTCATTGTCCCCTTTCTGCTGTTTGCTTCCTTGGTGTTATATAATATTATATTCTCTGAAGAATGAATTTTTAACTATGAATTAAGTCACTTTTCATTCTAGTCTTTTGTTTAGTAGCATGCTCAGATCAGCCACTATAGGTGTTTTGTGCCCAAAACCGTATTGGGATATAATCATTCAGGCAACGGTATGCCATTGAAGAGAGCTAAACCCTTTGAAATCTATGAGTTGTAGTCATCCAAATAATACATTTGAGTCAGAGGAAATGAATGTCTGGGCTTGTTTTTAGTTTCCTAATTTGTTTGTTTTGGGTGTTTGTTTGTTGGGGTATTTTAACGGATACATATTCTACAATTATTTTTTACTTGTTGACAAGATGATCATGATGTCACTGATGTGGTTTGGTGGGTACTGACATGGTTTGGAGGGGTTTTCTGTACTTGAATGCTCTACAGCTATGACTGGAAAAAGTAGGATCTTCCTTTTGTAATTGCTATACCTAGCATTCAAAGAAAGCTCTCCAATTCTTTTTACCTATTCCATCAATTCAAAAGTTGAAAGATACCATTATGATTTTCTATTCACTGTCTCATGATGGCAATAATTCTGTTCTCCAACTTTTAGAATTATTTTTATATATTACAAAAATGAATACATAATTTTATTTTGATAGATTGTAAAGTCACTGAAAAAAATGTTTCTGGAGGGTTGGAAAAAGGAATTTTTTTTTTATTAGCTTCAGTGGAGAAAACAAAAAATGGAAGTAGAAAGGAAAGATTTTAAAAAAACCATTTTGATAAAGCACTACCCAAAATGAAATATTTCCACTTACAATTGAAACGTCAAACTATTTCTACTTTGAAGCTTTTCTGTTGACTCTTCCATTTAAAATAGTTGTTTAGTTTTGTTTAATAAATGGACCAAGACAGAGAAAGAAAAAGTAAGACAAAGAAATGTATTAATCTCAAATAAAATAAAACCTGTCATTTTGTGTGAGTCCAAATTAAATGTTTATGTTTTGAAATGCAACGAAAAACCCCTTTGTTTCTCCAGCTATAGTAGTAACTTTCTTGGTTACGTATTCCAGTGGTTAAATTGTTTTGCTGTTTTGAAGATGCATCTTCATCATAATCTGTTTAAATATATTAAAAAAACTATGCCTTTTATAGGGGAGACTTTTTAGTTGATGTATAACATTTTTCATTGCTGTAATCAACACTGTAGCTGTTGTAATAGAGGCAATTTCTGGTAGTTAATGACTGTAATTTTAGAGAAAATAATGTGTTGTGATAAAGGTACTCAAAATTAATGCAGGGCTAATGCAGACTAGAAATGAGAAACATTGTTCTAACTGCAAGGCTAACCAATTTTTTTTAGCAATTTGATTAGGAGTTTGCTAGATTCTTCTCTGGCTTATTTCTTAATCAAGATTGGCAGTCTTTTTGGGAGATGCTTCAGTCCACAAGAAATAACAGTCTTGATTCAAAAGTTGTCTGAAATTGTATAGCCTGAATTATACAGAAGATGAGAAGACACTTTTGTGCTTTTCAGTATTATCTTAAAACACAGTAACACCTCTTATCTTAGACAATAGTGTAGTTCCATTGAAGTCAATGGCAAAATTCTCCATAACATCAGAAGAGCCCACATTTCACCACTGACTCAGCTGTACTTCCTCAGTTTTGATGGTTGTGTGGAATAAAACCTGAGGGTCTGTTTGAAGCTTAATTGTATGGGTGGTGGTGGTAAAAGTGTTTTGCCAAGATGTTTGACTTCCTGCCTGACTGTTGTAGTAATGGCATCTAAATGTACTTCAGTTCAGTTATGTGGATGAATAGCCTTGTAACACTCCTTAATCTCAGATTCATTCAAGGCTTAAGTCAGGGGCATTTTCAAAAGCCTCTAGTACCTACTGTACTGAGGAAGGATACTATAACTCATTTATAGCTAGCTAGCTAGATGGATAAAGGTGCGAGGAGGCCTTCTAGATTTTCCTCGGCAGAGAGATTAGGTAGTTTTTTTAGACCTTTCATGTTATCCAGAGCAGAGCAGGGTTTTGGTGGATGTTGGTTCTTTTTTGTTGTTGGTTTGGTTAGATTTTGTTTGTTAGTTTGTTTGTTTTGGTTTTGTTTTGGTTTAGTTTTGGTTTTGATTGTTTGATTAAGGTGTTTTTTTGGGGAGGGTGGGTTATTTGTTGATTATTATGCTATATAATTAATTAGCATTTCAAAATAAATCTAGTTTATTTCTTCACTATAAATCACAAAAGAGAAATTGCCTCTTCAGAAAGCCCAATTAAAACCTGCTGCATTTAATCTATTACTGTATTTGAACCCAGCTTCAGGAGTGTGTTATAATGAGGTTCACTCACATTTGTTGCCTGGGCTATAAGGGGATAAGGTCGACTTCCTTCTTGGTAGAAGGGCTGTAGACCCACAGGATGGTGAGTGTGAGGCAGTTGGTAGCAGCTCTTTCGGTTTTTTGATGTGTAATTAACATCTTAAGCCTTAGATTAAATTGCATGTTGCAAAGTGCAAAGTTATTTACAAGAGCAAGCTTTGTCCCTGAGAGTACTGGATGGAAGGAAGGACCTCTACTAAGCTGTGTAAGTTGAGTTGGCTATAAAATATTGATATATTGAGTTTGTGCATTTGACAGTGATCAGCCTCAAGGGAACATATTTGCAGTGTAAGTTGACTATTAGATACATATGTTTAACTCTGAATAAATATTTCTTCAGATATGCCAGAGGAGAGAACTGGGTTTTGCCAGGATATTTAATGTTTACTGCTGTCTCCATCTGCTCCTGCTATGATTTCCTCTCTTGAGATTCAGTTTGTTTTGACCCTTATTCCCCTCATATGTTAATTGCAATCATGTTGTGCTCTTATTGATGAGCAAAAAGTTGGTATGAAATGTCAGCAAGGAACTTGCTCTATGTTATGTACTATGCTTTAGTAATGTCTGGACTTTATTCTGTTATAACTTTTGCATGTTTTTCTGTGATTCTATCTTGCAAACTATGAAGTAAATTAGAACAAACTTGTACTGAATTCCATTAATACCAAGCCATATTGGAGTTTGCTATCAGTTTTTGTTTAATTAGACCAGATACTTTGTAGATTTCTGGTGTTTTCTCTCTCTAGAACATGTTACTGTTGGATTGTATCTTTTACTTTACAAGCTTTAGAGGCATTTTGCTGTGCTCTGTAGCTGGAGCAGAAGGGAAAAAGAACATACTGTTCTTGACTTTGACTGCTTCATTTTTTAATGGCACCTTTTTGAGGTAAGGGGTTCTCACACGTACTGTCCTTGCATCTGAGAACATCCCGAACCCTGGGTGGCACTGGGGAAATGTACTTAAGAAGGAAGATGAATTGCCAACTATATGTTCATACCTCACGGCAGACTTCTAGCTCAACAAATAGCTATGGATAATGTACTCAGTGACTTGGGATTTCAAACTGGGAAAAGATGCCTCTATGAGGTCTTTTTTAGCATTTTGGACAACTTAGCACACATCCTTCAAAAATCCATTTGGACCTTTTGCAGCACAATCATTTGGCATATGCACATAATCAGTGTCTGCTATATTTTGAGTGAGATAAGACTGTAAATGAATAGATAGATAGAGCTAGGAAGTAGGCCTAAGTCGTTTGATACTTTTGGATTTTGAGGCCTGAATTGCTCTATCATTTGTTAAATTATCTGGTTGTATACTAGAAGAATTTCTCATTACTTGTTAGTAACTGTACAGCTTTATGGAAATGTATAAACTTTATCCTGAAGATATGAGAAACAATGGCCAAAAGTGAAGGTTCAAATCCCTTTAAATTCATAGAAATAACTCAAGATGTTTTTGGTCTTAGTCCAGTTAAGGAGTGAAAAATGGCTGGCAGCTTCATCAAGGTTTTCTGAGGTGATAGTTATTGTAGGTGGCATGATTTATGTTCAGCATAAATCATTTATTTATGCAGGCCTATTAAATTTTGTAATATGGTTCTAGTCTGGTTAATATCGACACTGAACATTATAGTAAATTTTGGTAAACCACACTTCTATTCAAACCTGTTGCATTCCAGTGAGACAGCAGTTTGCAAGGTATTGCAGTGTACTGAGAAATGGCATTCACTTTACACTATGACTTGCACAATTTATCTGATATTTATGTTCAAAAACAGTTCTACAATATGTGGTTTAAGGTCTGGTTGTTACATTTTTTTATTTATAAAAACATTCCCTTTCCCTGTATGAAGTCATCTTGTGAGAGACGAAACTGTCTATGTTGTATAACTCCTTACACAAAAATCGCTCTCAAATGTTAATGAGGGTAATTTCAGCTTAGTGTGTTTAATGAAAAGTGTGTAAGGATACCAAGCAAGTTACAAATATAAAGATGTCAAAAAACTCTTAAGATGTGATTTCTGGGCAAATGAAAGAAACAGAAAATTTGATCCCAGAATCTTTGTAGCTAACTCTTCAACATAATTTTTTGGTGGATATTTGGGCAATAGTGCTCAATTGTATTATATCCCTCTTTGAAGTAAACTGATATAGGGCTGCTTGAAGTTAGTACAACTGTGATGAATTTTGTCCTTTGGGACCTGTGGCCATAAATCCAGAAATTTTCTGAAATTTTGAATTGCATAACAATACCCTTCATCTTGCAGAGTGGCTTATGATTCAAAGTGACTGAGTATTGGTTCAGAAAAATGTGGCAAGTCAGGAACTAGCTTGGACTGCTATGGGACTTTTATGTAGCACAGCGCTAAAATGCAGCCAACAGTTAGAACAGACCTGTAGTTTAAAAAAATTTCAGCACACAATGTTGATTTTGAGCAGCATATATAATATTAAGTATGTTGTCTGGAATGCTTAAGAAGCCTTTGCTGGGCAAAGCTCAAAATGATCCAGAGATCCTAAAATTGGGTAGAATGTGACAATACAGACAGCTACTTATCTGGTCGCTTTGCTCCAGCTGGGTACTCCAAGTAGTCTTAATCAAGTGAGAAAGTTTGTGGAAGTCACCTTCTTGTCTAATATCAGGCAAGACACTGTCGTCTTTTCCTCACTGTTGGGCAGGGACCTCAAAAGAAGGGGCTGGTGATAGGCAGTGCTGATGGACTAATGTGGCTTGTCGCAAGTGATGTGATAGTGAGGGAGAGAAAGCCTGATCAAGTTTTCTTCTTCCTGTGTCCTCTGTCGTAAGGTTCTATATTTGAGATTCGCCTTTCCTATCTGCTGAATCATCCATGTCAAAAATAGAAGGCTTTTTTTAGACCAAGGAAACTGTTATAATTTTTATAGTACTTGTCGTCTCTTAGAAACAGAAGCAATTGTCTGTACAGTTCCCAGTGCTTCTATAAGGTACTATAACTAGATGAGCTTTAAGTTCTCTTGCAAACCAAATCATTCTCAGGTAAATAAAATGGTCCTGGTCCTTTACGGTGTGATCTTGAGGGCAAATTGGCCTGGCTTCTCTCTGTGGGGCCACACATGTGTCTGGCCCCATTTTTGCCCACTATCCATGCTGCATATGGGAGGCATGCTTTGTGGCCATGTCCTTGCATTATCTGGGTGGCATGAGCCAAAATATGGTCTGATAGCATGACAACAAGTGATGTCCCAAGATGGTATTCATACCTGTGCCCTTGCTGCATCCATGATATAGACATGGCTATGGGTGGATGGTAATGAAGTTCCAGGTTCCTGCTCCAGAGCCATTTGTTCAGTGACATTCCTCTTTCTCTGTTGCCATGTTCACATCCATGTCTCCTGTCTGAATCAGAAGGCACTTTTTCTCAGCTCTGAGCCTAGAAGAGCTTATCAGTCATCTGTGGCTGGAGAAAATAGCTCTCGTAGTCAGGACATTTTGGAAGAAGTTTGAAGGCTATATGTAGCCAAAGGATGATTTGTTACTTGAGGCCTTTGCGTATTTTGTTTCTTTACTGGTTGTAGAGAGCCACCTTTCCCTCCTTAAGATGATTGCAGATGGATCCTGCTCTGACTCAGTAAAGCTGAACACAACTCACTTTATAAATTAATAAAATAATGAACTCCTCAATTGTTTCACTTTTAAAAAGCCTATAGTTTTGTATTTTCTTCTATCTCTTTTGTTTGTTAAATTCATTGATCAGTGAGAAATAAATTGTTTAATTGCACCAAGATTCTGCCCAAATCCTTGAAGTGTTGGATTTATAAGTTATCTAGTCCAGGCTACTGTGAACTTCTAATTGGATTTTAAGAGCTAACTGGTTTGCCACAGAGATGTGTTTTGTTAAGCATTAACACCTTCCTCAGGTGGTAAAGTCACAGCAGGGAATTTCTCATTGCTTTCCTCTGTCTTTGCTGTTTGCTCTTAGATTCTACACACTTGAATTTTTGGTGATGTGAGCTGATATATTTACAGGCATACCCATTTATAAATCTTAGAATAATATGCAATAAACATGAATTTCTTTTGAAAACATCTATACTGTGTTGTGTTAATGCACATTAGTGCCCCTCTTATGTTTTAATGTTCAGTTGTGACTACAAATATCACCTGGGCTAGCATGGAAGATCCCATTTCCAATGGTTTGAAAAATTATCTGCTGGAAAATCTGGGAACTAAATATTGTAGCCTTTGTAGATCAGAAGGAATGTGTAGCAATGATCACTTAAGACTTAGTTTCTGAACCATGAAGCATGTGCAATGAGCTTTTGGCTTGTCAAGGACATGGAAACTGAGACAAATAACCAGGGTTACATCTGGCTTAAAGTACCCCTAAGAAATCTGAGTATGAGGCCTTCCAAGGTTTTAGAACAATAACTGAAAAGCCCTGAATTTGAGCATAAATTGTTTCTTTGTTTTCTGAAAATGGAATTCCTAAAGTGCTGAATATCTTAACAGGCTGTTCTAGCCCCTTGACGTCCACCTCTCTCTGCTCAGACACTGTCCATCCAGTGTCACAGTTGCCTAAATATTGGATCTGAGGTTATCAGTCCCATGTCCTAGCATAAATTGATGTATGAACCATGGCATGTATAAGACAAACTCTCTTGATTCTTACACCTCGTAGATGCCTTCTGAAAATACTTTCTTATAGCTTCTCGCAGTGGATGGTAGCAGATCTGTCAACGACAGTACAGCTCCTGTTCAGACTGCACCACTTTTGAAAATACTCAGTTTGCTATGGTTGTTCTGCTCTTCTGGTTAGTCAGCTTTTAGAAACATGTTCATGTTTAAAGCTTGTGGCCTTTGCTTTCTCCCTACCCCATAAGGGCTGTAATCAACTTCACCATAGCCCTCTTAATACCGCATACCCACTGCATTTCAGTACATGCATATAACTTGTTCAGCCTTCCTATGTAAAGCTTCCCAGCCCCTCTACATCAGAAAAGTACTTTTTTCCAACTTGGGGTGAATGGTTTCCAGTTCTGCAAACTGTTCACTATGAGAAGAGGGTTTAGGAGGAATCTGAGTCTAGCTAGCAAGGTTTCTGTCCTTTTTCTCACATCTTTGCACATGAGACGTCGTATCAATTTCATACAAATGCATATTCTGTTTGAAGAAATTATTACTTTCAAATGTCTCTCTCCTCCTGCAACATCTGCAGTGTCTTTCTTTGTTCATCTCCTGTGTTGCACACAGCTTTACTGTGTAACCTGTGAGGCTTTTGGTACTCACTGGACCTGGAGAAGGATGAATGATGTTCTGCCAGCATTCCATGACATCTTGCAGTCTAAGTGTCTGTGAAGCAGGGAGCTGTACCTTGCTCTGGTCCTTATCTGTGAGAGATTCAGAGCAACATAAATGAAACACAGAAGCAGACCTTGAACAAATCCATTGAGAGAAGGCTGTACGGATATGAGGGTATGTGGCATCAGTACCTTCCAAAGCCATGCTTCCTTTCCTGCTTTATGTGCTATAAGCAAATGGTTTCCACTTCTCAAACAGATGATAGAAGAAGGATGGGAATTTTAGTAAGTGCAACTAGATACAGAACTATACCCTTTTTAAAATTTAAGCACTAGAATGTGTCAGTATACTACCTTGATCACTGTGAAGATAACTTTAAGAAACAAGCTTTCAAAGTGAAATTAGAATGCAGCTTTCCACAGCAAAGGAAATGTAAAGCAGTGCTCTTTTTGGCATGCAAGTGTTTACAGCTAGGATGACTTTGGGATAAAAGATGCCAAAAATCAAGTGATAGATGTTGCATTGATGCTAAAGGCTTTAGATACTTTAGGTTAGGCTGCTCCAAGGGCCTTGGAAAGCAGTAGCCACATCTTAGCTTAAACCCAGTCACAAAGCAGTTCAGATTTTCTCATACAGAAATACTCCCACTTCCTGTAACATAAGCCATGCTGTCTCTAGCCTTAGCAGTTTGCAGCAAAGTTCACCTGCACTGTGAGGAGCGTGCACATCCTCCATCAAAGTAATTTGTGCTGGTAGCATCTGTGTTCTTGGTGATTAATCAGTCTTATGTGTCCTTGAGTCAGCCTCAACCCCTGACTATTTCTATGAAAGAGGCTTTTAATGGAAAAGGTGTTAGCAGGAAAGGGCAGAAACAGGAATGGTGTTAGCTTGGAATTTCATACTTTGAAAGTCAAAGGGACACATGCTCCTGCTGTATTCACTGGAAAGACAATTAAGAAATGTAACCAAAATCTATTACCCACATGATAGCTGCTCCTTAGGTTCAAGGTTAAGTGGACCACTTTCTAAAATTAAAAAAAAAACCAACATGCAGCCAAAATCTGATGAAAGGGTAGGTTGCACCCTACACAATATATCAAGAAATTGTAATTTACTTGGTTTACATAAACTAGTACATAAAATCCAAGTCTAGATGGTTCAAAAGTGTTACTGAGTTTGTTTGCTTTTATATATATATTTATTATTTTAGGAGTTACATTGAATTTCCAACTTCTTTTGAGAAGGAATACCAATAAGGAATTTTCTATAATCTCTGAATCTCATTCCAAGGATGCTGGTTTTACAGAAACACAGAGAGAACAGTGCTTTTTCTATATAATTTTGATATATTTAATTCAGTAGGATAATTTTCAATTTCACTGCTAGTTTTGAAAAAATATAATCCTAAGACCTTCTCCCTCAAGCCCTACAATGACATTTGCTGTTCCTCTTTATTTTTACTTTCTGGTTTTGGAGGTGGTAGAATGCAGAATTAATTTCTGTCTTGGTATCTCAGCTTTGCTACCTAGTGAAAATCTCTCTCATCTGCCTGGTTAAATTTTGTTCGTCAAAATCCTAAGAGACTAGTATGTTGGAAAAGCATAAAAGTGAGTTTTTAATTTTGTCCTTTAAATTGTATGTGGATATTAACTCCCCTAAAGTTCTAAAGAAGTATCATGGGTTTTGAGTCTTTAGGCTACATTGAGCAAATTGATGCAGTGACATCAAACTGTGTGAAAAGCTTCAGACTCATTGCCCAGACAGTAATTAATGAAGTGCTAGATACTATAGAGATGTGACTTTTTACTGTTCACTTGATATTACTGATTCTATAGCTCTTTCTAGGATTGTGGTGTCTATATCACTGGGCACTTAGAGGAGGTCAGGATGGCTTATGTTAAGCTTGAGAGTTGAGGGAGTGGTATAATTAGGACCCTTGTGCTCTGCCTCTATTTGCCTTCCCCTCACAGCTGTAGTAGCAGTGAACGAAGCAGAAGTTATATTTAGTCCTCCTTAGTGAGTCAGAGGCTGTTAGGAATGACTTGGGGAAAAATATCTGAGAATATTTATTTGCTGACCAAGGAGAAATTGGCAACAGTCCTGTGACTTTACAGGAGTGCAAAGAAAGTCTTGTTATAGTCAGTCAAACAATAATACTACTGCAGCCCTCTGTGTCAGTTCTCTTTTGTGCTAAACTCCACTTGTATGTTGGTCTGGAAGGGAGTAGGCCACCTTTCTAAGGTTGTATATTGGAGGCTTTTAGGCCCAAATCAGAAGTTACATGTGCTGGAAAAAAACACCACAGTAAGAGAGTAAGTTTCACTTTTGAAACTGCAGTGGATTGGATAAATGATGGCACCTCACTTTTGTAATGGAAAACATTCTAATTTCCACTGCAGACTGAACAAGGACTGCATGCTTCTCACCACACCTCTTTAGATACTACAATCCCTGCTATTACATGTTCATTCAGTTCTGCCTATTTATGTTTTTCTTGGCTGTGTGAACCTGAAGAAGGGGCCAGGAGGTTGATGTTACCAAGTGCAGTTTGGAGGCTAGCAGGCTGTCCTAGCATAGACAGGCTGAGGATATAAAGTCTGGATATGTGAGAGAAGAAATAGGCAGCTTTGGGAGTTCAGAGTAGGACTTAAAAAAGTTGATGTTTATTTGGGATTTTGGAGGTGAAAGACCAAACTCATCTGTAAAAGTAGTGCTGTTTCTCATATGGACATAATGGAGATGTGGTGGGGTTGTTCCTATAGTAAATGTGTTGGAATAGAAGGATACAGGCTCTTTAGGAAGGACACGTAGAGGAGACAAGGGGCAGGAGTGTGGGAGTGGTTGCCCTCTGTCAGTACCTGGCATGCGTGAAACTCTGTGTGGGCATGGATGAGCAGCTGACTGAGAGCTTATGAATCAGGATTAAAGGGAGGGTTGGGGTAGGTGACATTGTAGTGGGGATCTACTACAGGTCACCTAATGAGGAAGACTGACTGGATGAGACCCTCTGTAAACAGATAGGAGTAATGTCATGTTCAAAAGCCCTGGTCCTCATATGCCTTGAGTAGACTTAAATAACCTCAATATCTATTGGGGGTACAGCACAGCAGGAAATAAGCAATCAAAGAGGTACCTAGAATATGCTGATAATAACTTCCTTCTTCAAGCGACAGAGGAGCCAACAAGGAGAGGTACTGCGCTGGAAGTTGTCCTCACCAAAGAGAGACTGGTGGGGGATGAGAAACCTGGGGGAGCCTTGGCTGCAGTGACCATGAAACGGTGGAGTTTGAGATCCTTAAGGCAGCCAAAAGGTCACACAGCAAGCTCACTACCCTGGAATTCAAGAAAGAGGGCTTTGTCCTCTTCAGGGATCTGTTTGGTAGAGTACCATGGGATAAAGACCTGGAGAGAAGAGAGGACTGTAGGGAAATGCCAGTGAATGTTTTTTGTAAGTCACAGATGGCAGGTGGAATCTAGGCCCAGGAGCTGAAGAAGGAGCTGAACTGAAAGTGAAAGGACTGACCATGCCATGTAAGGAAGATGCTTGTACAACACGGCAGTGTCTGATTGGAGGAGAGAGAACTGCTTCTCAGTGGTTAGAAAAGTATAAACTATATGTGGACTATAAAAAGGTATTCTTGTAAACAATAAACGGATTTCTCCTTTGACATTACATCTGTGTGGTTGTGTGTCATTGGGGGGATCTGGGTAGCCACAGAGGACCAAGAAACCTTGTTAATGTTCAAGGATCATCCAAGCTCAGGAGCAATGCATCCCAACAAAAAGAAATTGAGCCAAAATGCCAGGAGATGTGCATGTATGACCAAGGAGCTCTTGGACAAACTCAAACACAACTGCAGCTTACAGAGGGTGGAAACAAGGACATATAATATAACCTGGGAGGATTAAAAAAAAATTGTCCATACAGCCAAGGATCAGGTTATGAAAGTTAAAACTCCAATTGAATTAAGTCTGACCAGGGATATATAAGGGCAACAAGAAAATCTTCTTTGGGTATGCCAGTGATAAAAGAAAGACTAGGAAAAATGTGGGTCCTCTCTGGAAGGAAGTAGAAGACCTGGTTACCCAGCACATGGAGAAGGTTGATACACTCAATGACACTTTTGCCCCAGTCATACCATCCAAGTCACATAAATCAAAGGCATGAACTGAGAGAATAACAGGTTGGACAACATCTGAGGAACCTGAAGGTGTGTAAGTCCATGGAACCTGATGAGATACATCTGTGGATCCTGAGAGAACTGGCAGATGAAGGGCCTAAGGCATTACGATCATGTAGGAGAACCCGTGGCAGTCCAGTCAAGTTCCTACTGACTACAGAAGAAGAAACATAACCTCTATTTCTAAAAGGGGAAAAAATGAAAAACCCAATAACTACAGGCCAGTCAGTCTCATCTTGAGGCCTGGCAAGGCCAAGAATCAGAGCCTCTTGGAAACTGTACTAAGGCATATGGAAAAACAAGGAGGTGATGATGACAGCCCACACGGCTTCACTGAGGACAAATCATGTCTGACGAATTTGGTAGCCTTTGACAATGGGGTGACAGCATTGGTATATAAGGTGAGAACAACTGATATCATCTACCTGGACCCGTGCAAAGCATTTGACGCTATCTCATGACATCCTTGTCTCTAAATTGGAGAAGCATGGACTGCTCAGTGGATAAGGAATTGGCTGGATGGCTGTTCTCAAAATGGTTGTGGTGAACTGCTTGAGACCAATGATAAGTGGTGTTCCTCAGGGGTCGGTATGGAGCTCAACACTATTTAACATCTTTGTCGGTAGTATGGAGAGTACACAGATTAATTACACCCTCAGCAAGTTTGTTGATGATATCAAAGCTCTGTGATGCAGTAGACATTCTGGAGAGAAGGGATGCCATCCACAGGGACCTTGACAGGCCTGAGGAGTGGGGCTTGCGCAAACCTCATGAAGTGCAAGGCCAAATGCAAGATCCTCTGCTTGGATTGGGACAATCCCAAGCACAGTGGAGGCTGGGTGGAAAATGGATTTAGAGCAGCCCTGAGGAGAACTTGGGCATGTTGGTGGAGGAGGAGTTCAACATGAGCCAGCAATGTATGCTTGCAGACCAGAAAGCCCACTGTGGCCCGAGCCTCATCAAAATAAATGTGGACAACAGGTCAAGGGAAGTGGTTGTCTACCAGTATTCCACTCTCATGCACCCTGCCTTGAGTACTGCATTTAGCTCTCCGGTCCCCAGCATGAGGAGATGGACCTGTTGGAGCAAGCCCAGAGGATGGCCATGAAGATGATCAGAGGAGCACCTCTCCTACCAAGACAGGTTGAGGGTTTGTTGAGCCTGGGGGAGAGAAGGCTCTGGGGAGGCCTTATAACAGCTTCCAGTACTGAAAGGGGCCTACAAGAGAGCAGAAGAAGAACTTTTTACAAGGACACGTAGTGATAGGACAAGGGCGAATGTCTTTAAACAGAAAGAGGGTAGATTAAGATTAGATATTGGGAAGAAATTCTTTACTGTGTACCAGGTTGCCCTGAGAGGTTATAAATGCCCCATCCCTGGAAGTGTTCAAATCCAGGCTGGAAGAGGCATTGAGCAGCTTGATCTAGTAGAAGGTATCCCTGCCCATGACAGAGAGATTGGAATTAGATGATCTTTAAGGTCCTTTCCAACAAAAACCATTCTATGATATGAGTAATTACATAGATGTAGGTAGATTAGGTAGTTCCATATAACCCTGTGTGAGAGACTGATGGGACAATATTGTTGTAGTTTTGCAAGTTTAAACTGCTATAGAATACTGGTTTAAATTCATACTTTGTATTTTACAAAACACATTTGATCTTGTATGTTTTGGGGAGCTGAAAATAAAACCTTGTAATTATCAATGATATTGTCAATTGTGGTAAGCATCTTCTTGTTCTGGTAAGCAGCCTTGAATGTAGAAATGTCAAAATACAAAGATTAGCAAGTCTCCATGATAAAAACTTTTGTACAAGACTTGATGCATCCACAGGTTTATAATCTGTATATCTGTATAATCTGTAGATTATAAACCTGGCAGGGATTTAGAAAGGAGAAGCATTTTTACAGGTGACCAAGCATTTCAGGTAATAGAAAGCATTCAGATGAAAATATGCAACCTAAAGGCATAGGCCGTTTCAAGAGTGGCTGAGGATACTTGAATTGTTAAATTAGAGATGTGAACCTCTGTGCTCTGGGACAAAAGCTATCTTAAACGGATGGAAGAACATGAAAAATTGAGTAGCTGAGCATCATATAACAGCCAGAAATGGACTTTACTGTGCCTTTGTCTAAAGTACATAGAGATCTGGACTTGATTCCCATGCAGATCAAGGTGGACTACTTCTCTTCTACATGTTGAATGTTTCTCTGTCCCTGTGTGTAACTTTCTAACAGCATGCATATCTGTATTTTATTGCATTCAATGTCTTGTAGTCTAATTATAGTTTGATTGCTTCCCAAACAAGGCTGGATCAGCTACTCATTCTGATTCACCACTGTAAACTTAATTATTTGATGTTCTCAGTAAACAGATGTTCTAGGAGGCAATTAGTCATGGTTTTAAAAGAAAACACTACAGGATTCCATCATTAATTTTTTGGAATATGATTGTGTCAACCTTCATCCTAATTTCGTAACAGTGGTTACTTAAAAAAATTATAACCAAACCCCCATACCTAAAAGTCACATTCCTAATTGCTGCAAATTTTAAACCTTCAACATGCATCTTCAAAATTTTTCAGTGTAAAAATTTTCCGGTGTAAATTTTCCGGTTTCTGTGTTTCTTTCGTAGAGGCAGATCACCTTTATCACAGTAGCATCTGTGACAGCATGATAACACAAGTATTATTTGATGGCTTGTGTGAAGGTAACTATTTAGTTGAATTTATAGTCCTAGAATCTTTGAATGTGCCAATAAGGTACATCTGGATGCTTATAAATGTAAAAAGGCCAGACCAGCGGTTCGCCATATTCACAAATTGCTCTGGCTACCACAATGTGTCAAGGATGTGCAAAAGAGCATGAGAAGTGCTGTTGTGCTTTTTACTTCTGTGTCACATCTTATATTTGTGATAAATGTTGGCAGGTTTCCATGGTAAGGGAGCTGTTTGTCGCCACTGTCTAGCCTGGTGCTGTCTCTATAGATGTTACCATGGGCACTGACGGAAGACAATTCATACTGAATGGAAGACAATCATGGGAAAAGAGGCAGGAGGCAGAAAAGAAGTGACAGTGATAATTGTGTTAGAGGTCATGAAGGTCTTGAAACTCTGGAAGAGCTGTCAAGCTATTGGCATCATATAGTACAGAAATATCCAATGTATATATGCTGCAACTATGGAACGTGGGACGAAATAATGCTCCCAGTCCAAGAGCAAATCTGTGGCTCTCACCCTAACCACCTAGGAGCTGTGGCTCTTAAGCTCACACTGCTAGAATGAAAAAAAACACATATCATTCTCTGTTAGACACTAAGAGTGAATGTGTGTCCCTAATTCTTTCCTTTAGGAGCATGCTGCCTATATATATACACACTCCATTGTTTCACATAAATCTGATTAATCTCGGAAATATTGCAACACCTAGGCAGCTTCATTGATGTGAGCAGCTGTCTTGGCTGAGATGAGGACAGCACATTCAACAAAGAAGATAAAAATAAATAAAACTTTCCCTCTCCCTCCGACCCCCCTGTCCCCATCCCCTAAAAAACAAAAAAAAACCCCTCCCAAAACACCAAAATGAACCACATGGAAAAAAAAAAATCTATATTCTTGTATAGTCCTTTGATCCCGATGCTGCTGTGCATTGTTGATATCCCAATATAATTTAAATCTCAGAGTTCTGCTAGTGTTCGGGATATAAGATGAAGAATCCTTATGGCCATGGGCCCTGGCAATTTCCTTGGGCACAAGTGATCATCATGAGATTGGGTGTATTGAGAGGATCAAGGCCACTGACATTCTGATGTGCTCATTTTCAAGGGTAGAAATGCACATTATCAGGTTTCAGTTCCAAACTGCCCCTCTTTCATAACCAGCACCTCTTCTGCCTTCTGCTCTTCCACTGCAGTCATCTTTGTTTCCTAGCCTAGGCATCAGGAATGAGAGCTACTCTTAACGTTTCCTTCTGGAGAATCTATGAGTTGAGATATTGTGAAGGACATCCAGAGAGCTATCCAGTGAAGAGTGCTGAAAGCACCTGCCAATGTGGGCTATGTGTGTGAGGAAGAGCTGGGATGAGATCTAGAGACTATATACTGGGAGGCTTTTGAAAAGTATGTCCTGCAAGGGGGAGGTGGCAGATGGTAATCCTTCCTCTTCATGCATTTTTACTCTTCAGCCACCTTCTTTTTATTCACAGTGAAGAAACCTGAGTAGTGTCCTGACTCCTATTCTCCTCTTGGGCACCTTACAAATCTCATTGTGTGAGCCAAGTGAGCCTTGTTTGTTGTGACTATTCGAGGACTTGACTCTGTCTCCTGCCTTTTCCTGGGTGGCAGTTACCTACTGCCAAAGGCCTGATGCCAGTTTGTGGGGAAAAAATTACTAAATGATTTGTAGTGGTCTAAAAAGTAACCTTGTGCATCTTCCTTAGAAAGAACATCACAGAAATATGAAAGTAGGAAAGTAAATTCTGTGGTCCTTCAAATAACAAGTCAAAAAATGTGTTTAAACAGAGAATTCTTTTTTTTTTTTTTAATTCAGTATTGTTATTCTTAAGTCTTAAGCATGCCACACACATGAGCTTCCTTTCTTAATTCCCAAGTTATACTTTCTTTTGTCCATAAAAGAGAGTACCAAATCTGTTTGTCTTATCATTTATACCCTATCTAAATCCTTCTGGATATACAAATCCATGTAAGATTTTAGAATGGTGTTTTGCATCCCTTTTGCTTCTCTGTAACTTAATAAACAAGCCATGGCACAAAAGTGAATGGATTTCTGAAACTTTAATAGTGGTACAGCACTTCTGCTTTAAGAAATATTGTTTTAATTTGAAATTTTAAGGTTTTAATGTGAAATCTCAGCTTTTACACCCTTCAGTGTAACATATTTTTATTTTTTTCTCTCTTGAGAAGTTTTTTTGATACACTGACCTTCTTATTTAAGTTTCCAGTAGCAGGAGCTAGTCAGTGTGAACAAGTGCAATGTTTTCTTGATGAAATCAAGACACAGCTTTTCCTCTATTTTATTTTGAGGAAAGGAAGAGGAAAAGAAGATTGTTTTTTGAGTTAGAAACTACAGTGGCACCTTAATAGGCTTGAAGAAATCAAAATAACACCTGTGTTTTGTGTTTAACAGAAAAGAACACTAAAGATTATTTCTTGAAAAAAACCCAGACAAGAAAAGTAAACATATAAGTATCATGCTGTCTGCACACTGGGGCAAAGACGACATTTTCTGCTACATTTCAGTCTAAGGGAAATTGTAGAAAGTGAACAATTTTGCCCTGAGACGTATGAAGTGCCCCTGTAGCAAGCCTCATACTTGCTGCTGTAAGATGGAGTAGTTCTCTAAAGATTGTTTTCAGGAGAACTGCAGATTTTCATGTGAAGTATTTCTCTTTGGTTTGCTGCTTTTATATCCTTTTTTCTTCCTTTATTGCCTCTTGTTTTACCTGTCATTTGTGCCTTGTATAAAAATGAGTATTGAGATCAAGGGGCAGTCCTCAATAGTCGCAAAAATGTGTGGAAAGAGAAAAGAGCCCAGGCGTGTGTGACAGCATGTACAAGGAGTGAGAAAGTGACACTATTATGATTTCCTGTCAGACTGACACTTATATCTGTCACTCAGTAAGAGTTGGGGCACTAAATATTTGTTGGAGATATTGGTTTTGAAAACCAGTAGATGGACACTTAATGCAGGCAAATATACTGGAATCACGTATCCCTCAAGTCCAGGCAACACTTGCTCAAATTATCCTTTGTCACAACAGAAACAATGCTATGGACGAGGCAAGAAAATAAAAGAGAAACAAAAGGGGAAAACCCGACTTTGGTTGGGAGCAAATGAAGGTGGAAAAGGAAGAACTCGAAGTTGCATTGCTGTGGTCACACGTGACCTGTCCAAAGGAAGGAAAAATCTAGGGCAGCAGGGGAAAAGGTAGGCTAGCTAATACTTTTCCTTTGCTGGCTGCGTCTCTCTGAATACCTCTTCAGTTTTTTAAGGAGTTCAGCAGCACCTTCAGGAGATACTTCCAGAGAGAGAAACTCCCTTCAAGGTAAGGGATGAAGAGACAATTCCCACAGCTGGAGAGAAGCTTCTGATAACTGATGATCAGATATAAGTCACTTATCTGTGGGAAACCTGGCATGGTTCCACTGTGGATGCCAGATCAGGAAAGAGGGAAGATAACACCACGTGCCAGTGTTGCCCTTTGTCCCAAAGGGATATGGATGATTAGGAGTGTCTTCAATCCATATGAATCCTTTGGTGCTGGCACTCATACAACTCTGTCTTCTGTGTGTTTTACACTATTTGAACTGACTGTGCTGTCCCTTTCAGTCTTTGAGTGCTTCCATGGCTGTCAGTATTAGTTACTGATGGTTACAGATCAGTACCGGCTGTGGGTGGTTATCAGCTGATCTGTGATATGGGGAGCAATTTCAACCTCTTGAGCCCTAGGCCATGGAGAATTGGGAATCCTCCATAACAGTTCTGTCCTACTCCGTGACTTCTAGCAGTTCACTCCATTTCCACATTAAAGTTGGACATTAGCCCTGGTGATTTGCAATTTATTTTGGAAAGCAATAACAGTAAACATATAATATGCCTTGAAATTTATATGTTTTCGAAAGAAGTAGGCTGCTGGGGTGTGGGCTTTTCTGTCCTTCTTCCACAAGGAAGAAGCTCTCACAGGGGAACTTTTCTCTGCTGAAGTGAGGCTCTGCAACTCAAAATAGATGGAAGATCTTGCTAGGATGACTTTGAAAGTGGGAAAAGTTTTATGTTATAAGCGTATTGCTTCCTATGCAGCTTTCAGAGACACCTTTTAATAAATAGTAAAGGCCTCTGACAAGAGGAGAATGAAAGAACCTTCTCAAAGGATATGGGTTTTAGCTAATTTAGCTTCCACTTGTTTTGGCTATTGACAAGGAAGTGTGCCATGCCCCTGGTGTCCCTCTACTGCATTAGGCAGGTCCAAAGCACTTCTGCAGTGTACTGTGTCTCCCTCCTTGTTATGTGGGGCAGTAATAGGAAGCTATGTTACACCGTGGCCCTTTGATATTAGGCGATGTTCCTCAAAACAATTGTCCTGGGACTGTAATGACTGTCTGATTGTTGATTTCTCTATCTAGGCAAGATTGCAGTTTTGAAAACTACACTTTCAAAATTTAACCCAGACTATGGCTGCTTTAAACTATTTTTATGGTTGTTCTCATTTATTTACTTAAGTGGGGCTTAAAATTTAACAAGAGGTAGGACCCACTGACCCAAATTAGTTTCCAGACCACTGTTGCTAGAGATGTTTAATCTCTTATGTGGTTTTTCTTTCTTTGTTGTGTGCTGGAATGTGACTGAATATACCTATAGTGTTTGGTTAATAAAACAATTCTTGGTATTGTAATCATAGTAGTGATTAACTAGAAACCTGTATTCTAAATTTTTCTTTTTTCTTTTTTTTTTTTTTTCTGTTTGGATTTATAATGGCCGTAATTGTTTTATCTACCGATGAGTCATACATGTTGTCTGCCTCTGGGTCTGAGATTTCATTATGTTCAACATCAGAGTGAATGGTACCTATATAAGATGCTGTCTGTGCCTCTAGGAGAGGTGGCAAACACTTATAAAATGTCTAGAGATATTGTCTTAGTAGTGGAAATATAAGAAAACACATTTTTTTTCTGTATTTCTGCATGAATAGAGACATAGGCTATCCATTTTCTGCCTCCTATGAATTAATTAGAGCATGACAGTGTTTCCTGACTAATGAGGCAAACACTGTCATTTATGTTCATATGTGGAAAGGATTCTATCACTGTACAGGTTTTTACGTGTCGGCAGTAGCAGTTGCTACAGTGTGATCAATAGAAGCTGCATTAAGATCAACAATTATGCAGGGTGATAAGCAGAACTAACTGAGCATTAGAGGCTTTGTAAACATAAGCTCACTTTGCTATGGTGTGTTTCTGCTGTTACTGGAATGAGTTGTGGTTTAATTTGTTTGGTTTGGGTTTTGTTTTTAATGATCTTAATGTGTGTCTCTACTAACTCCAGTTCACAATCTACTAATTGATTGTCTACAGATTGTAGATCAGGGCAGACTTAAGACCTGTGGATTCAGAATGTGGGTTGAAAGGATTTCAGAAGTATTCACTTTTTTTACGGCTTGTCTTTTGCAATCTTGAGCTTCTTGGGAAGGAATGCTTTTGTCTTATATTTACAATTTGAGGTCAGCTGCAGCAGCCCTAGAGCTGGCAGCACAGGGATGTTCTTAATTGTAATAGAATAATATTATTTGGTTTGCAGAGGCCACACTTCAGAAACTCTTCTTCATGTTATCCTTATGGAAGGCAGTGACAAAACTGCATTTTCAGTGGGAGTACCTGTGGTATATTTTTGTTTTCTTTTTCTTTTCTTTTCTTTATTTCCACACTCCCATCCCACCCAGTAGTGCTGCCTGGGACAATAGCCTTAGGAAAGTGCTTTTACTTTTCTTTTAAATAAAAAATATTTTCTTTTTCAAATGTCTATGTGAAATATTTTGTTTGTGTGTATATGGTTGTATCTGTGGGACAGTGCATTATTTTTTTCTGTGTTGTGGGTCAGCATAGGTGCTTATAGTTCTCAGTTCCAAAGCATACTATTGCATGGAAGTGGCCTCAAGTTGCACCACACTGTACACACTCTGAATTATGGGAAGGCTAAGAGAGTTGATTAATACTCAATCATCACTTTTTCCAAGCTCAAGATTGATGCATCTCTATGAGCAAGAAATCAAGAAAAGGGAGTAGAAGACCTGCTCCTATCAGCAAGGAGATCCTGGCAAATGAAGTTTACAAAATATGGAAAAAGTCAGACCACTTCAGAAAAATACAGGAATGTTGTCAGGATATGCATGAATGTGACAAGGAAGGCATGTCTAGGACAAGAAGGGCTTCTTTAAGTGCATTAGTAGCAAAGGCAAGACTAGGTAAAATGAGAGCTTCCAGCTGAATGAAGTGGGTTCCCTGATACAAAGGATACAGAGAAAACAGAGTTACTGAGTGCCTTCTTTGCCTCAGTCCTTACTGCTAAGATCAATAGACCTTAGAGGCAAGGGAGGAAAACTGGAGAAAGGAAGACCTTCCCTTGATTAAGAAGGATGGATCATTTCGGCGGGCCTGACACCCACAAATCTGTGGGCTCCAATGGGATACACTTACAATGGGAATTAGCAGATGCTATTGCTAAGCCACTCTTCGCCATTTTTAAGGTCATGGAGAAGAGGTGCCTGTGAACTATGGGAAAATGCATGTCACTCCAGTCTTCAAAACAAGTTAGAAGGAGGATCCAGGAAAATACAGGCCAGTCAGTCTCACCTCTGTCCCTGGAAAAGTGATATAACAATTCATTGTGGATGTCACCTCTAACCATGTAGAGCAAAAGAATGTTATCGAGAGTAGCCAAGATGGACTCACCAAGAGGAAATCATGCTTGACCAATCTGATAGCCTTCTGTGATGGAATGACTGTCTGAGAAACCTAATGAAGTTCAACAAAGGCAAGTGGAGGGTCCTGCCCCTGAGGAGGAACAACCCCAGGCACCTGTACAGGCTGGGGGCTGAGCTGCTGGGAAGCAGCTCTGTGGAAAAGATCCTGGGACTCTGGTGAACAACAAGCTGTCCCTGAGCCAGCAGTGTGCCTTCGTGGCCAAGAATTCCAATTGGTATTCTGCGGTGCATTAGGAAGAGCACTGCCAGTAGTTTGAGGGAGATAATCTTGCCCCTCTACTATGCCCTGGTGAAGCTACATCTGGAGTGCTGTGTCCAGTTCTGGGCTTCCTAGTTCAGGAAAGACAAGAAACTACTGGACTGGGTCCAGTGAAGAGCTATAAAGAAGACTAGGGGACTGGAGCATCTGTCTTTCAAGGAAAGGCTGGGGGAGCTGGTCCAGTTTGCCTGGGGAAGGGAACCAAAAGGATGTCTTATCAATGCTTACAGATATCTTAAGGATAGATGTTAAGAAGATGGGATCAGGCTCTTTTCAGTGATGACTAATGACAGAACAGGAGGCAGTAAGCACAAACTGAAACACAGGAAGTTCCATCTGAATACAATGTGTATTGGTTTTTCTGTTGCCAGGTTTTGGTGGCAGTGGGGGGGGCTGGGGGGGAGGCTTCTTCGAGAAGCTGCTGGAAGTTTCCCCCATGTCCAGGCTGGGCCCGCTGCTGGCCAAGGCCAGACCAATCAGTAGTTGACAGAACGCCTCTGTGATAACATATTTAAGAAGGAAGAAAAAAAAAAAAAAGTAGTAGGAAATGAAGATGGCTGC
>VXBA01000122.1:158087-172388 GCA_013399895.1 Serilophus lunatus
GATGTAAGAAGGAGGGAGACTGGGAGGTAAAAGGTGTCTTTTAGTGTCTCACTCTTAGCTCTGATCTTGTTAGTAATAAATTTGATTATTATTCCCACATAGAGTCTTGTTTTGCCTGTGACAGTGATTAAGAAAGAATCTGCTGTAGTTGTTATCATGAATAGCGAAACCTCTCGTTATATTCTCTCTCTCCTCTATAGCTGGGCATGGGGGAGTGAGAAGGTGGCTGTAGTGGGCCCCTGGCACTCAGCCCGGGTTAAACCACTACACAATGAAATATTTCTTTACTTTGAGTCTGACTGAGCACTGGAACAGGCTGCCCAGAGAGGCTGTGGAGTCTCCTTCTCTGGGGATAATTAAAAAGCCACCTGGACTCAAACCTGTACAAGCTGCTTTAGCAAGTGACTGGACAAGATGATGTCCAGAAGTCCCTCCCAACCTCAACCATGCTGAGATTCTGTGATCACACTCAGCCAGTGTGATGCTTCAGCTGACTGTGTTTTTACAGTCTGTAAAGCACTTGCTTGCCTCATCCAATTTAAGACGGAAGTGATCTCTTCATATTTCTGTTCTTCTTCTTCCCCCGCCCCCCCCATGCTCTTTGCTTGTATTTCTCACTGTTTGTGACTTTTTCAGATATCTCTTTTATAAAATCTCCTACTTAGCTGTTCTTTTCAGCTACCTTCATGTCCCATGTTAGAACAATACCTTCCAGAGAAGATCGGAACATTCCTGGAGTAGCAAGAAAAACTCTTTCTCCACTTGACTATACCCTTTGAATCAAGAGGCTTTCAGTCAAAAAAATTTAGAAAAAAAAAAAAAAGAAGTAACAATTATCTACTTATATATATATATACACACACACATATAGTTAAAAGGGAACAAACGATAACGCAACAGTAACAAGAAATATCACCCCAACAAACCCCACCCCCATTGCCCCCTCCGTGTATTTCTTTCCAGGGTGTGCTCACGGCTGTGGGGCAAACAGGCGCAGGTCCTACAGGGTCACCACACACACATGGGGATTCCCCTGGTTTTGCTGCTGAGATGGGCGAGAGCCACTTGCCCAATATGGAAACAGCGGGAGGTGGGGAAAGGCAGCCAGGCTGGCTCCGAGCAGAGCTGATCTGGTCAAGGGGCAGCAGTCGGGAACACTCCACCATTTGCGAGAGTGCTGGGAGAAACGGCACTAGTGAGGCAGCACCAGGCCCTCTCCTCGGGGCTGCAGCCAAAAACCCGTGAGCTCGACTGGTCCCTCACAGGATTTTTCATTGTCCCTAGAAAGGCGAGAGGAGAAAGGCAGGCATATTCCACATATTCCTCTACACATTCCTAGAGCAGGAATCTGCCTGCTATCAAAGGCCATTAGCTCTCGGCCCGAAAGACAATGAAGTCTTCCACCCGCACCCCTGCTGAGGAGTTTTGTCCTTAGCTCAGTTTGCCCATCTATATAACAGGAAAGTTATATTTAATATTGCTGAAAGGTGTGCTAATGCTAGCTTTCTCCTCCAGCCTACTATATCCAGCACCACCAATCACCACTGCATGACACTGCCTCCTAGGACAAACCCTGACTGTGCTCCCTGCAAGCTTTGCTTGGTAAAACCTCCCATATCCATGGAGAAGGGTGCAAAAGTGCTCCTGTGGGAGAGTCACTTGTTGCTGTGTTCTAGTGGTGCTGACACAGAACATCCTTAAGGATAGTGAAAAATGTGTCACAGAGGCTACTGATTGACTGAAAACCTTTTCACCTGACAACAGTGAAGAGTATCTGGGCTTTGAGGTACCATTTGACTCAGATCTGTCAACTAAAAATATAGTCATTGAGGGTGTCTGTAATCCCTTCCACTACAAGAAGTGGAAAGCAACGTCCACAGAGGTCTCATCCTTTTCTGAACCTCATGAGAGATTAGGATTGTCAAAATGAACAGAAGACTCATAAACTAGTGGAAAATACAGTTAATTGGGAAGATTTATAGGCTTGTTAGCTGGAACATTTCTTAATTTATTAAAATGTCAGTGTATTCCCTGAAGGGAGACATTACTTCTTGTTGAAACCTTAATTGGAAGGGGCTAATTTTCAGTGCTGGGACTACTACTAATAAAAAAATCCTTCAATATCAAACAGAAAGAGAACTATTTAAATTTCACAAG
Source organism: Serilophus lunatus (assembly GCA_013399895.1). Lineage (NCBI taxonomy): Eukaryota > Metazoa > Chordata > Aves > Passeriformes > Eurylaimidae > Serilophus > Serilophus lunatus. The sequence goes on from VXBA01000122.1 coordinate 160,245, forward strand.
CTGTAAAGGTGCTGTAACACTGTTTCTAGCTTTCTCTCCTGAGGCCACAGAGGAGATTAAAAGGTGAACAGCAGCACAGGGCAGTAGTGAGAGGGTGTTTTCTTCAAATGATTTTGCCTAAAGCTGACTTGGAAATGTCATAACTTTTTTTTTTTTCCTCACTTACACTGTGATGCTAATGGTCTCATAGTGAAATACTTCAAATAGGTGTATCTTAATAGGATGCAGTTCTAATGCTTACAGGCTGGGTTTAATTGAGATATCTTTCTGGAAATGGAATCGTGTACTTGTATGAAAAATAATCACTAGGATTATTTTTTTAAAAATTTTTTCAAATATCACCAAAGGTCAAAGTCTGAAATCTGGTCATGTCAATGGAAGTGCAATGTAATTTTAATGTCCTGTATCTATTTGGATGCTATTGTCCTGTATTTTTTTCCAGTAAGCTTTCTGAATCCTGTATTTTCTAATTTATTTTATGTCCTTGTTCCTATCTTCTGTATTAGAAAAGGGCAATATTTTTAATGTGTAAATAGATGTATGATGCTGGAGTGGAGAGTATAAAGAGACATAGGTGCAACAGAACCAAAAAAAAGAGGAATAATTAGTCCTCAGTATGTAGGGATTTTCAACTGCAGAGATGATGCAAAAACCATGTAGAGTTCTTCTGTTGTTTGGGACTGGGGTAGTACACAGGCAGCAGCAGCCTTCCAGCCTTCAATAACTGTGTACAGAACAGAAAGCACTAGGCTGCTCAGTGCTACTTCACCTTGACTGCTGGGACTGATGCTGGTATGGATCTTCCTGGTGAGCAAGTTGAGGTTATGTAGGCTATGGCCGCCAGTGGAGATTGAAACAGCTCTCAATAATTCCCAATATTAGGAGAACGAAAATCTAGAAACCATCCTTCCTGTTGGGTTCACATTGGCCCACGGTAGAAGTGGGAACTTCATGAGGTTGAACAAAGCCAAGTGCAAAGTGCTGGACCTTGGTCAAGGCACTCCCCAGTATCAGTACAGTCTGAAGAGCAGTCCTGTGTAGAAGAATTTGGGGATATTGGTTGTTGAAGAGCTGGACATGAATCATCAGTGTGCTCTTGTAGCCCAGAAACCTAACCATATCCCGAGCTGCATCAAAAGAAGTGTGGACAGCAGGTCTAGGGGGATTATTCTGCCCCTCTACTCTGCTCTGGTGAGATCCTACCTGGAGTCTTTAGCACAGGAAAGACATAGATCTATTAGAGTGTGTCCAGAGAAGGCCATGAAGATGATCGGGGGGATGGAAAAAGTCTCCTCTGAGGAAAGGCTGAGAAAGCTGGGGTTGTTCAGCCTGGAAAAAAGAAGGTTCCAGGGAGACATTTTGTTTTTCAATAATTAAAGGGGTCTTACAAGAAAGATGGAGACAAACTTTTTGGTAGGGCCTGTAGCCATAGGAAAAAATGTAATGGTTGTAATTGACAAAAGGGTAGATTTAGACTAGATATAAGGAAGAAATGTTATTTTTATACTGAGGGTGATGAAACACTGGAACAAGTTACCCGGAGAGGTGGTAGATGGGCTGTGGGCAACCTGATCTAGTAGAAAATATTCCTGCACATTGCAGGGGGCTTGGGCAAGGTGACCTTTCAGAGTTCCTTCCAAATCAACCCATTCTGTGATTCTTTCTTTGTGTTTCTGTTAGGAAAAGGTTCTTCAATGTGGTGCTGATTAGTCACTAGTACAGGCTTCTCAGGGAAGTGGTTGATTCAAAGGAATTGGCTACACAGTACCCACTAGATAGTTAAAGCACACCTTTATTCAGTGCTGGGGACACAAGGGGTTAAACCTCCATGTGTGTGTCTGCCAGAGGCCTGTTCTGGAGGGGGTTTTATACACACAAGTAAACAAGTTCAATTTTATCTTATTACATACACCTTTTATGACTCAACAAAAAAAAAAATCCAGTATATATTTATCTAAAAATATATTCAGTCACTTATTCCTATACTTACTATTACATTCATTTTTATCAATTTAAGCAACCCCCCCTGCCCTCCACCCCCAACGTAATTTTGTTGATTGTAAGTTTGCATATCTGAGCGAGCTGGCAGTTGAGCTCTGACTATTAGCACCTTACTGATAACAATGACTACATGCCAAAATGCCTCTCTTTGGGTCTTACCTTGTTCTTTCAGATGTCTTCTCTACCCTACTAGCTGAGTGAGGCTCCTTTTTTCTTTTTTCATTTTTTTCCTTTTTAGAGCAACTTCATTTTGCAAAGTCATACTCATACTAAGTTTTAAAGTAAAATTAATATAACTAGGGTCATGACACCAAACATGTCAGAATTCAAGGAGTGCTAATGTTCTTGCCCACATGGTTTATTTTCAAGTAGTCCACAAAGGAGCAGGGAGTTGGATTTCAGACTCAAGAGATTCTGTGACTATGTGCTCAGGTGGAGTGTGTGCTTCTCTGCGTCTTTCAACTTTTTGAGGGATTGGTGTCTAGATTTTTTGGGGGTTTATGTTTTGGTTTTTTTTGGGTGCACCTTATGACCTCTATCACTGATTTGCCTCAGTGAATGGCTTACCCTTGAGAATGAGCAGCCATTAGATATCGGTTCTTTCCTTTCTCTGGAAATATGTTCTTGTTAAGTGGCTAAGATTTTCTACTATCTCAAGGCATGGAAGGGCACTAGTTTCTGCGTTTATGTCTTTGTAACACTAATTAAGCCATAAGGCACAGCTTTAGAAATCTCTGAGTGCATGAGAATGTAAGGTGGCAGAAGATGTTCAGTCAAGTATTGTAAGCCTAAAGATTGACTTTCTGGACTTGTTCCCTATAACTGGAAATACCAGACAGGGTTAAATGTGCTCCAGTCCTGCCAGCAGCTGCTGTCTGCCCAAGCTGAGGGACCCATGGGAGCTGTGACAGGCAGAGATAACCAGGGATGCAAAGGAGGATCTTGGATGGGAACAAGGCAGAGAGTGGTAGTGTGAGATTTCCATGGCAACTAGATGTCTGACTATGGGTCATCTGTGACTGCAGTGCAGAAATAACTCCTTGAGCCTTCTGTAAATAAATATATGCCCTGAGCTTGATCTTTCACTGTTGCAAGTTCAGACATGTGCTGTTACTTTTAATACATGACTCATGCTGTGAACATATAGCTGGTGGAAAAATAAAAAATAATTTACAGTTCCCTAGTGCTTTTTTATGTTTTTAGAAAATCTGCCTCTTTTCAATGGAGATTACTTCTTTTTTGTTTTAAGTATCAACATAGGTTCCTGAAAATCCAATTCGTAATATAGAGGTTTGATTCATGAAAACTGCCATATCTATTATGTAAATCTTCCATAACTTGCAGTTCAAAAAAGCAAAGGTGGAAGCATCCCAAATCAAATGCCTTCAATTCAAAAATTCTGTCTTCTGGACAGCATTCTCAAAGTAAAATCCTATTTTGCATCATGTGTGATCCTGTTAAAGAATCCTAGACTCCACTGCTTAGAATTAGAATGAGTCTGTATTTGAGCTAACTTCTCTGTTTTGAAATAAAGGTAGGAAAGTCACTATGAAGTGATGCTGAGAGGTCAAACCAATTGGAGAACATAAAGCTATAAGTGTCTGATAAAAAAGAAGGAAAGGAAAAAATCCTATCTAGTTCTCTTTTCTGTGCCAAACCCCAAGGTAGCTTTTAACTAACTTGTGACACCATCTTTTCATGGCAAACATTTTCTAAGCTTTTCAGTGTCATAAATAGTATCCATTAGCATCATCCCTTTGGTTTCCTTAGCAACTGAGACAATCAATTCAATGACAGTTTCATCAGCACAGCAAAGCACCAGCTTCCAGAATTATGGACAGGAGTTCAAAAAGCAGGTAGGCTGGAATCTATTTGTCTGTAGACCAGCTGTATTTCTTTCTCTCCTCCTTTCTATTTTATGAGTCGCAAACCTTTAATTGCAGATTAAGCACAAATCTCTTAAAAATGTACTCTGCTTGTGCATCAGTGATGCTTGATGCTGACTCTAAAGGATTCTCAGATTCACTCAGCCCAGCTGTGAGGAGCTTGATATTTAAGCTTTACTTCCTGGAAACCTTAATTTTCACGTTTTGAATTGGGGGTATCTATAACTTGCTTTTTTTTGAGTATTAGTTAGAAACTTGCAATATTAAGGTCATGCCTTGATTTGTTTCAGTGGGTAGAGGAAAGGGGCCTGGTTGCTGCTGTTGCTTTCCACATTCCTTTCCAGTTCAAAGGGATCTCATGGGGTTTGTGTTTTCTGTCAGTCACAGTCTGTCTGAAGAATAAAATCAGAAAGCCAGTAAGACTGGCAAATGGCTAGTGTGCATAAATTACCCCACATTCTCCACTTGCAAAGGAAGGTGATATATCTGGGAGATGTATTCCTTTTAAATGTCTATTATAGTTATATATATTTTTCATTTTCTAGAGGAGCTCCTTTATTGTCCTGCTGAAGCTTCAGTCCAACTCTGTAAGTATGTTTGTTTCCTGCAGAAAGAATTCTCTTAATTTGCACTGCACTGTCAGTACCAAAATATCACTAAGGAAAAGCTCTATACTATTTACAGGATAAGTTCAGGGTTTTTTCCTTCATCTAATTTCTCTTCATTTTTTCAAAGTCTGACAATTGGATGTATTCTGAAGAAATACAGCATGTGAGATTAAAACATAACTGTGTCAACTGCTACTCCTGAAGAACAGACAGAAGTGTTGTTACTTCTATTCATCTAAATACTTCAAAAAATATTTTATTAAAAATAATATTAATATGAAGCCTCTTGAAGTCTCTTGAAGTAAGTGTAGAAAGACCCTCATTTTCCTATGGGGACTGACCCAAGCTAACTGGAGAATGAGAAAATTTATTAAAAAATAAATTCATTACATACTCCTCTTGACCACTGTGGCTGCACTCCAACAGTTGCTGTATCAGTTCTGCCAATGTCTAAACCCACAAGCATGAGTAAAATTTCTTGCAGGTTTCTGAGTTCAGTGCTAGAAAAAAATCAGATTGGCGAGTCAGGCTTGCTCATTGCCATGAGTGCTGGGAATATTGTTCGCCCCCTGAAGTAAGAGGACACTGTAGTATGAATCACAGGCTTTTTTGGGATTCTGCTTTCCCTCACATGCTTTGTAATTCAGTTGCTATAGTTGCCCTAAAGTAGCTGTGACAGAAGTTCAGACTGATGGCCAGAGGGAACTTTAATATTCCAATATAACTGAGGCCATGAACTTCTTTAAATTGTAAGAATGTCTTCATAATTTTGTTAATCTAGGTGTTGGAAGCTATTCAACAGTCTTTCAGTACCATTACCTTAGTTCTAGTGGAATACCAATACTTGCTGGTCAGGATTCATGTGAGGTTGTAAATTCATTTGATCTGAGGTGGAGGAGAAAAAAGGTATGGTCTCACAGGCCTTTCAGAGGTGTCGCTCAATAACTCATGTGAATGCTGATATTTTTCAACAGTTTTGTTTTGACTCTGGCCTAAGGTAGACGTATTCAGTGTGTGTGCAGATTTTTCTCTCTGTGAGAGTGACAGATCAACTAATTTGCATCTAGTTAGATGGATACAGATCACATGTCAGGACCACATATCCCTCTTGTGACTGTGTAAGCATTTTTTCCCCACGTTTTTTTTTCCCTTCTCCTCCACTTCTTTTACACACGTTGATGTTTTTGGCAGAACTCAGCATAACAGATCTCTGTAGAGACTCTTTGGTTTTCTCACTCTGTTCTACTGTTCATCACTAGGATGAGCAGCAGTTATAGAGAATTGCATGTTATGGATTTGATATTTGCATGCTCAGTGAGCATGTTAAGTGCAACTGCAAACAGACTAATAGAGTGTGTGAATATTTGGCTGACAAATGCAGGTGTTCTTCCACTTATTACCATGCTCTGAATTAGATTTTTGCATTTCCAAAATTTTGGGAGGCATTTTCAAATTTGAAACTTAAAACTGTTTTTCTCTACCCAATACCTGTACAGTTCACAAGGTTTGATGAAGGGGCGTGGAGGGAAATGCAATTTTAACACTAAACTAAATGAGCTACGAACACAACTATTTTAAATATGTGGGAGCATTTGGAAATTTGTTTATGGACAAACTTCCATATACTTGAAAGAGCCCAAATGATATTTGGCTGAGTCACTTTGCAAACAATCTTACAAAATTCAGGGAAATTACCAAAACCTAATAATTATTTTGAGATTATATGTTCTTATCTTGATAAATGCTTTAAAAAAAGCATAGTGTCCGCCACTTACACTTTGGGTATCTGCACTGTCCCTCTTCAGTGGTGATAGGAATGTCCATATTTGACAGTTGATACAATAAAGTAATATTGACAAAAGCAATCTATATGCATTTTCACTAGATGTACAGATACCATAATGATGGTACAATTCAATGGTCGTTCCTAACAAATATCTGAGTTAAAATGAGTCTTGAACTTTAGTGCAATCCATATGCTCAATTAATACTTTTTATTTGCTAATGAAAGTAGAGGGTGAAAATGTGAGAAGCGTAACAGCAAGTGACTCATTCTCTATTGACCAAGTAGCATGGGATTGTGTGTGTATATCTGTGAAAATAAAGGCTGCAGAAACAATTTATGACCAAATTAATTGAGCTAATATTTTTCTTGTTTTCTTAAATGTGGTTCATGAATCAGCCATCACAATACTCACGACTTCTGATAATTAGGACAAACCACACATTATGGGTGTTCTGTTGCAGTTAGATACCTAGTGACCTAAAAAAGAATTTGGAGTATCCAAGCAGTAATGAAATTTAAAGTACCTTTAAGGCAGGAGAGAGAAGAAATTTTCAGAAATGGCTATAGGGCCAAATGTGATATCGCCAAGCCAAAAATACTGTGGGAAAACAGGAGGAAAAAGTTCTGTGTTTGAGAATTGTTTGAATTCTCCTCGACTTTCATCATTATTGGATGAAAATAATAATGAATTTTGGTAATATTTAAATTCCTTACAATATAAATATTCATTATACAAACAATCACATACCACATAAAGTCAGGACATATGCATTGAATTGGTGATAGCAAGGGATTTATTTTCCTCCTTTCAGGTGGTTTTTCCTGCAAGGAAATAAAGTACAATAATCTTATATTGCATAAATATCACTGGGAACATGTTAGGTGTGCAACGACTACAAGAATTGAAAGAATATTTTCAAAGTGAAATCTTCACCCAGCACATTAGTCTGCAAGCATATTTGCTGTAAATAAAATGCTGTATGAAAGCATCGTATTTGAGAAATACCCATGACATCAAGAAATTTCATTGGACTTTGAGAACCAGAGGAATATTGATATTAGGTTTCATGTCTTGTTCTACTCCATTAGGCTTAGTAAGGTACTTTCTATAGCACTACTTGTGTCGACCAATATCACCCTAAGCAATTTAAGCAGTCATCTTAATCATGAGAGGTTCTGTTAACTATCCTGTAAAATTAACTTGTTGGAAGCAAACAGCCTAAAATAGGGAATGAAGTAGTTGGTTGCCATCAGCCCTTCTTTAACAGTGTACTCAGGTTGAATTCTAGTCTGGCAAAGTGTGATAGAAATACACAGCTTGTTTATTCACAGGTGTTCCCAGTCCCTCTTCCATGCAAACAACTCTGCTGGGGAAGAGCAGAGCAATAATCCCCTAAACAGCTCTTTTCTTGTAAAACATCTCCTCTGTTCATATCTAAAACATTTTTAATTTAAGAAAGTAGAATGGATTATAAAATAATGAGAAAAAAAAAATCTCCCCCCCCCTCCTATTAGGAAGTCATTACCTGGCAAAAATAGGAGTTGCATTTCTACTGTTAAGAGCCTTAAACATGCTTTGCTGACAGGTGAATGATCTGTGCTCAGCTACCATCAGACACATCCTGTTGTTCCTGTGCTCTCCAGGAGTGGCTATCTTGCAGTAAGAGAGCCATTTGCTCTGATGTGTCTGCATTCAGCTTTCATGGCTTTCTTTCTATTTATCCTGTGTCTGGGTGAAGATTTTCATATAGCCCCCTGATTTTTTTAGGGAAGGAGCAACTTGTCGGCTTCACTGCCTCCCTCCTCACTGTGAAGCATGGTGTCTGGCATTTTTACAAGCACAGAGAAAACAGAGCCAGGACAGTCCCTTGTTTGAACTTGTCTTGCTGTCAGGCTGTCAGAGGGGGTTTTGAAATATTCTATCAATTAATTTCATTGAAACTACTGGTGAAGGTTCAGCTAACTCTGTCCTTGCAGCTCTGTTAGCTAATTCATTTCTGATTTGTAGATAGGTTAGTAGAAGTGACAGTGGCAAATTACCTTCCTATCATTGTAACAGAAAAGGTAAAAATCAGGTGATGGACCATATACTGCAAGCTAGGTAGCCTTCTGCTAAAGAAAAAACAAGATACTTTAAATTAATATTTTGACCTTTAAAATCTGTATGGCATATTAATAAGGTAATTTCATTGCTATCTACCCACCATCAAGCTGGTCTGGAGTTGATTACTCAGCACCTATTTGACAGGCAGGAAGTGAGCAGAGACTTTCCTTATATAGTATTGGTAAGAAAGATGAAACTGGTGAAGCATTCAAGTTGCTAATCCAATACTTAGTCATTGCAAGGTTCATCGGTTTTGGTTTCAGAGCCCCTGGTTTCCTATGGATAGTGTTAAATTTAGCATTCAGCTTAATTCCATTTCCATTCACCTTCAGCCCCTAGTGAAATATCATTGCCTGCCTACAGGTTCATTTGACAGCATGAAACAGCAAAATGATCCATTTTCAGAGGAAGTATTTTAATTTTGGATTGCTAATGACAACAGCGCAGTCATGATATGGTGATGTGACAGTGCCCGTGGTCTCAGCAACCACAGAGCCCATCAGAGTTTTATGAGTTTACCAGAGTGCTAACCTGCAATTTCCACAGGAATTTCCTGCTCCTTTCTTAGAATAGGATTTCAAAGGGGACAGGCACTCATATTTAGAAACAAGCTTGGCAGCAATTAAGGGGACCTTTTTTATTTTTTTTTTTTATTTTTTTTTTTTTTTGAGGAGGGGTGGGCATGGAAGCTATTTCACTCTGGGTCTTAGACTGAAGAGGAGTGCTTCAAGTCTTATTTCTACCTTTCAGCCAGCCCAAGAATGGCAATGCTCTTGCCTGGACTATATCAGAGTTCATTCATGCTATTGAGTATCAAAGACTCGGTTTGCAGAGTAACTTGAACGAGAAGAGGCATTTTCTGACAGTTTCCTTACAGTGCTTTTTGAAATAAGTAGAATGGCTGATGGCTCTCAGAGCTGCAATTGATGCACTACAGTGTGTTTTAGCTAATGGAATGATGGATTATGCCTTTGTTTTCTACTACAAAATCTCATCATACTGAAGTATTTTGTCAGGAAATACTTAACAAGTATAACAAACACTGTTTAATCTCCCCACCCTCCCAAAGAAACTTATATTTGTTATTGATGTAAAGACTGACAATCGAAGTGGCTGATGTAAATACATTTTTTTTTTTTGGCTAGCAGGAGAAAATTTACTATTGATCGTTCTTCAGTAGCCTTTTCTCCAGCAGAAGCCATTATGTGTCTACTTGGAAACTTTTTGTGACATACTTATACAAGCAAGAATTGTTAGATGCTCCTTAACAATTGGCTTTTATAGTGTTTAATTCACTATCTAAACTCCAGCCAATATCAAAGCATTTCTCAAGGGTGTTAAACCTTGTTATGTTCCAAGCAATTGCACAAGTGCACCCTTCCCATCATAGCATCTGTTGCCATTTGTTTATGTGCCTGTACATCTGTAAAAATCAAAAGGCAAAGGTGTCTCCTGAGGGCTACCTGACAGGCATGAACAAACATGATGCCATCACTATGTATTTCCTCATTAGACACAACCCCAGAGTGTGAAGAATGAAGACACTTCCGCCAGGACAAAATTAGATTTTTTTTTGTTTGTTTTTGTAAGAGATTTGGGAGATCTTGTGTATTCTTCTGTTAACTTCCAGTATTGTCTTGATAGATAAATTTATACTATTTCTGTAAAACCTAGATCACTTGGTTCCTAAAGGCTCTGATTCTACTGTGCCACAAATTTGAGTTTGACTTCCATATAGTTTCTGCATGTAGTCTCTCTATTAATACATTTGATATCAAATTTGTAGCCAGGAAAGCAAATGAAGAAAGAAAGAATACAACATGATAGGTTGTATAGGGACTGCCTTGATGGATGGAGGGGCCAAACCATATTCTATATTTCAATGAAAATCTCTTTCTTCACCTGGAACTTGAGGTTAATAGGACTGATCTCTTTTGTGAAGTACTTTAATATCTACTAAGGATAGAAATAGGATAATACATAGGCTGCAATAAACTTTGGGGTGAAATTATGCCTGAAATTGTAAGTGTTCCTTTCACCTTATTTTCCTAATTATAAAAGTCCTGCTGAGGCATAAACATCTTTAAAGGAATAGATATGATAGATCATTAATTGGAAAATTAAATTTCACTGTCCCAAACTTAATTTTCTATTAGTTCAAGCACCTTATAAACACACAAAATGAGCTTTTGAACAAATGAGTTCTTGGAAATTTTCATGTTGCTGCCAATAGACTTGTACTTTATTTCAAGGAACAGCATTTCCCCAGGCTAGAAAAAAAAAATGGGAAAAAACCTTCAATTGTTTTTTTTTTCATAATGTAAAAAAAGGGCCCCTACACATTTTACTTTGTTTCAGAATAAATGAAATCTTGATCTGTCTCTATATTTAGGATGGTGTTGGGATGGCGGTGTTATTTTTAAATTTTTTTTTTTTTCATGTGGGTTTTCTGTTTGGGGAGGGGTTTTTTGTTGTTTTGGTGGTTTTTTTAGGCATAGGAGAATTGAAGTATAATAATTATATAGCAATACACAGAAATTGGAGTTCTTAATAGTGTGGAGTCACAAAGGAGTGATATCAAAGGGGAGTCATTCTGTTTCCATCAGAAATCCTGGCTGATCTAAGCCCTTATTTCTTTAGGGATGTTAGAAATGAAGTCAGATCTTAATGTTATTTGTGTGAATTTTATCTGATGAAATCATGTGGAGTTGAACAAGGGTTAGCAAGAATAGCTGCAGAGGAATGTAGGTAGAGTAGCTGGGAGTTAAGAAGTTTGTCTAGTAGACCTGTTAGGGAGAAAAAAAAATCTGATGGAACGTAATTATAAAAAGCATTCTGTCAGTGCTTTTATAAAGCAATAGCAAACGAGGTAATTGTGACACAGAAAATCACAAGTGGTTCAGATTGTTTCGGTAGGAGCTCTGAACAAAAGCAAATCTGAAATGCCCATGGATATTTAAGAAAACAACAAATTGACCTGAAAGTGTTGTTTCTCTGTAGCCTTTAAATACATGACACTTCAATTAATTGCATTGCAAATAAAGATATTCAAGTAGATTTTGTCATTGCTCAGATAGGATCTATGGTATGGAAATATTCGGTCATTCAAAGGAAGATGAGAACTTCAGGGAGGAGAGTGACACTGTCTATGGGAAAGGCAGCAAAATGGAAATCTACTGTGGATATGTATTCTGAGCTGATTAAAAGTTAATTCATCCTAAAGTAGATGGATGACTTGGTTTACTTTTGTATGTTAAAGCTGCACAAATGCTGACTTAGGCCTTATTGGAATGTTAGGGTTTTGGACAGTGTTTCTGATCCATTTTTCCCTGTCTAGCCAATTGTTTGTGGTGGTTTAATCCACCTTTTAGCATTCAGGGGGCAGGTTCAATAAAGGTGACGGAAAACTGAATAGAATTTTCAGCAGGTGAACAATTTATTACAGGGGAATTAAATTAGGGAGGTAGGGATAACCCACAGGAGACCCCAGAATTACATCAAGGGACACCCAACACACAATAGGAAAAAAACACACAAAAAGGGAAAAAACAAAAAAAGAAAGGGAACTGTTCCCTCCAGCCAGATGACTAGCTGAAGAAAAACAGTGGGGAAGGTAGGAAAAGGTATCTCCTTCTTTTCCCTCTCTCCTGGAAGGACTTTGGGCCCTCCAAGCTCTCTGAAAAGCACAGAGGTAAAAACCAACTCCCTCCCTCCCCCTCTCCGAAGGATACTTGCTAGCAAGCTGGAAACGGCTCTTGT
>VXBA01000122.1:172805-224605 GCA_013399895.1 Serilophus lunatus
CCCCCCGCTGCCGGGAGCCTGGAGGGCGCAGAGCCGCTGCCTGGCCCCGGCCCCGAGGGCACCGGGACTGGTGCAGGCCCTGCTCTGTCCTGGCCCCTGCAGGCACAGGGAGAACAGCTGGAGCAAGGGTCCCCCTCTCCCCGCAGCCCTCCACCCCGGTCCTGGCCGGGGGCAACCCCCCTTCCTGAAATGGCTTTGAGGAAAATTGAATTTTAACTCAGGTAAGTGAGTTGCTGTCTTACACCCCCTTTCAAAAGATTTTTTCAAACAGCTACATTGTTATATTAAGAATAATTCACTAGGAAAGATTTGATCTACAAGTTATATTTGGAAGATATGTAAATTCTGATGACCTTAATGAGATTTATATAGCTTAGTTCAGTCTTTCCACATTTCAGTAGGTTATATTTTGATACAGTATTTTAGTAAAAAGTGGCTAAACCTCCCTACCTCTGATAAATCAGGTCCAGAAGATTTCCTCAGCTAACCACAGTCTGAGTTGTACTTGAATCACCCAATGCCTGATAAAACTTACAGTATGTGGGAAAGTTCTTCCTTCGAATTTTCTTGTTATTATTTAGTAAAGTGTTCAGTTCTCTTTGCTGCTAAGCAATGGTAACAGTATAAGACCTGAAGCTAAGAAACTGGTCCAGTTATTTTTTTGAGCATTCTGAACCAATTATAAATAGAGGACATAAGATTTTTAGATTCATTATAGCATTATCTTTTCCCATCAGAAGAACTGGAAAATAGGATAGTTCTGGCAGTGCACATCTTGTACTGAGAAACTGTCAGAACATAGAAAAAGATTGTTTGGAAAATGGTACCTAATTTTACAAAATGTAATATTTTTCCCCTAGGCACTTGTAATAGTGTCTTCATGATCCAGATTTTTTTCTTAACCATTTTAGTTCTCCTTTTCCTTCTCTACTTTGATATTTTCTGAATGTGCTGCTTGAGCTTTTTCAGAGCTCTCAGTCTTAAATGGTTTTTTTAAAGTATTTTTACTATTTGGATTTCCAAAAGGGACTCATTTTTTGTAAAGACCCCAACTCTCCTTCCTCTCTCAGAGGGATTGCCTGCTAGATTTTTTCTTTGTTTTGTTTTTGTTTGTTTTAATTTTGTTTTGTTTGGAGTTTTTTTGGAATTTGGGTGAGGAATTTCAGTAAGCATATTCTTCAAGTGAGTCAAGGAAAGAGATAATCTTACAACATTGTTCAATAAAATGAGTTCTAACTCATTTTCAATCATTAATTAACAGTATTTTGATGGGGACTAGTTGTCATAAACAGACCTTAGGATTTTCTTATTTGTCTTTTCTTTGGGTGGTATTTTTTAAGCATATTACTCAGCACTGACTTCTACCAGCTATACCCAATTGTCCCAGTATCTGATTCCCTCCTAACCTATGGCCATCATTACAATTACAAAAGCTTAATCAGTTTTGATTGCTAGCTCTGTGATAAAATATTCTTATGCTCATTCAGTAAATGGCAGCATAAAGATAGTGGTATAAATATAGTGGCAGCATAAAAAGTGATAACTGTTGTGTAGAAGACCCTGAATGGGTAGATGATACAACTGAAGAGGTATATCTTGGCTTCAACCAGGTATCTACATATTTAGTTCATGATGTGATGATTGTCTGGATTTTAGATGTCTTATTAGGTGGAACAGCTGTTTGTTTTCCTCACTTGCATGAGAACTGTAGATGTGCAGAGAAAGTTTTGACTAGAGCTGTGCAAACTAGAGAATGAATAAGAAAAAAGAACGAAAAGGAAAAGAGGAGGAGGGAAAACAGTCAAACCCCTTCCTCACAGATTTTCCTTAAATTATTTGTTTTTCTTATTGTCTTCAGCCTGATTGGAAAAAAAGCTCCAGTTGCAGAAAGAACTGAGGATTTCTAGGCATTTTATACCAACTGAGCTCATGATGCTGATTTAATAGCCTATTGGAGATGACTCAGCCAGCTCAGACTGTGTAAAACCATCAATTATTTATTTCTAAGTTTTCTGTGTTGCTGGTCTGTGGAGATCATTAAGTCTGGATGAAAAATTACTGGGGAGAGGTAATGCCTTGCCTCTCTTGCCACATCGTTAAAATTTTCAAGTTAAGGTTGAAGACAAGGATGGTCCTCTAGAACGATTACAATCTGAGCATTTAAGGGACTATTTAAGGGACCTAATTTAGTGTTCTATGTTCACTCTTTCTCTCTGCTTACCTAGTCAAACAGCAATACTTGTTTGTCACGGTTGAGAAGACATGAATTTATCCACATGTAAATTTTTGTGTTGCATATTATGGTGGCTTGGTTTCCATAATAATTCTTCCCTGCTGTTGCACAAAATCGTGTTAGTCAGCTGTGACTCACTGGATTTCCGTTCACGTGTCATTCTGCAATTAGAAATGAATTGAGATCAATGGGAGCATTCTCTCTTCTATCCTCTGGTCTAGGTACTGTTGTGATTTGCAATTCTTAATAAGTGATTTTTTTTCTATTTTGGTAGTTATTTTGCAGTTACAGCCATGCTGTGTTTGAGTAGAGGTTTACAGAAGTGTTGCCCTTTCATTCAGCTAACTGATGCAGTTACAAAAAACAGTACTCCATTTTTTAGGTGCTGTGAGTCCTTCTAAGGGGTCCACAAAAGCCATAAAGTTGATATTAGTAGCTGCAGAGAGTGCTTCCTTGCCAACAAAATTCATGCAAACCTAAATCCCCTGAAATGGAATCCATATGTGTGTAATGTGTGTAATACCTTTCCTTGCTTTATCTGCAGCTCTTTTCCTGTGTATTTTCACTTTTAACACAGCATCTCATGTGTAAAACAAGTGGAAGTTTAATACTACTCCGACAAAATGGGGAGCACTCTGCTTAAATGGTAATATCTAGTCTGTGTCCCATCTTGGCATTACAGCTAGGCCTTCAGAAACATTGTCTGCTGTCCACCACAGTACTGTTTTAGCGTTATTTCTTGAACCTCTGTCAAAGATTTTAGTCTGTCATCTGTTAATAAGACTTATACTGTAACAGGCAAAAATACAACAGTACCTGAAAATTATTCTCTTGGTTTCAGGATGCCATACAGTCAAAAGCTAAGCGTCAGTAATATTATCACAAAACAAAAGGAAAATAAATTTTAAAAAATCCTAAACTGGGGATCTGGCTTATTTTCTACTACATCCAGGATGACTGCAAGGTAACTCAGCCATCAGGCTGTATTTTCTTGCTTTTGACCATGCAATTGTGACCAAATTCTGTTCCCATTATCTATCATTAAGATGATACTTTGCATATGCTGCCTGTGAGTGTTTGCAGAAAAGAAACTGTCAAGGGGATTTTCTAGTACCCTAAGACTGAGAAATGCCTAAATAGGGTTATATGATGGATTTGAAATGAAGATATCTGAACTGTAAATTGGTAGTGCTAATGCCTTGAGCAATTTCTCATGTACTTTTACAATCTGCTCCTAAAGGGAGAAGGCTCTGTGCCCTTCAACAACTTCATAGCTTCAGTCAGTCTTTGCCAGGGATGCCTCTTGGTATTGTGTTAGATTAGTCAATGCTGTAAGGGTTGTCGGCCTTACCTCTCAGTTTTGACACTGGGAGCTTGACTTTCCAAATGTGATATTGGTTTAATACTATGAGGCTTTTCCACATAGAGTAAATCTCACTGTCCACTACCCTGACCTTCCCCTCTCTCAATAATTTACACTAGTGAACCTAAAAGAAGTTCACTTTTGGGTGAAGCTGAAAAACAGTAATCAAAACCAATGTTCCCAAAATGAATGGTTTGACTAGGGAAAGTTAGGACAAAAATGCCAAAGAGCAAGAGGAGGCATTTAATTTCTATGTGTGTGCTTTTTTCCCAAGCCTGCACAGTGACAAAAGCTCATCAAAATGTGCATAATCAAGTACTACCAATGAATCATCATATGCCACGAAAAGTCATAGCAAAAAATTGTTTCTGGGACACTTGCTGAAAACATTATGCCTACTGATTTCCATTGCTAGGCATGGGTCAAGACAGAAACAGTAAGAGGAGCTGTGGAAAATGGAATCCCACCATGTAGGACTTTAGCTTTCCCTCACTTAAATCTGCTGAAGCATTGCTGTCTACCACATATTGTCAGTCTGGCTGGTTCTTTCACTGTGCATCACTGACCATACAGGAAGGCAGAGAAAGATCTCAGAGCTGGTCCTCTTAAATTGATTTCATTTGTAGGGAGAAGTTGACCGTTAATGCTTTCACACTGATGTAAGCTTGATATCTTTTATAAGAAAAACAAAACCTTAACCCTTTCTCTTTGTGATCAATTTACTCTAATGCTTTTAATTGTTCGCACTCTACAGGCAGCTGCTTTTTGCATGTGTATACACATGTTGTCTCTTTTATTAGCACACTGTTTTGCAGGACTGCTACAGGACAGCTTGCTCCTTCAATTCCCTTCACTTGCTAGTCAGCCCAGGATTTGTGTCCTAGCTGGAGAGAAGATCAGAGAGTCTGTTTCCTAGAGAACAAGAAGGCTGGCAGAGGTTATAGGGTCTCCTAGAGGCCCACAGGGTGTGGGAGCCAAGAACATCTCCATCAGTATGTTGATAGACCTAGTGATAAGGATGGTGGTCTTAAGACTGGCTCTTGAATGGCTTGGGGGACTTTTGCACTAGTGGCTTCTAATCCAACCAAAAGATCAAGGATCAGGAACACTGAAGAAGAAGCCAGAGAGGACAAACTGTGGTGATGGTCTATTAATCCAGCATGTAAAAATTTGATATATTTCACATGGCTTTACTGCTGGAATGCCTCCTCTTGTTTTCTTTGCCCTTTTGTGCTTAAACTGGTATTCAGAGACCTGGGTACAAGTTGCACAGCAACTTGTTTTCCATGATCTCAAATGTTGTAAAGCTTTTTACAGTGCTGTGTATTTAAAGAATATTTTCCATAGGTGCTGTTGTGTGGCACCAAAACAGGGCTGTGAAGGGAGAGTGGAAAGCAGCACAGTGACACTTTTCATTTGCATCATTTTTGACAGCTGCGTCATACTGAGAGCAAACAATTGTACCAATGAGAGTATTCCTAGCTGAACCCAAATGTGGCAGCTGCCTTGGGGGAAACTCTGCATCACAGTTGCTTTTCTTCAAATTTTCCTGCCTCAGAGGATCAGTAAACAAGTGATTACATCATTAAGAGGGAGGATGAAGGTAATGTGTACCTTTCTAAGTCTGCTACCCTTACAATGTAAAGCAACACCTGTGTGTTCACAGAAACTGTAAACAACTCTCAATTCTTTCTGAAATCCAGACCATATCTATAAATGCCTGGGTAAAATGGCTTTGCTTTCAAATATTGTCCAAATCTCCCTGTATCTGTACACTCTCAGATCATTAGTGTTTCTGACCCTTCCTGCCTCAGGCAGATGCTGTCAGTGGAGCTGACTGGGCAGCCTGGAGCCTGGCAGAGAGCAGTTGCATTTTATCTTCTTCGCATTGCCTCTTGCTTCAGCTGCTGCATCATTTCAAAAGGCCAGGCTTAATTAGCTGTAAGGGGGGGGGTGGGGGGTGGGGGTGGTATTCAGACAAATCTTGGTCATATGGTTTGATTCATTCAAAAGCTGAAGGTAGCTGAAAACCCCATTTTTAAATTTTTTTCTTAAAATGAGGCTACTGCTGTATTGCTTTATGTTGCCTTTAAAGGCATAGTGTATGCAAACACCTTTCAGTAGTCCACAAAGGAAAACAGCTGACAAGGATTACATCTTTCCACTAACTTGAAATGTGTATTAGACTTTCATGTAGAATCTGGTTTTCCTTCCCTCAGAGTGGATATCAAAACAAACAAGCAAAAACCAAGGCACACACCAGCCAATTTCCCATTATAATCAATTTGGGAATTGTGTACTTTCCTGAGGTTTAGAACCTCAAAGTGAATTCAATTATACAAAGTATTTTTATCATGTAATGTTAAAAAGTACATTAACCACCTTTGCCAAAACCCAGTAGGAAATGAACTCTCACCTTTAATATTCTATTTCCTGCTACATCCTCCATTATTCTTTCTTTCTTATTTCTCTGAGGTGTTGAGATGCATTTTTCTCTCCTCTGACAGGGTTGAATCCACAGAGAAATGGAGAACAATAAGCCAAACTTTCTCTGTGAAATTATATTCATTTTTTTCCCCCCTTTAAACTTGGTCAGACACAGAATTGCTCTTACTTCCATTGTACTGTGTGAGTGGACCCAAATATTTCTGGACCTGTGTCTCCAAGCCTTTTTCACAGGGCCAATGTTTTTAGTTTTAGGTGGTGTTTTTTTGTTTGAGTGGATGTTTGTTTATTTCTCTTGGATGGTGGCAGTACATCTTCATTTCTAGTAGTAATAGTAAAGCAGAAGATGCCTCCTGGAACCTGAATGTCACCACAGTGGTTTTCGTATGTGTTCCTCTTACTCATTCTTTTGTCCTCACTGTTTTTTTTTGTGGTTTGGGGTTTGGGGGGAGGGGTGAGCAGAGATTTTATGGGGGTTTTTTTGTGATTTGTTTTGATTTTGTTTTTGGTTTTGTTTTTTGTTTATGGGAGGGCTTTTCCTTTTGTTGGTTGGTTGTTTTTTGTGGTTTTTCTTTTTTTTCCTTTCATCTTCTGGCCTTTTTGGTGCTGCTTTACTTTTTACTTTTTTTTACTTTTTTTTTGAGTGAGCCTTCCTTTTTTGCTCTTTAATATACTCAGTATTGTATAGATTAAAAAGAGAGATGCAAACGTCTCTCTTAATATGCTTATAAGCTATGGAGCCACATGATGTCAGCTTGCGCATGCTGTCCAATTGGCAAGATGCTGATTTTTGTCTAAGCAGTTGTTGCCTTCTAAGGGATTATTGCTAACATAAATGCTGACACTTCCTGCTCTCATTCTGCATGACTATATATAATTCCTCTTTTGCTTTGCGAGCTCTGCTAAAGAGAGGCTGGGATATGTGAACGTACAAATTGTGTTAAAGGCTCACGTTATGTTATTTCTGATAATGCTTGATGCTTTAGTGGAATTAAAAATAGCCATTTATGAGACAGTGTTATCTGTTTCTAGATTTTTTTAAGAGGTTCACTTATGCCCTGGATAAATCAAACCTTTCTATCAAACCTGCTGAATATGGTTTATGTATTCTTATTAAGATTAAATAGTTCTATAACTGCTCTGAAATCGTCTAACTCTTGTCTGCATTGATATATTTTGTCACCAGTTTTCATAGATAAATGGCATAACTTTTCACCTAGAAAAAATCAGAGATACACAATTGCTGTTTCAGCAAGCTATACTTCTTTCTTGCTTGAGTCCCATAATGCTAGTTTTCTTGTACTTTATCTTGTCTCTTTTCTATCAATATTTAGTAAACCATATTTTTCTCCTTTGTGTTTGTGGAACATGTGTTTTTTTACTGCTGAACTGTATACTCTGAAGAGAAATAGTATAGAAACAAACTTCAATTGTAAGTGATAAACAATGTGTTTCTAGCTGATTGCCAGGGTAAGCAGATGATGTTACATTTGCCCTCAGTCAGTAGTTTAATGCGTGTCCTGGCAATGTCTCAATTTGTCTATACTCAAATAATACAAGCATCTTTAATGTATATATATATCTTGGTCCTTTGGGAGGACAGATTTAAAACAGGTGTTTTGGTTAATTGAGAAGTGCATGTGTTATAAGGGTCTCGTGGAAGGGTGACTTGACTCTTGAACCCGAAGAAAAAAATTAGTACACAAGAATGGGCAGGTCCCAAATTCACATCTCTGGGATTGAATCCCCTCCCAAAAAAGCTGAATTTATGTATTTGGGTCCTGCAAACTGACTCAGGCAGTCCATTCTCCAGCTGGTGGCAATACTATATGGAAAAATGTAAGCTCACCTTCAAGCTGCTGTAAGAACCTGAGGATAAGGTACTGTTAGTTTAGCTGAGCTACATTGCAGGTTTCAGAGCTAATAGTATCTCAAGAGGAGAATCCTTGAACAGGATATCTGTGACAGAGATTGTATCAGCATGCAGCTAAAAAAATGGGAGTTGGAGAGAGGGAGGGATGCATCCCCAAGTTACAATTTTCTCCTCAGATCTGCAGTTACCTTTAGCATGGGGATGTCTTTTATTTTATAATAAAACAGTATGTCAGAATTAAATGTAATTTTTTATAATTGACTATAACAGTTCATTCAGTTGGAGTACTTGCAGCTACAGTGGTAGACTCTGTAAACAGTGTTTTGTATAGTTAAAACTGAAAAAAATCACGGTGGATGCCTGTCAAGTTTCTCATTTAAAGATTAGAAACCAACACAACTTCCTCTAAAGAGCATTAATTAACTCAGGTTATAGTTTTCAAACAAATGTTTATGGATAAATCATCGGATGGTTTTACCATATGCCATTGGGGGTAACGTGGTTGTCCATGCCTGTACTAGTTTCTGTACTAGTGCCATCTGGCGACTAAATGTTATTATGGAGCCCTTCCTCCTGCAGCAGGAAGAATGTAGGATGGGTTTGCCCGAATACTCTGAATTCCGGGTTCAGGAGAAACACCTCAAAAAGGTGCCTTGGATCTTTGCAAAGGGATTAAGTTAATTTACCAGAAGTAAACAAAGCCGTGCTGAGACTGAGACTTTAGAGAGGCAGTAAATTAATTTTAATGCTGGAATGATTAGCTGAACTACTATGAACTACTAGAGTTCATAATCTGTCAGAGATGAATAAACTGCCTTTAAGGTAATTTGGGCTGAGGCAGTAATAAGTTTTGAAATCAGTGATGATCACCTTGAATTTCAGCTTGTCACTGTCAAGCAGTAGGTTCAAAGGATGGACTCCTTGCTATACATTTGTGGTAGGATTTTGCTGTAGGAGACAACTCTCTAAGTCCTTTTAGACTCTCTGCTTCACTCATCAGTTAATAATGTACCGTCCTTTTAGTAAGAACTACATATATGTGTTTTGCTTGCTGGCTCTTTGCTAAAGTCACTTTAGGGTGTCTAAGGAAAGCTGGATTTTGAAGAAGAGTTTTTCTCAGAATATAGCCCAGAAATGGTTTGAAATTATTCTTAAATAGGAGACCAAGAAAAAAATCTCAAGATTCCCATCATCTATCCTAAAATACTGTCTTATCTTTTTTTTAATTCCCCCCCCCCCCCCCCCCCCCAATTACTTGGTGCAGAAAATAGTGTTCTCTCATCATGTTACAGTGATAGATTGTCTTACAGCATTTCAGCATGCCTAGTAACTATCATCAGAACCTGTATTTCCTCAGTGGTCTTCTTCTTCTATTGCCCTGCATTTATTACATAAAGGCCAGGGGAGAAGAGAACAATGTACCAGGTGAAGTACAAGTTTAGGAGGAAATGAAATAATAAATACAGTAGGAGTGGAAGCAGTAAGTTGTGCCTTCATCTCCAGAACTGAAGTTTCAAGGGTCTGCATGAGCTACCCAACTGTTTACCACAATGTTCAACAAGCAGTCCTGGTCGTCAGTTCTTGGAACTCTTGGAACTTGCAATTTCACCTTTGAAAGTACAAAGAGAAATCAGCCTTGGGCTACATTTTACCTGTTTTGGGTCTGGGGTTGGAACAAAAACCAAACCAGGCTGTTCTCACAGCATAAATGAAACCCTGCAGGCTTTGCTGACAGTCAAGTATGAGAGACTGGGGTTTATTCTAATCATTTTGTTAATCCTTTCTTATTGTCTTGTGGGAAATAACTGATTTTGACAGTTTCAGGAATTAAAATATATATATATGGAAGATAAATATATATATGTGCCTGATAAACTGCTGATAACAAGGATCTGCTATATACTGTGAATCTTGAAAATGTATTGTAAGAAGTGATGTCTTTCACCATCAAAATTCTGAGAATAGCAATTTCTTCCTGAAAAGAAACCTATGAGTTTATAGATGTGTATTGTACAAATTCATACATGACTATGTATGAGTATGGGCATGCACACACACTCCTAGGAAAAGCACAGAATTTCTGAGAAGAAAGCCTGGCCTGAGTTGTCAAGTGCACATTCTCAATGCTTTTTGAAATCAGTTTCTTCAAATCCCTCAAGCTGAAGAGTCTTGGTCTGCAAGCACTAAAAATCTTTTTGCATGAGCTTTGGAAATTCATGGCCACAGATACATAGGGTCCATGACAGAACAGAAATTGTGAAAACCATATATAGTATCTTGTATTAGTAGATATGTGTTGTTTCAGCAGCATGAAACCAAAATGGAGACCCACTGAAGCCTAGAAAAGGTGTCCACTGCTGAGGATACTCCATTGGCCAGAGTTGTCTGCTGAGTTCAAAATTAGAAATGTTCACTTCCAAATCTAGTTTGCATGTAGCCTGGGATAGTGCGATCAGTATGACTGCAGTAGGTTTCCTGACTTTTAAAATTATTTTATGCTAAAAATTCGAATTAAATTTCTATTAGTTTTTCATATTGTTTTTAATAAATCTTTGCAAACCAATGAAAATACCACTTATCCAAGAGGAATATACTATGTCTATTACTTGCAAGGATTTTCTTCAGATGTTTATTACCTTTCCTTAAAAGATAAATTGTGCATGCTGATGTAAATCACAAAGCACAATTCAAAAAGCATTCAAGTGTGCTGCTTAAGTCATTAAAGTGGGACTTTTTATTGCACACCCTGTACATCAGCTCAATCTGATCTTAAGTTCTTTCACCTTCTGCCCTATTTGGATTGTAGGAACACAGACAGTCATCAGGGGTTGAGTTTTTTTTTAAACATTAATTAATTATAAACAATACATGGCATTAGTTTTTCAATTAAAGCCACTGTAAGTGACAGCTGGGGGGAAAAAAATCACCTATTGAGAGGACTTCGTGAATGATAATGCAGTGATATTTAATCCCTTCTGACATAAAGAATGTTAGAATTTTTGCTTCAGGTAAGATAGTATGAATAAGAACACTGAAGAGTCCTAATAGCCATTCAGAAATAGGAACGCACAGACTGGTTCATCTTCATAGAGGTAAAGAAAAGGTAAAAGTGTGGAGGAGAAAGGCTGTTGTTCCTATGGAGGCAGCCCCCCCTGACAGCAGCATTAATTGTATCCACCATCACTTGCTGGCGGCAAAAGCCACAGCTCCATCCACGCCTCCACTCCGGTCCTGATGGACAGGAACAGTATTGGTCTTGTTCTTTTTCATCCCTCTGCTTCTTCACTCAGCCAGTAGCCCAGGGAAAAGAGTAGGCTACTTCCAGGGTAGAGGAGGTGTTGTGGAGGCAAATATGAGAGGAAGCAGGATCCTTAATATAAAGTCAGCTTTAGGTAAGAAAGGTTAATGAAGGGAATAGGGAAACAAAATACATGTATAGCCTTATTGTGATGCCTGAGACCTCCCTCGTACTCCCACACTCCTACTGACTATTTTTCTTGGTCCAAAGACCGTGGGGGCTCCAAAGTCACAAGATTAATTAATCGCAACATGTTTGGTATAGGCTGGGCTGTCTGAATTTGGGCTTTCCTGCATCTGCATCTCTTCCCTTTCAAAAAATACAGGAATTTCTTGCCTGATGGCCAGAACTGAAGGCAAAGGATACCATGATACAACAGTTACTGCAAGTATCTGTGATGCTTTTTATTCAGCTGTGAGATATTCACCTGCTAGCTTTTGGACAGGGATCATTGGAAATGCTACTGAAGTCCATGGCTACTCCATTTCTTAGTCTTTGTAGCTGGACCATGGTGTGCCTGAGTAACTATCTGTTTGTACAAATAACAAATCTCTAAGACAGTGTGTGAAAATGGTCATGAGCAAAGTTCCTTTGTGTGTTTTGGACAAGGATTGGCCAAAGTCTTCAACTTGCTCTTATCCAGGCTGTTCAGACCCTACTGGTGGAAAATAATAATAATAAAAAAGGCAGCTTCCTAGGCATGGTTAACTTATTTTAAAATCTCTTTGTCAAGCTGACAAATAGCTAATAAGTCTGAAAACAAAGGGGTGACTCATCAGACCCCAACATCTTGTGGGTCAGAATAGATGAGCTGTATTTTCAGAGCATTGTCTTAGACATGCCTTTTTCCACTAATACAGGCTTATCTAAGAATGAAAAACACATAGAATCATGGAATGGTTTGGTTTGAAAGGGACCTTAAAGATCGTCTAGACAGTTTTGTATACTTGTTTAGAGCTCAATGATATCTTCATTCAGACATTCTTGAACTTTACTTGTGTGTTGTACATCATGTGAATGGAGCTGCTGAAGTTGACAGTCTGGTACAAGAGTGCAACTATGAACTTTTCTTAACTGGCAGATCTAATGAGGGGAAAATTCTTTACTTGGAATTTGCCCAGCAGCCTGTAACTCATTTTCCATGGCCTTTTTATGAAGTAGGGACTTACGGTGTTAAAACCCTTGTGTGAATGTCAAATTCATCCTGAGACTAGCTCAGTTGGTTAGGGCATGTGCTAATAAAACCAAAGTTTTGTGTTTGATCCCTGTATGATCCATTCATTTAAGAGTTGGACTTGATGATCCTTGTGGGTCCTTTCCAACTAAGAATACTCTGATTCTGTGAATATTTCATTGGGATGGGCCATATCTTTCCTGCCTACAAAGGTTCTTCATGAGCAGAGAAAGGTAGTTAGAGATACAATAATACATTTGTAGGCTCAAGACTTATATTTTAATTCAGTACTGCAGAAAACTAGGAGGTAGGATGCAATTCCAAATTACATATATATAAGATGTGACATATTTGAATGACCATTCTCTTGACAGTCGTCTTATGCACAGGAAACAATTTTCCTCTTGTGAAGAATAAAGAACACGCTTTTACATACTGTTTCCTCTTATTGTGCAGCACCTTGTTCACATCTGCAAATGCCTAAAAATAGATAAAGCACAGAACTCTTTATATTAAAAATGAGTTGCTTGTGAAAGGAAATGAGGACTGAGGATATACAGAAAGATGTACCTGATTACTGTCAGAGGCTAATTATGTATAGGATCTTTTGCTTTCTTTTCTCCTGTTCTCCCCTCCCACCCCATCCCACCACAGAGTTTACAGTCATCCTTACATTATGCCTTCTGACCATGGATGAGTGCAGAGGATGCCCTTTTCCTTGTGCATCTCTCAGTCACTACATTCAGCTGCCGGCTTTTATTAGTCTGCATTGACTGTGGCAATGTGGGACGCAGCCTGCGTCTGTCAGATGAATTTCCTTCATGGTTCCCTGAGGAATCATCAGGTCACAGCGAAGACCTTAAACGTGGCCATCCCTGCTACGCTGAATCACCCCCTCTGCTTTTCAATGGAGAGCTTCAATGACAGTCAGAGGGACATGGGGAGCTGTTGCTATTTTTAAAATATTTGCAGTATAAGTGAAATATGTGAATAAATCAATTTTTATAAAAAAAAAGAATGATAGCAAGAGTTTTAACTCCAGTTTTGTATGTATGTCCCATTCCAAGTTCATTCTTCCTTTTATCAATGTATAACCAAATAAAAAGGGGAGGAGCTCCAACAGACGAGAATAAAAGAAATATACTTTCTCTTTGTCTCTGGGCAGATGTGGGGAACAGTTTTCTATAGTAGATGCTCCAGTTTAATCCTGTTGTCTTTGTCTTTCAGGCCAAGGGTTTTGAAATTCCTTCTGTGACAAATGGCTTTATCAGCTATATAGGTGTTTCTTCTCTGTCTTATTACATGTGGGGCTGCCTTTCATACCTGGTATGATATTTTGACCCAAAACTCCTTTAATCCCAGGAACGTGTAACTGGAAAAAATCCTCCAGCATTTTGGATGGATAGCTAGATCTGTAAATTAGGAAGTCTACAGAATAATTCTGCTTTCTCATAGAAAAACAAGTTTCAGCTTAAATTCAATAATACGTTGCTTGAAAAGACACTACTTTGTACAAAAAGTATGGTTTTATGATGATTAACTCTTAGATCTGCTTCAGAGCAATTTTAAAAGAGGCAGAATGTGGGCAGGTACCAATTATCTGTCACAATTAGCGTGCCTCTTATTGTACATATTTAAGAAATTAATGACAGTAGGTGGTTAGAACTGTCTCATTACTACTAATTAATATGATAAGTCTTCAGTAGCCAATTGGCAAAATAAGAATACCAATTAAATGTGATGTCAATAGAATTATTAATTGTAAGAGAACAGATATCCTTGAAGTCCAATAACAATAGTGGCAAACTGTGATTTCTTTCAGAGACATTTCTGTGCATCTCCTATTTGAAAAGGAAGTGTAGATTTAATCTTAATTTAATGGAAATCATGCATAAGAAGTGCATTCAGTTTTTCTTGAATACTAGAAAATTAAATTTTAGGGCTGCTTAATAACTTAATCCTTCTGCTTGCATTTGGACCTTTTAAAATATATTGTTCCATGCTAATGCTAAAAATATTTGGAGAGTTTATACGTATAAAAGTCTAGTTGATATAAACTCAAGATAATGTTTCTCAATGTATCTTCAGATATAATGGTCTCTTTAGTATTTATCTTTTCTTTCTCTGCAGTAACGGCTATTCAGGGTAGAAGGGATAGACCTAACCCTTCATGTGGACTTCTGGGAGAGTATACCTACAGATTATATAAATTGACCAGATATGACAAAATTACTACTGATAAAATAAAAATCAGAGTAAGACCATGAATGTTGGAAAAAAAAAAATCTGCCTGCTGTGCCTGATATGTACTGTTGGTGCTAGTTTGCACCTGCTTATCCAAACTTGGTGGTTTGAATCTGCTTGGCAACATGAGGCTCAGCGCCTACAGAGGTACGGTGTCACAGGGCATGATCTTCAGCATTTGCTGGAGCACTGCCTCTCAGCAGAGACATGAACTCTGAGGAAGCTCCCAAGGAAGGACCCAGCCTAATAGGGCTGGGGATACAGAGGTGCCCAGGGCCTCTTGTTGAGGTTAGGGCAGAGGAAGAGATGATGTCCTTGCCTGCAGAAGTTATGCACTGATAAAAGAGCTGTGTCACTATGTGGGGGTCAGTTTGGAGGAGGTCAGCTAATGTGGACCGTCAGGATTAAAAAACAATGGAGAGGATCTTCAGAGACCCTGTGGAAATGTGAGTCTGAACTCCCAATTGCACAGAGAGGCAGTCAGAAACCGTTTGTTTTCATGGAGAAGACTGAGACCTCAATGCTTTTTTGCACCAGGAGGGTCGGCTGCTTCTCCAACAGCAGTGCAAGTGCACTGTGCAGAGTAGCACAAGTGCAGAGTAGCTCTGATGTCCTAGTAGCTAATGAAGGGCAGGAAGTTACATCCAAGTAATTACTGAAGTCACCTGAGACTGAGCCGGGCAGTAGAGCAAACATAGCAACGATAGCATAGATTGTGGGAAGTGATTATCACTCTCTGCTCAGCATACGTTAAGCAAAGTCTAGAGTTCCATTTTCCTGCTTCACTTCAATTAGAAGAAAGATGTTGATGAACTAGAACAAGTTCAGCAGAGAGCCTGGAGCACTTGCCCTGTGCAACTCATTAAAGAGAGAACTTTACAAAGCCTTAATAGCAGCCTGTTAATACATCTGAGGATCTTATCAAGAGGATGGAGAGAGGCTTTTCTATGGTGAGTCATAGAAGGACAATACAGAAGATATAAATTGACCGGGGACCTCCTGATGTCTCTTCTGATCTTCATTTTTCCGTAAGTAATTTTCTGTGATCATAATGAACTTCCCTTCAACACAATGACCCATCCACGACATATTATGAACTTTTAACTGAGCCTCATGCTGATGTAGAGTGTGATGGTGGCTTTGACAGTGTGTAGGTAACTTGGATTGGGACGAAGGAGGAGAAATACTGTCTCAGGAAAGACGGGTGAAATATGAAGTTACAGGGATAGGACTTGTAAACTTTTCAGGATTTTGGAGGTAGGAGTGGAGTAGACTAGTTGAAAGCTATCCAACAAGGGAAGCACATAAAGCTGCATTTCAGATGGCCTTCCAGATTTTATGAGGGTGTCGTTTCACATAACGGGGAGACTTGAATTTTGTCAGCTTATAATTTTATTTTCATTCAAGAACCTTCTGTTTAGCATGGTAGCAGAGTAACCACCTCTCCCCTTGGGTTTCTTACTGCGTATGGTTTTGAATGCTACTGCTCAAATGTTGATGCCTCTTGTATTAATGAGGTTACTTCTGTGAAGGCAGTCATGATGCTTTTTAGTATTTAATTAATGTCAATCAGGGCAAACACAAGATTTTCCCAAGGATTTAATGCCTCATTCCTTTTCTGTGTTAAATTACAGCAAAGCTATTGATATTGAAAGGAACAGCAGTCTCCTCCCAACATTTTGAAAATTTTCTTTACTGCTCTGACCTAATCTCCTACCCCAATTCAACAGATTTTAAATGCTCAAGTGTTGCACCATTTTCACTTCTGTTACGCTGCCTTCAATCTGGTGGCTGCAAGTACTCCCAAACACTTGCAAGATAGCTGACTAGTACCATGCAAGCTGTATGAAGTGAGAGAAACAGTGAAAACAAGCCATGGTTAATTTTTGGAACAAATTGGAGAAAAAGACATACTTCCTCTTATTCTTGTGACTGAAAGCCCTTCTATTTGTCTGAGGCTTTGAATGTCGTTCAAAAAAAGGCACCAAAAGCATAAAAAAATGACATAGCAACTATAGCTTCTGTGGCCAGTATGGAACTTCTTTCATAAGGCAAATAATAAGGTGGTATCAGGAAGAGAGGCTGGATGCATAGAATTTCAAGCAGAAAGTCAAACTCAGCTAAAGTTATTTCTTAATGAAGATAGAAGCGAGAAGACAGTAGGACAGACTGGGACTGTATTTCAAAAACATTCTGCTATTGTTGCTCCCTGGATCAGCTAGAAAACAAGCAACTTTTGCTGAAGTTGTTTGACTTTTTTCCTTACTTCCTCTCTTCCATATGCCTTCCTCCTCCTTCTTCTAATCTGTCATCTTGAATTTCATATCCAAGCAACACTTGGAGATGATTGTGCATGATTTAATACATAACTTCCAGGATGATGTATTACCAAATGTTGTTCTGTTTTCATTAAAACTGCATTTTCTTGGGAGATCAACCTGAAATACTTGGATTGAGTTTTAGAGTGGGACTGAAATAGAAGGATGCTATCAAAAAAGAAAAATTTCAGGTAAGACCTCAGGCATGGTGAGTTGTTTTTTGGTTTGAGTTTGAGTTTTTATTTTTTTAGAATTTTTTTTGTTACTCCTAAAGTAGAGATCTGAATTTAAAAATTTGGTGTAGGCAACACTGAAATTTTCCCCCAATAACTAACAGCTTCAGTTGTCTCTCTTTTAGCCTTAAAATTATATATATATATGAGAGTTTATTTTACTTAGTCTCAAAACTTTTTTTCAGAGATTTCATACTTCTGAACAATAACACCACATAGGAGGAATCTCTTCTATATAATTTTAGTGTGTATTTTTCTGCAATTCTTGTCTGCAATAATAAGTCTTCCTTGTGCTCCTCAATTCACCTTTCCTCCTTTTCTTCCTCACAGCTCAATGCATTTTCAAATCTTACTTGTCACTTAAGTAAACAAGTAGATATTTGTGAAAGGGGTTTTTTGTCTCAAGGTTATCAAATGCATCCTTAATGCCGGCCGGAGGCGGCTGGCTGCAAGCGCTGGTCGCGGCCTCGGCGGTGGGTCCCAGCGGACACGGCGCTGCATGGGGTCCGATGGCTTTCCCCGGGTCCTCACGGTGGCTGTGGATGGGGGGCGCCGGCCAGAGGTGGCTGGCTGCGGGCGCTGGTCGTGTCCCTGGTGGTGGGTGCCAGCGGGCGCGGCGCTGCTGCGGGATTGGGACCCTCGCGGCGCAGAGCAGAGCCTGGCACTGACCAGCTGCTGCCCGGGGCACAGTCCCGGCGCTGGGGAGGGGGGGGGTGCTGCGCCATTCCCTTGGGCGGTGGCGCCCCGGCGCCGTGGCCGGTGGCTGGCGGTCAGCAGTAGCTCTGCTGGCCCCACGCTGCTACGAAAGTGCCCCAGTGGCCGCGCCAGCCCCCCCGTGCTGCCATGAGGGAGCCCCGCAAGGAGTCCCATGATCCCAGTGGCCCGGGAGTGGCCCCCGCGCGGCGATGCAGGCACGGTGGCTGCTTCAGGTGGCTGCTGCAGTCCTGTAGCCCTCGAGGACCCCTTTTGAGGGTTCCCGCGGTTGGTGGGTGCCCTGGAGAGGCGGCAGTCAGCCCGTGGCTGGTAAAAAACATGGCGCTGGGAAGCGGCAGATTTGGAATTTTGGCGAGAACTGCCCTTTTGCTGGAGCCGAAGATCTCGGAAGGAGAGGTGGAGCCTGGACCGCTGGCCAGTCTGAAGAGGCGAAGCCAGGAAGAAGACAGCGAGATTCGCCCAGGACTTGGAGAGCTTAAAAGCCTGAAGAAATGGAAGTTGGCTCTCTTTGGCTTCCTGCGAGCTGGAGAGCAGCAGCACGGCCCCTCTTCTCTGACTTCTAGGCCCCGTGGCATGACTCCGCCCACCTCCATCGGCATCGGAGCAAAGCCAGCACAACTGCAGGTGGAAAGCATCCCGGGGTTGGGGGGGGACTTTTCACTGTGTTGTGTTTTGCAGAGACTTCAAGGGCTGGGAGCAGTTGCCATCAGAAGGAGACAGAGAGAGAGCAGAGGAGTGGCTTTCCCTTCCCACTGCTTCTCTTTGGCCAGCCTGTCTGGCCTTGGAAAAGCAGTTCCCTTGTTCCCTTTTTTCCCTTTTGCGTGGTTCTTTGTCAGGTGCATTTCTGTGTTAAGTCTGGAGTTCCCGTAAACTGTTGTTTTTTCTTTGGTTGAGCTCCTGGCGAATAAACTGTTTCCCTGTTTTTTAAATTCTGTTCAGTCTTCTCGTCACTGTTCAGCATGCCCCTTAGTGAAACACAGTGGTGCTAAACCACCACAAGGTTTCTGGCATTTCATTTACACTTACTGGATTTCTTTTAATGTTATTTTCTCGTTTCTTCTCCTCTCCTCCTCCTGCCCTACAAAATATAAATTTTCTTAAATAAACATCTTTCTAAAGTCAGTAAGTGATAAACCTCTCAAAGCAATAGACAAAAGTCTGTTATTGAATAACTTCCTTTAGAGTAATTCAGTAGCATATTATACCTGGCATGGGGGCCCTGAATGAGAGCGAAAAGGGGATACTCTTCTCTCTTTTGTCTGCTGGCACTCATCATCCTCCTTGTTACTTTTACTTTAATCTCTCTGTTCTGTGAACTCTTCTAAAATTTGTTATCTGTAAAATTCTGCTGCATTATGTCAATATGTACTTTAGTAGAGATTGAACAAGATTCCCCCAAAAAGACATTTCCCCATAAATAGGACAATTTGAGTAGCTAGTATTGTTCAGAGAGAAAAATATCTTGTATTGTACATTGGTGCCTTAACTGTTACACAATTTTCTGTCTGCAGTCATGGATTCCATTAATCTTTTGTACCATGGAAATGTAAAGGAGACAAAGGAAGTTTTGTCCTAGTGTGACTTCAGAGCGTACATATAGTAGCCTGCAGTGATGATAGAGCCTTATGTAGGTACAGAGAGCAGCCTGTGGTGTACTAAAATGGCAGGGTACTAAAATTCTTCCTGTCCTTTTAGGTAGGTTCCAAGTTTGAAGTCGTAGCACTGAACTATGGACAATGCTATTGGAAGTGCTGAAGGCATAACTCTTCCCACAACCTTTGCAGATACCTATAGATGGGAAAGGCTTCACATTTGTGCTGTAAAAAAAACATTTTGAGATGGACAGATGGATGTATTGGTGAAATTCCAAGGTGAGTATTTTCCAATGCTGCTCTAATGAATAACCATAAGTATTTGTTCTGTAAGCAATGTAAAATCAGGGATGGAGGTACAAGTGAACTATGAAACATGTCTTGGTTGTGTCTTGGAATTTTTTTCCAACTTTCTGGACAATAGTGTTTCAACTTCTTGGCCCTTTTTTAAAATTTCATTTGAGAACTGAGCATCAAATGGTGTTATGGAGACCCACAAACTATCTAGGCTTGCATGACTACCAAGGGAAGGAGAATAGTTAGTTACACCCAGATTCTTCAAATACCAAACTTGGTCAGAGAAGTGGAATTATGAGCTTGACAATTGAGTCAGAAGAGGACTAGCTCCCTTGGGTTTGAAGAGAGCCAAACCCTACAGATGTTACCAGTCAACATGTACCAAGCATATCTGTAGGGTGGCTATCAGGTTTGTATGTCCCTTTCCCTGACCAGGGAAAAGCTAGAAAGACTTGTAGTGAAGCCAAAGGGGAGAGAGGGCTGGTGGGTGACATGGGAACTTGCATTACTACAGATACGGAGACACCACTGTACTATACGTCTGTAGAGCTGGTTGAAATAAGTAGGATTTATTTGCTGGAGGGGAAAGGGAGGAATGTTTTCAGGAAATGATTTCTCAACTGGGAAGGTGAATGTATGAGAAGCATGTCTAGGTAAGTTAGAGGACATGCTTTCCACACATGGAGAAGTGAGAGAGATGCAGGCTAGAGAAACCTCTTCTTTTCTGCTCAGGGAGGGAGAACAGGATCAGCTCCCAGCAGCTGGCAAGCTTGAGATCTTGAACAATAATGAGGAGTCTGGTATAGAACCAGGTTTTCCTGAAAAATGAGAACTGCATATTGATGTCCTTCAAAACTCCATCCCAATTCAGCACAGATGGTTCTGATTTGAATCTTGGTTTTGTGTTTTCCTTCTTCCCTGTAGTTTAACAGACACCCAGGATGAATTTGTAGGGAAGGTACTTTAACCTACTTTAAGCAGAACTGTTTCTCCCCTGTTTTCAGCTCAGAGGGGGAAGTCTGCCATTCTGCTGTGTGAATGCAGCCTATAGTGTTTGTCATCGCCTATGAAAGGGTACCAGAAAAACATTAGTGCCATCAAGCTGCTTTGGGGATCTCTGCTCTGTGCTGTTATTACTCTGTTCCATTTGTCACTCTGCTCTGTAAATGCATGTTGACTTATCTCCCTGAATTTTTCCTCCCTTTCAGCCTTTGCTATACCTACTTGAGGTATAAAGATTGTGGACCCAGCAGTGCTACAGGCTAGTTAGTCCTTCCTGTTGACTGGAGCACCAGAATTTTCCCCTCCCAGTTTTAAAG
This sequence comes from Serilophus lunatus, assembly GCA_013399895.1. Classification (NCBI taxonomy): domain Eukaryota; kingdom Metazoa; phylum Chordata; class Aves; order Passeriformes; family Eurylaimidae; genus Serilophus; species Serilophus lunatus. The sequence goes on from VXBA01000122.1 coordinate 193,909, forward strand.
AAAAATAAAATGTGTGTGTGTGCGTGTGTGTGTGTTTGTGTGTGTGTGTGCAACCTATGCACGATGTCCAATGCTGGCAGGTTCACTGATAGCTTTTAGCTCTTCAACTCGTGTCAAGACATCTGCATGCACAATCTCTGGGTCTGTTGTGAGTGCCTTCTAGGAAGATCCTTCTAGGAAGATCCTTCTAAGCTGACTTCATTGTAAGTGAGGTTTTTAAGCCTCAGTTAAATGACTTTAATGTAACTTTTTCTAGTATTACACAGCATTTTCCCTCATTCATTAATCAAATTCTTGCTGCCATCTACCTTTCATTACTGGATTTCTTAATTCTCTAGTATTTGCTTACATAAATCAGTTTTTGTACTATTCTGTTGTATGAATTATCTTAAAATGATTTTATGGTCTACATTACGTTCTCTTTTCTCAGAAAGTTCTTCTGTTTATAGGCTGAGTTTTTAAGAGGCTGCTAGTGCTCAGTCTGACCTGAGCTTTCAGGGTTTTGATTCTCAATAAATCCAACCTATGTTAAATGTCTATCTAACTTGTCCAATGATGTGTTGTTGTGTCCATCTGATAATGTAATCCAGGAGCCCAATTTAATCTGTTTAGCTATTTGTACTGATGGCCAGTAAAAGACATTCCTGATTTGCCTTTTTCTCAACTTTTGCCTCCCTATGTGGTCTCATTTCTCTAACTGAATTCCACTGCTGAGACTGTGAATGCTTTTGATCCTTGCATCCTACTATTTTGTGCTTATCTATAACACGGAAGAAGAAAAACAAATCTTGGACATCTTGTAAACAACACATTTGTTATATAAATGAAGTGATTTAAAGACAGTCTTTCAGGTCATCTAGGGAAGTTTTTTTCTTTAGGTCTGCATCACATCTGTCCAATCCATGCTGGACACTTCTCTCTGGGCAGGCTGCGGAAGCCTCATTGGCAGAGAGTGGTGTGTGACACAAGCCTTTGACAGTTGGGTCTGATGATCTCTTCACTTTCTTGATATTTGCTCACTGGGCCAAATGAGGATGTTTGCAAGGCAGCCTGCCCTGTGCTGAACTCAGGATGAACTATCAGAGATCGTAACCACATCTTTGAAGGGACATCATGAAAAATTTTCACCTTGCCATGCGTGTTGTGTGACTCCTGACCCTTTTAGTTTGGCAGTTTTTCTTACTCTAAAATGAAAGATTCTTTTGAGGTTTCTTTCTCTTCCCTTCATCAACCAAAAGAAGAAATAATCCCAAGAAAGTAAAATGCTGTTTACTAATATCCTTCTCTAATGGAATAAACTTAGTAAACTATCTAGAGTGACACGGTATTTTATTTAATTTCTACATCCAGCATCATACTGTTAATCATTTATATGATGGACAAAAAAAGCTTCACTAAAATCTCTCATAATGTTCTGTCTTCTACACGTGTGATTTTTTTCTTTTTTTTTTAAATAAAGGTAGGTTCTCTTGCTTCAGCCATTTTTCTCTGGATGAATAAGAGATAACATTAAGCTAGCACTAAAATGGGAAAATTACATTACTGTTAGCAATAAAAAATCTGTCTTTTAAACAGCTTTAAGATACCTAGTGACTTTAACTGTGGGAAAGTTTGTGATGTTATTGTCTAAAACTTGTAAACTTCAAGTGCCTGAAATTTGGCTTGCATATCCAGTACTAGGCTGAATTCCTGGGTACTTGATATGACAGAAGAAATGGAATCTGCTATAGTGCCTTTTCTATTGAGCTGTACTGTAAATGTTGGAAAAAAAATTGAAGGTTAATCTAAGTTAATATTCTGCATAATATTAGCTAGTTAGTGTTGTTATGAGATCCTTCTATTTCAGTTCATGGTCTGTTCTTTTGGCGCTGTTTTATCTCCAGAAGCTCTTTTAAACTCTCCTAATTCAAAAAGTTCTGTGAAGGACACAAACTCTCATATGCGGGGCTCAATATTCCCCTTGGCAATTATTCACTGAGTAGCTCTTGTAATGGGGCCCTGGGTTAAAAAAGTACTTAAACATTATTTATATACCTGAATACTTTCCAAACCAAAAATGCTCATCATGAGCATCTGAACTGAGAAAATCTTTGGTTTGCTTATGAGCTGTCAGCACTTCATCAGCACCCTGGATGTGAGGGGTGTAGCTGGATGCATGGGATATGTGATGCTGGGGAAGGTGTAGGCTGGCAACTGCCTCGTTTCACTCGCTAATTTCACAAATTTTCTTTGGTGTTAACTTGAATAATGTCAGACATAGTAGCTTGGCCTTCTGCTTGTTATTGGGAACTCACCAAAGCAAAACTAAGTTTATTTGTGACTGATTTGCCTAACTGATCTTTCTGAGTTGGAGGGGAGAGCAGGGGTGTTACCTCTATGATGACAACCCTGAAGCATGAACCAACTGTGTATAACACATTATTGGATTCATATGGGTGATGAATACAATGCTTGACAAGATTAAAATATTCTACTACAAGACGGCAGCTGCTCTTAGGGCAGCTGCAAAAAATCAAGCAATTTAATCTTTTCTTAGGGAGTAATGCCTGCAAACATAGACAAATAGACTAGGAATACATTTAACAGGTCATTGTGAATCTTTAGTCTTTGTAGCTTATTGAAATGATACTTCTATAGGAAGAAGTATGAAGCTCCCAGAAAAGTAGAATGACATCTGAGATAGGGTAAATTTAAATTCAATCTTTTAATCAATAGATGACATTTACTTCTGGGTAATGTTATCTCTCTAATGCCAAGTGATCAGTAAATCCTAAAGTTTTCTTGGCTGTCCTCACTTTACTGTTTCTAGACTGCAAACAAATAAAAGGCAAAGAACATATTCTACACACACATAGTTGACCTCTGTTTGGAGTTAATTAAAAATGGTGACTAAAATGGTGGCTAAATGGTGAGCTATTGAAATAATATACTGTATAGAATTCACATTAATCTGTTTACACTAATAGCTTTGACTTCTATGCCCATAAGAGGGAAGAGACAATTAAACCTCTGCATGAATAGTAACAGTTTTTACACAAATGCATATAAAAATAGCATACTAGATGTTGCATTAATTCTGTGTGCTTTAAAAAATTTCTTGACCTTAGAAACTTTGCACAAGAGAACAGGTGAGTCATGACTGAATGGATTTCTACCTTTACTATGGCATCCATAGATACCTATTCTAAGTCATAATAAATTTCCTGCATAATGTGCCTGATATATATTCAAATGTACTATAGGAAAAATGATTGATTGGCAACCTTGGCAACACTAAGCCATTATTAAAAAAAAAGGAGAAAGGAAAAAATCTAACAGTGAAATGTCTGGTTAAATGTAGAAGGAAACATGGTCTGCCTTCAGAATAGAAATTGAACAGCAGATAACCTTTCCAAATGAAATTATGTTTCTTGGTCTGGTATATCGCACCCAAGATGACTCACAAAGGAATTTGAAAAAAAACCCTTCTATCTGACAAGCATTTGCTTAGGGGGGCATGATAGAAGTTGGTGACTGCTGTTGCTACTTTGATAGTAGGAAGTCAATATTAACCAAAATCCATGGCAGCTCCAAGCTAGAAATGGCTCTATAGCAGTGCAACTAGTTGGTACTTTACTGAAGGTCTCTTTGTTCTTGATGTGTATGCACAAGCTGAAAAAATAGTCAGAATTCAATTTCAAAGGAGCTTTTAGCTCTGCCTTTGCAGTTAATTTCATTTTTTCCCTACTGAATGTACAGAGAGGAGGAGAGATGGCAAGAAGGCTGCAGGCATTGAGGAGGAGTCTCCTTTCAGCAGAGCATATCTGTGTTTGAAAATACTGAAGCCTGTTTTTGACTTTCGTTGAGGGCTTTGTCTTTGAGCAATCCAAAACACAGCTTTCTGCAGAAAACTGTTTAAAGCAAACATTTTATACTCAGAAAATGTTATTCTATCAGGTCATATAGTCCTTTTTTGGATCTCTATTTGTAAGTGATTTAAGGCATTTCTTTTTACTAAGGGCACCCAAAACATGCTTTTCTTTTTTTTCAAAGCATCTGGTCCTGTAACAGGAATTTGCTGTGTGCTGTGTAGCTCTTATCTTTAGGAGGTGGAAAGATTGAAAGGCCTTTCATAGCTGAAAAAGCCCAGCCTATCCTTTGCTCATTAGTAGTTTGCTGATTCTTCAGGTGCTGCTGCTTGGGATGGATCTGCGTGTTTATGGCTGCATTCCACATCTTTGTTCCAAAAAGCTATTTCCCTTGTGTGGTGAGGGTGGGAAGTAAAGTTTCAATTGCTTGTTGATTGCCAGATTTTGAAAAATGCTCCAAATGCATGTGCTATTGCACTGGAGACCAAACTCTTCCAGGGCCAAGCCTGATAAACCAGCAGCTTGAAGTGCTGCAGAAATCCGAAAGAACTAGTTTTGTTTTCATGCTTCACTGTACTTCCTGTTGACTTTTTCTTTCCCCTAATATTTTCCTTCTTTTATCCTGCAATTTTCCATTCTGTTCTTTCTTTTGGCCTCATGCATCGTCCTTACTTAGATCATTTTTCTCACTCTTTAATATTAGGAAGAGGCTGTATACTGTTTGGGTATATTTGAGAACGGAGACATTGTTTGATGCAAAGTCACATACAATAATATGCACCTGCAAAGACAATATTGACGATCATATTTGAGAGCTGCTCAGTGCATCATACTCAACCCCTAGCTTTTGTTGTCCACCCATGTCTTCTCTTTCAGTGCAAATATTACTGCTGGTGGCCCTTGTCCATGCATTAACTGAAACCTTCTGATCTATTTTAAGATTTTGCCACAAGCCACTTCTATTGTACCAGTGTAAAGATTCATTAAACTGGCATATTCTCTAAGCATACTATGCACACTGATGGAGATAGTGGAGTAACTCAGGCATCATCCTACTTTCTCTTTCTTGTACTTGATATGGTGTAAGATATTTGACTTGCTTTGCTGTGTCCAGGTCTGTGTGGATGTCAGTTTGGAGTCCTCCTTCAGATTCTGTAGGGATTCTGTGTGTTCTGCTACTCAAATTTCAGTCGTGTGGTCATGTATTAATGTATTACAGTTGGAGCTTGGAAGTGATCTGCCTGCCAGATCACTTCTGCCATCACATCTGCCATGTTGGGGTTTCCCCCAGGCATGCTGATCCCTTTATCCTCACTCCCTTTTGTGTTTGAAAGATAGGCTCCTAAGCTCTATAACACTGTGTCTATTTTGCTCTTATTTGCTTTTTGTCTCTTCCAAAATGATTTGTTTTCTGGTAGCATGCAGTACTCCTTAAATTCCTGTAATTCTGCTGCATAGTTTTACCTCTTGCCTGACTTAAAAAAGCTATTAAGATAAACAAGACAGAACAAGCTTTGTGCACCAGCTAGTATCAGAAATTCATTTATCTTGGTTTTGTTTTTCTTCCTGCTTAAGGACACAGCACTATTTCTATTGTCCCGTATGCTTTCAGAGACCTTTGACTCTCATGAAGCTTTTTACTGCTCAATTACTCTAATCAAGCTGTTTTCTTGGCTATGTCTAGACTATGCATCAGGGAGATGCCTCTGAGTCTGCCTCTCAAAGTGAAACTGGTGTCGTGGCATGCACAATATCTCTTTCTTGGCCTAGGAACAGGAGTTATTCCTAGCTTTGAAAATAAGGGAGTGGAGGGAGTATGGTAAGGGGAGGATGTTGAAAAAGTGAGGATTACTGAAGTTGTTGTTAATAGACCCCTTGGAGTGGTTTAGGGTGAGACAGGTGCTCATTATTTCCCTTCTAGCAATTACATTCTAAGCAGTGTCTGTGATGCCCTGTTTAGCTCTGAGCAGGTATTGTAAGAAGTCAATGCTAGTGCCAGACCACCATAATCAGTGAAGAGATTCCTTCTCTTTCACCCAGAAACCTGTTCTCTCACACCTGCTGCTATTATCCTGACTCTTCAAAGTAGGAGCCTGCTCTTGCTGCTAGTTAATGAGGATAAATCTTGTATCATGTGTTGTTGTACAGCACTGCATGTGGAATGTTCCAATTCTGTTGGTGACTAATGGTCAAAATGAGGGTGTGCTTGGTTTTTGCTCTTGTTTTGTTTTGTTTACCTTATTAGATTATAGTTCTGCTAAAGGCTGAGAGCACAGAGCATATTGCTGATGCTGAAAAGAGGAGGTCTCACTTTCTCTAGATGTGCAATTTACCCTCATCATTCCTACAGCAGCCTTGGTACTCCCTGGATTCTTTGTTGACCTAATTTAACTCACCGAAAGAGCAGAAAAATACTTCTTTTACTATCCTTCCTGCTATAGCAATGGTTTCCTGATGGAAAGCTATCACTTAAAGCACACTCTGTCTGTTGTGTCTCCCAAAGTCTAACTTTGTTTGCTAGCTGAGTTTGATGGAAAATTGTGCTAACTCTTATCACACTGTTTACCAAATAAAAGTGGGTAAAGACATTATTTTACTGAATGTTTGTGGTGGTTTAATCCACCTTTTAGCATTCAGGGGGCAGGTTCAATAAAGGTGACGGAAAACTGAATAGAATTTTCAGCAGGTGAACAATTTATTACAGGGGAATTAAATTAGGGAAGTAGGGGTAACCCACAGGAGACCCCAGAATTACAATCGAGGGACACTCAGCATGCAAGGAAAAAAACACACAAAAAGGCAAAAAAAACAAAAAAAGAAAGGGAACTGTTCTTTTCAGCCAGATGACTAGCCAAAAAAAACAGGGGGGGAGGGTAGGAAAAGGTNTGAAGAAGAAGAGAGAGCAGGGTGGGCCCCTTGCATCGACTTCGTCGCCTTCTTCCTGGCCAAGCCGGCTTCCCATTCATCCAGCCAGCCGGGCCCCTCCTCAGTTCTGGTGTTTTCTTGTCAAGGGGGTCACAAGTTTTCAGTCCCGCCCACCATCTTTGTTTTCATGGCTGCAGCACCTTAGAGAACAACCCAGCGCCACTGCCGCTTCTTTCGCTAGTATGGCACTAGTGCTGGCCAGTGTTATTTTATATCTTTCATAGAAATAAGAAAGCTACTGCTTAAATGTAAAAATTATTTTTCTTCCAGTAGAACATAAATGACACTTTTGGGGAAATCTCAGCTATAAACCAAGCATATAACTCACCTGTGAGAGATATTTTTACAGACTAAAGTTAGACTGAGTGCAGTGTGTACACAGAGAATCTATTACTAGTTCTCCTTGCTTGCATATAATTTGCTTACATGTAATTGTTTTGATAAATTAAACGTGTTAGAAATCATCAAAAGCAGATCCGCCATTCCAGTGATAAAAATCTCTTATGGATGTTTTAAATTTCTTATTTTCCTTAAGAAGAGCATTTTGATATGAAAGTGACATATCTAAATATTTCAAAATTCATGATTCAGGTTCATTCAATGGCTCTGATGTTTTTAATTTTTATGCAGTTTTCCAAATGAAATGAATACATTTTTTGTTACAGTGTATTCAGGCTTGATTCCTCTGCTATTTATGGTTTGGATTTTGGGTGTCTGTCTTCAGAAAACATGACACAATGCTATGTATCTCTTTTGGTTCCTTTCACACTGCTTCTGTGGACCCTTTTTCTGGCAGTGACAAAATCAGCCAGAGAGATTGCTTCACATCTGCCCTGTGGGTCTGGTCATCTTCACTTTTCTGTAGATGTTTCCTGCTTGAGAGCTGCTCTAACCCATATGTCCCATTGATGCTTAGATTAACTCTACCAGGGAAAATCTCAAAAATGTAGGCGTAAACGTGACCTGGATTGAGGAGACAGGTAAGACAGAAGTCGTCTCTCTTTTCCCAGCCCTCTGAGTTGCTATTGTTGTTCCCCACTCCCCAACAGACTGATTCTGGCCGTATTCTTCCTATATTCCCAACAGCAGATCAGTCCTTGATCTCCCATGAGCACATCTGGGCTTTTCTCTCCACAGCCTCCCAACAAAGTGGTGTTGCTGTGTCTGGATCATCAGCAATGCTACAACCTGCTGTTTTAATTGAGTCAGGAATGGTGTGTAGAAGATTTCAGTGGCTGCTTCAAAACTGCAGGGGACTGCTGTGGGATTTATTGCTTCCTTTTGCTAAGCAGAAGCTCCTGGTGCCAGAGACTCTATTGTCTCCTTGCTATTCTCCTGCAATGCATCCATGGATGTTGCATATTGCTATTAGAATTGTGCAGCTGGTGGTGAATTAAAGAATTAATCTGCCAACAAGAAAACAAATATTTTTTTTATTCTTTTTCCTATTGCTTTGTTGTGGGTAAGAGAAGATGAGGCAGATGCTAAAGCACTACTGCTGCCTTGGGGGCTCTTGTCCTGCTTCTGTTACTGCCTGCCTTGCTGGTGCCCTGTTCCTGCTGCTTATACAGCAAAGCATTGTGCTTTGCTAGGAAACAGTCCAACTCGTTTTTGCATATGGAAAGCTGACATGTTTTGGAGCTGACTAGAAGACAAGAAGGGTAGAAAGGGTAGGAGGTGTCTCCTGTTGTTTCTGTTTGAAATTTTTTTTGTCTTTCTTTTCCTCCATATGTCTATTCTTGTTGTTTTTGTTGTCACTACACTGTCTCACACTGTCCCCAGCCAAATTCATGTTCTCTTAAGATTAATCCATCCAGACATAGTAATGCAATGGAGAAAGTTTTCTTTGTAATTCTGCTTTCCCGCTGAACTGATTTCTAAATACTAATGTTAGTGCTCATGCTAAGTTAACAAATTCTATATTTTTACTTCCTCTTCGATGTGTGTTTCTGAAATGTTCACTCATATTCCAAGCAAATGCTGCCTCTCCTTAATAACAATACTGATAAAACTACTAATGGTTAAATTTCTGAATTCTACCCTAACAAAGTATCTCTAGTCAAGTAATAAGATTTTTTTTATTCATCTTAAGAAATGCTGTCTCATTATTTTGGCTGGTGATAACTGTAATTATATTCCCTGGCCACAGTTACAAACAAATGTAATTAAATTTCCAGCTTCATGTCATAAGTTCATCACAATAGAAAGAAGGAAAGACTTCTTATATGTAGGACATTAGGACATTGATTAGAGTAGTATTTAAGTAGTAATCCCTATCCTGTTGTTATAGCTGGTGCACACATTTATCTTACGGAGTCAGATACTATACATGTTTGTGGCGGCATTTCTCCAGCACCCTTCTGAAACCTGTTTAATTGTTAGTGATCATTTTGGATTGGGATTTTAGGCTTTGCATGAATTGATGTCTTTCTAACATCATCTTTCACAGGAAATTATCTCTGATTAGTAGGTAATTTAAGTCCATAAAGAAGAAAAAAACCCATATCTATGGGGCTGGGGTAGAGGGATGGAAAATGACAGGAACTGAAATTTACTTTGTACTGTAAAAACATAACTTTCCCCTTGTGCAAAGTAAGTCTGGACTTGACAGAGTCTTGTAGGCATCAAGAGAATAATGCAGAATTTAATCAAACCTTCCTATAATCCAGCAGTTCTGGGATTGGACTAGATCTGTATATCATTGATATTCAGATGAATATCAAATGAATATTCAGATGAAGGATTCATCCCTTTCTGTCGATGGACAGCAATCAAAAGTACTTTGTGAAGGTTTTTTTGAAATCAGAAAGTAATAAATTTGTAAGAACACTTATTTTTGGAATAATGTCACTGTGTAACACAACCTTTGCTTTATTCCCGATACTCTGCTAATTTAACCTGAGATTAAAATGTCCTTTGAAACATCAAGGGAACCTTTCTGTTGTTCTTTCAGTGAAAAGACAGAGAAAATACTTTTGAGCCCTCTGACTTCAACACAAACTAGTCTAAAAATAGGTAATATATACGCAGTATGTAGTTTATTGTAGATTTCTTCATGTTTTAGTGATTGCAATTTTCAGAATCTTATGGGAGTGTAAAATAAACCCTAAGAAGGATAAGAGCTCTGTTTCTCTGGTGGGATGAAATTCCATGCTTGTTTTGACATTGGTTTCACCAGCGTAATCATTCTCTTTGATGGCAAGATGAGGAACCTGAAGCCCTAACTCCAGATCTGCTCCAAGCTGGTGATTCTGGGGGTTTATTCCTGTTACAGTGATGTTGTTTCTTATCTATTCCTGGTATCACTGTCTAAAACCGAGGCAATTTGGAGAGGCGAAGACTTCAGAGAGAAGTCTCCTTCCTTGGATTCAGTACTCCTTGTTTTCTCCAATGCAGAAAGAAAAACCAAATATACCCAGATATAAGTTCAAAAGTAACACTTTACCAAGAAGAATGCTAATAACAATACTGATAAAACTGAATTAAGCTAACTAAACAGTGAGGAGAAAATTCCCAAACCCCTGTCCACTGGACTAAAACAAGATGGTGGCCAGCTTCCCCCTACCTGGAAAACCTTGCAGGAATGGTTGGAGAGTCAGCACTGAAGGGAGGCTGCAGTGATGGTACAGGAAAAGAGAAAAGGTGGATTCCAGAGTCTGTGTAACCCAGGACAATTCTTCAGAGCTTTATTATGCTGATGATTAATTACAAATCATATGCATGAAGCATATGTAGAGCACTGGAGCATAATTGGCCAAATTGTTAATCACAGAATCATTTAGGTTGAAAAAGTCCTCTGAGATTATTAAGTCCACCCTTTAACCTAACACCACCTTGTCAACAGCGCTAGACCATAGCCCTAAGTGCCACATACAGTTTCTTCTTGAATACCTCCAGGGATGGCAACCCATTCCAATGTCCAATCACCCTCTGTAAATCATTCTTTTTTAAAGGGCTTCCTCTTAATATCTAACCTAAACCTCCCCTTGCACAGCTTAAGACTCTACCCTCTTGTCCTCCTGCTGGTTGTGTGTGAGAGGAGACTGACCCCCACCAGGTTATAACTTCCCTTCAGGTAGTTGTAGACAGCAAAAAGGTCTCCTCTGAGCCTTCTCTTCTCCAGGATAAACAACCTCAACCAGTTCTTAACCCAGTGAAGGGTTCACCTGTCCAAGCTGTGGGCTGCCAGCTTTTCCAAGAATATTCTATAGGAGATAGTGTCAAAGGCTTTATTGAAGTACAGGTTAGTCTACATCCACCAGGTGGCTCACCTGGTCATAAAAAGAGATCAGGTTGATCAGGCGGAACATGCTCCTCTTAAATCTGTGCTGGCTGGGTCTAATCCCCTGTCCGTCCTGTAGGTGCCACGTGATTGGATTTAAGATGATCTTTGGCCAATGAGTGCGTGTGCACTTGTAGTCTCTAGTGGATAAGTGGAAATGTCAATCCTTATCTTCCCTCCTGATGTTTGCAATTGTGTAACGGTTGTAATGCTGATAGTGGCTGGAGACCTGTTCCCATGGGCACTGTTTGCATTAAAAGTCACCTCTTAGGAGAAAGGAACTTCTCTTAGGAGAAAGGAACAGTATTGTAAGCAACCACAAAGAATTCTCTTTGTTATAAAATGGCATTTGATTCTGGAGTTTTCAATGGTCTGCAAAACCCACCAAAAAACCTGAGCTCACCCGTGTGTGCTGAGGATGGCATTTATCCTCAAGGGTCGAAAGTTTAGATAAAACCTAAAATATATATGAGTCATGACAGTTCAAGGAATGGGGATCTATAGCAAGTTCTTGGGAAAAATGTCTTATGCTGTAGGCTTAATATTTTTAAACAATTTGCAGGAAGATTTTTTTTTTAATTTTAGTTTATTATTGAGAGTGTAAAGAGAAATGTCTTTTAGGCTTCCCAGCTGCAGATATCAAAAAAAAAAAGCTCTCTGATTCAAATACAGTGCTGATGTGGGATGAATAAACAAAAGAATTATCCCACAGCAATAAGACTAAATGGATTTTGTAGTGAATAATCGGTATTTCGTCCTGATGTCATTTTATGTAAAAAACAATGAGCTGAAGTCAGCCCTATTTTAAATAAACTTAACTACATATTCAAAGTGAAACAAAAGTTTGAGTAATATTTTTATCAAATATAAAAAGCATGAAAAGGACTTTAACCACTTCTCAATATTGGTAAGACTTTCATCAAGGAAAGTAAATCTGCAGATGACACCAAGCTTGGAATAAGTGTAAGAGGGTAGGAGAGCTCTTCAGAGAGACCTTGCCAGGCTGGATAGATGAGCTGAGTCCAATAGCATGAGGTTTAATAAATCCAAGTGCTGGGTCTTACACTTAGGTCGCAATAACCCCATGCAGAGTTACAGGCTGGGAATGGAGTGGCTGGAGAATGGCCAGATGGAGAGGGACTTGGGAGTGCTGGTTGATAGGAGACTGAACATGAGCCAGCAGTGTGCCCAGGTAGCCAAGAAGGCCAATGGCATCCTGGCCTGCATCAGGAATATTGTCAGTAGGACAGGGAAGTTGTTCTTTCCCTAGATTTGGCATTGGTTAGGCTGCACCTTGAGTTCTGTGTCCAATTCTGAGCCCCTCAGTTTAAGAAAGATGTTGAGTTGCTGGAATGTGTCCAGAGAAGGGCAATGAGGATGGTGAAAGGGCTGGAGCACAAACCCTAGGGGCAACAACTCAGAGAGCTGGGGTTGTTCAGCCTGGAGAAGAGGAGGCTTAGGGGGAGACCTTATTGCTCCCTACAACTACCTTAAGGGAGGTTGTAGCCAGGCAGGGGTTGGTCTCTTCTCTCAGGCCCCCAGCGAGAGAATGAGAGAACACAGTCTTAGGCTGCAGCAGAGGAAGTTTGAGCTGGATATTAGGAAACATTTTTTCACAGAGAGAGTGATTTCCCATTGGAACGGGCTGCCCAGGGAGTTGGTGGAGTCACAAACCCTGGATGTGTTTAAGGAAAGGTTGGATGGCATACTTAGTGATATGGCTTAGTTGATGGGATGGTATTGGGTAGGTTGATAAGTTAGGTAATAGTTTGGACTTGATGATCTCTGCAGTCTTTTCCAACCTTGTTAATTTTGTGTAATTCTGTGTAAAGAATATAACTCCTTGAGAAGTCACTTTTGATTGATTAATACACTTTCAGTTTAATGTGCTGGTAGCAAAATTTAAGAGCACAATAGATTGTAAGGAACAGATTGTTGTTCAGTTTGTTGGCAGTTCTGAAAAAAAAGAAAAAAAAAACCAACCAGAAAAAAACAGTTCAGAAATTATCATTTTAAGTGTATTGCAATTTATTTCAGGTCCATCACTACTTATTTTGATTTGACATGAATTTTTTTGAGTCTGAGTTTTCTCTTGAGTACTTTTGAAAACAAAAAGGGAGCTACTTGATGTGAAGAAACTATTATTTTTGACTGCTTTTTTTATATTTATATGGATAATTGAACAGAATGGTTGAACTGTTCATTTTGCTCTGTTAAAATGCATAAATGTATTCTCTGCTCATTTCCTTCTGTAAAGGAAAAAGGTGAAGTCAAAGCACAAGTGTTATAGTTGTGCTTCATATCAAGTGTTCATGGAGAATTAAGTTATTCTGTGCTGGCTGTGTAAAATAAACACACAAAGAAAAGACAATAAACAAACAAGAAAAAAGAACCTTGTTAGATTTTTTTGCCTGTCTGAAGGCTGTTAAACAATGCCACGTTAGAACATATTGAAAGGATTAAAGCGAGATATATGACTACTGAAAGAAGCGAAGGGCTTTAAGAATGCCAGAGTGGAATCCTCTCACTAGGACTGTGGTCACTAATGTGAGTTTTGCAAGTCCACTCAGTGTTTGGGAACTGGGAGCTTGTCGTTTGCTCCTAAAAAGGTTTGGAACAGCACGCTTTTACCAGTGAATGTAACAACGATAATCACATGTGCATATGTGTAGCAAATCAGCTTATTTATACTATTTTAGTTTTAGCTCTGCTTGAAAAGAAAAAAAAAAAAGGCAAAACCAATCAAAAAACCCAAATGCTTTATTTTCTCAACTTAAATCTCCTTTACTTATGGATGTTCTGATTTTTAGCTAAACTGCCCAGGTTAATAGCTGAGTGTTATGTCTCTACTTGTAGTAAAGGGACTTTAGAGCTAGAACGATACATAACATAATGACAGTAACATTTATTCACCAAAGTCTCTAGAACTCTTTAGAAACAAATATTCTATGGCTTGTAAGACACAAAATGCATTCCTATATGGTGTTGTGAGAAAGGCATGGTGACAACTTTTGTTGAAATTGATTTGCCTGTTTTCCTCATGTCTGTACCACTTTTGACTTATTAAGCGATGAGGAGTCACCATGTTCCACACGACTATTAATTACTTTTTCGGAGTGCTATGCATTGTTACATGAGCTAGCCGTATGTGAACACACATAGACACACAAACACACTGACACACACACATATATATGAACAGCTGTATCACTCTTTCAAAGAAACAACTTTAGAAGCAAAAACAGCCAAATTTAACCACAAGTTGTGTAAAAAGAGATATGGAACTTGATTGAAAGTTTGATAAGTCTAAGAGATCTTAAGTTCACATGACACACCAATTTGGATTAACTGAAATTTCACCTGTAGCTTTTGCTATATCTCTTCACATCACCCTAGCCGTTCAAGGTCTTCTGGCAAGAGGAGAATGTCAGCTACCAGAATGTCTTCTCAAAGGAGGAGGAGAAGTTAGTGGGTTTGTAAGTGTCCTGTCCAAAAAGGGTAGACATAATGCATGGGCAAGGCTGCATATACATATTTGTGCGTACACACACACTCACACTCTCTCCCCCTATATATTTAGAAACATACATCGACTTATTTATTCCAGTTAAAAATAAACCTTTTTTGATAACATAATTTCAAACAGGTAAATTAGAACTATGGGCATACTTCACAGTATTCACGATGCCTTGACAAAAGTGTCACAGGGAAAGTAATGAAAATCTTCTGATATGTCAATGTCACCAATAGTACATAATTTCTTCAAAGAATTTGTGATTTCAGAAGCTAGGTTTGGGGAGAGCAGGATCCTTTACTGGGATCCTAGGGATAATCATATGTAACTCTTTTAGGAAAGGAGGAAAAAGGATCATTCTACTGAGTTTCCTCAACTATCTTTTCTTTAAATGCACCTCCAGAAAGTTAATCATTGTTATGTATTGTTTTAAAACAATGTGTAATTCATGTTCTGAAGGCTGTTTTTTCTCAACTATATTCTGTGACATTTAATTTAAAAACAATTTCAGTATAATTATTAAAGATATTTTAAAGTATATCCTTTGCAAAATTGAGAACAGATACAAGAGAACGAAGTTAAGTGCTGCTATTGCATTTTCCATTTGGTTGAAACTTTGCTATCTGCATTACTCCTGTGGGAGCAAACTAAATGGATTGAATTTTTCATTTCATTTGTTATGATAGTCTGTTCCTCAGGTACTTCTCAGTCTACAGCATTTTTTATTTTACCTTTTGGAGCTACTTCAGTGCTAGAAATAATGTATTTCATTTGCACTGTTCAGTACAAAAGTCGTACTTGAGGTCAAACACACTACTGATGAAATGATTTCTTTCTTAAAACCCGTCATCTTTCTCCCAAAGGGTTTTAAATAAGGCTCAAAAACCTTCTTGCCCCGAAAGCTGAGGATTTCCCCTTCCTACCTTTTGTAGTGATGGCCTCAGTTCCGCTCAATCCTCACTCTGTTTTAGCAGGAGCGTTTGTTTGTCCTCCTTGGTCAGCTACTGTAGCAGAATATTAGGCTGTATTACAGTGTGTCCAGACTATGATACAATGTCTTAGGTATATGAAAATCATCTCGAGACTTTCTCGTAGCTCTGAGACAATGGCATGTGACCACTTTTCCTTTTGTCTATTGGCTTTGTTAACCTAAATAATCTTTGCACTATAAAAGTACATGAATTTGCAATAAAGACAGACTCCATTGGCTTCTCCATTTTGGCCCTTGTACAGTTTACATATAGTCTTTCTTTCCTGGATCCTCTGATTACCTCTGTATCTTGTGGGCAGTTGTGATTTCAGAGTGTCCCGATCCCTGACGCCACCAAATAGATGATTCCGGGTAAGGGATCTCAAAACACAACTGGTCACAAGCTACTGGGAAAAATCATGTGATTATTTGGTTTCAAATAGGGTTTAAATTTAAAATGTGAAATTAAATCAATATTTTGGAGCATTTGAAAGGAATGCTGGTAGTCACAGCATTTACTATCTTTATTTTTCTGAAGGGGTGAATAACCTCTAAAGAATGGATTCTGTCTTTAACGATCTTTGGGTGTTGTAATAGCTCAGATGAAGAGGCATTGTGTAGATGTTGTACCATTGCATGAACAAAGCACTTTCCAGAGACAATATTATCCTTCTGTACTAATGGAAAAATTCTCAAAAATTCAATGGGAAACCCTTATGAAAGATTATTTTTAAACCACTTTTTTAACTCAGCAGAGGATTTTATCTCTTCTGTAGAATGGCTCCAAATATCTTGTAAAAGGAATGAATATTGCATAAAATTCTTAATGCTTGATTAATGCTTTTATCCCAATGGAACTTTATTGTCTTAGTGTAGTTATTCATATTTATGTTGTGATAGGGCTATCCTTTTCAGAAAACTTTCATTTCTATGGAAGGTGATTAGTTACCTCCTTGTTAAATTCTGCAGGGCTTCTCCCTAAAGTGCGGAGAAAAGGAGGAGAGGACATTAGTAATTCTGCTTCACACTCGCAGTACTAAGATATGATCTTCTGAAGAATATAAAAGGAACATGTTCTGCATGTCTTCACTGCCTCAGAAAAGAATAATTTCCTATGCCTGGTGGTTGTGACTTGTCAGGTACCTGCTTGGATCAACAATAACAAGAAAGTACTGATGGGCCTGAATTGACAGACAGATTGATGTAATGTTGGAATTTTGACTGCCTTGAAATATAGACATTTTATTTCCAGTCTGTGTAGACATTCTCTGGATACAATATATAAATAATTCAGGTGATGCCTCTTTGGTCTGATGTATCTTTGGACATCAGTGGTCATAGTTTTTAATGTGAGAGAAAGGAAGACTGAGCATAGGAAGTGAAATACTGTCTCAAGTTGATATGGTCTCATGCTGTCCATCTGACAGACATTGCAGGGGAATTTGCTGTCTTACAATGTGCTTTTCCGAGTTGGGTTTGGTTGTGATAAGTCTCTAACATCACCCATTATTTTCCCTGTGAAGTATTATTTAGTGAGCAGAGATCAGTGGGAGCAAAGGGAGGAAATGGTTGGGAGGCTGGTTGCATCTCAGTGACTCTTGCATAGACTCTGAACTAAAAACTTTGCAAAATTAGTGCTGTGAAAGCATTTCTCACATTGTTGATTTACTCTGTTCCTTATGCCTTACTCTGACTGGAGTCACTACTAGCTGGGCAAAGTAGCAAATCTTACTGCATAGAGTGGTGTTGTTTTTTCTTGTGACAAAGAAAAGATAAGGATGATGTGTGCTCCCTTGAAGATATCCCTTCAGAATCCTTGGAGATACCCCTTCAGTATCCTTGAAGATACCTGCTGTCTGCTATTTTTAAACAGTTAAATGTTGAAGATCTCTTTCTACCTTTAGCTCTTCTCTTATTCTTACACATTGGAAAGGATCTTTCATGAGCATTATTCTATGTTCCGCTGGCCACTAGCAACCAAGGTACACTGACAGGATTGGGGAGAGAAAGGGGTGAGCTTAAAGGGACGTTTGTTCTGGGACGTTTGCACCCATAAGTGAAGCAGCTAAAGGAAGGACAAATGGCAGAACTACTGTCTATCAGGTGTGGTAGTTATTATTGATGATGGTGAATATGTTTCTTTTGGGAATCTAGAGATTAAGATGCATCTCACTGGGAAACAGCACTTGTGATGGGAGCAATTGAGTAGGGAAGCGTTGCTTAACATGGCTGCCTTGGGCAAGATGCCCTTTAAAGAGGGACTTCTAAAGCCTGAACCCAGGCACCTGTTACAGTAAATATCTTCCAGTGTTATATTGCAAAAACTAATTGCAGCATGATAACATGATGTGAAATCATTAAAAAATGTTTTGTTCTAATGCGAGAACTGAGAAAAAACTAACAAGAATAATAAGGAGTTCAGACATGATGACCTGATAGGAAAGATGAAGAGAATAGGCTTTGTTAGCTAAGAGCTCCACAGCTATTCTCAATATACACTATACAGAGGATATCAATATGCCGTGCTCAGTCTTTTTTACTGCTTATGAGAGGGAGAAATTAACTTTTTTTATATAGTAGAAAATAATATGCTATTGTTTAGTTCTATTAATAGGGAAAAAATCTTTCTACCTCTTAGGCTGAGGAAACACTTGGAGAGTGTTTAGTGAGTGGTGAAAAAAATTTAGGATGAGGTCAGACAGATCTTTTCTGTGTGCTGGATGCTCCCTCAGAGCAGGTGGTGGCTTGGGTCGTACTTTCTCCAAGTCTTTATTTGCTATCTTCTGCACTAGCTTGAAGTGGTTAAATCATACTTATTTGACAGCTGTGGCTTTTACCTTCTGTAAATATTTGACTGAAAGTAGAAAGGGCTCTGTAGAAAGTCTTTTAGAGAGGGTAAGCTAAATGAATTAAAACCACAAAACTTGAATTATCAATCAGAGATTGAAGATCAAACTTCTCCATCTGAACTGTTGTTTTGTTTGGGATACAGTACTGCCAGATAAAACATCATTTGTGACATTTCTTATGAAGTTAAGTGAAACTCAGGGTCTGTGTAACTTTTTTCTTTTCCTTCCAACAAAATTTAAATGAAATTTGGATTAGTCTTTGTTTCTAGAGTCTTTCTCTGTATCCAACTAATTGGACTATCTGACTTGTTTGCCAGATGGTGAAAAAGAGGCAGATTGTGTGCATAAATCCATCCATTATTAAAAAAAAAAAAAAAAGGCAAAAAGATAAATAAAAAGGACATTATCTGGTCTTTCAAGAAGATGAAGTAAGGCAAAAAAATGACATTTGCATATTAGTTTTGAAATGTAAGTGTCTCACACATTCCTGGCAAGAAGTTTGATAATGAGTTGTATCTAAGGTGCTTTGGCAAGGCTTGGCTTGAAAGATTATTACCGTATATCAGATGCTCTGCATGTTCAGTATTGCACAGATCTCTGGAGCACAGAGTAGGGCACCTGGGAAGGCATGTCAGTGAGTGTGTTGCTAATGATGGCAGAAGAAGGGGTGGGAGAGGGGGTACGGAGAGGAATGGCACAAAAAAGACTTAAGTCTGTAGAGAGGCTTCAGGTAACTCAGCAGAGTTTGGATAAAAACTGAAGGAGGAAAAATGCCAGTTCTCTAGAAGCAAAATAACATTTTGAAGAGGCAGACTATGTGCTACTAGGATACGGCCTGACTTGAATAAATTGCAAGCTGATATGAATATGCCTGGAACTATCAAATAGAGAGCTGTACAGTATGCACAAGGTATGATTAGCCAGATTAGCCACCTATTGCAATGTCCTGCTGGTGTAAGTACTGGACCAGTGAGAAGGGCATGCTGCTTTTTCAGTCTGTCTTGTTATGTGGAGGAAAACACTACTGAATGCTTAGTTAGTAATTTTAGCCTCCATATACATTTAAAAAAACCCAAGAATTTCCTACAGAGTTAGCAATAAGGCAGTGCTTACTCAGGGAAATGGAAGTTGCTTTTGTCTATGGTATTGATAATGGCAAGAGGAAATAGCTTATACCTTGATTTAAAATGCCTGTGCCCTAACAGAGCCAGATTAAACAGATGAACTTTTAGAGCAGCACATAGTGGTTGTACAGTTGTCATGGGTTAGCTGAGGCTGGGAAAACTTTTCCTGTATTAACTCTGGTGGAGAGGCGGATCCCTCAGGCGCCGCCAGTGCCGGCGACTGGACCAGGCTCCCCTGGGGGCTTGGTGGCTGCTACAGAGGGGAGCAGTGTGGGGAGGGTGGCTCCAGCCGCCATTTTCCTTTGGCATGCGGTTTTGGCTGGCGAGACTCTGGGGCGGAGCCCAGAGGCGGAGCTGGGGCAGAGCTGGGGCAGAGACAGAACCAGAGAGACCAATGAAAATTGGGTGAGGAGTGAATCCGTCCTCTTCAAGGTGGACTGGGGGAGGTGCCCAGGATAGGGAATTCTAGGAGAGCCTGAGGACTATATAATCTTCCTCTTCTGTGCCTGGAGTTCATCAGAGAAGGAACTGGTCTCAGTGCCTGGGTTTTCCAGTGTCTGCCATCTTGGAAACTACCACGTGCTCTATGGGTCATCCCTCCACTCCTGTGGTGTGCTCCAGAGACAAGCCAGCAACAGACAACAGGCATCCACCTTCCAGCCATCATCTCATCATTGCCTCCCATGGCGCTAACACCCCCTGCCATCTACCTTGAATCCTGAGGACACTGAAACGGAGAATGAGTTTCTCTCTTTGTTTTGTTTATTGCCTGGTGGGAGGTGGGATTGGTGTGTGTGTTTTGTGGGTTGTTTTGGGTTTTTGGGAAGTGGCTGCTGGGTTTTCTTCTGTGGGTTTTTAGTATTTTATTTTTTTAAGTTAATTTTTTCTATCTCATATAATAAATACTTGTTTCTTTAATACATCTGTATCCATAATTTATTAACCAATAATGTGTCCACCAAACCTGGACAACTGTTTACATAAAATATGGCAGTTTATTATAAAGAGCATCATGTAGGTGTAAGTGTCTGGGAAATGATTTGGAATAAAGGGATGAATTCCACGAGTTTAAAATCAAAAGAAAATGAACTCATAAAAACATCCTGTAGAAAAGAGAAGTCTTTTGCTATGACCTTACATGCCTGGAAATGATCATGGCCATCACTCTTCACTGCAGTGTGGATTATGGTAGAAGGAAAATCTAGGGAATTGTTGCCGAAAAAATGAATATTGTAAAAAATTAATCGAGTAGAAAAGGTGCCAACTTTTGTCTTAGCTGAAAAATTTTTCAACCTGAAATATATTTTTGCCCAGACAAGATGCCATCTAGACTGAGTGAACCATGGCCAGTTGTAGTGGGTTTTTTTTAATGAATAGTCCCTTCAATTCATTTCAGTACAAAAAGGCCTAAATCCCACACCATAGCAAAGTTGAAAGCAGATCTTGCAAGCCCTTGGCAGAGGAGCAAGAAGACAGTTAATTCCATTGCTCTACAGAAGTCTCTCTTGTTTATTACCGCTTTTATGTACCAAATCTGTGCATCAAACAGAAATTTCAGTTGTTGTGCACAGTCCAATTAAATAATTTTCTTTCCTGGGAATATCAGCAGTTCTGATAATGGACAGCATAGAAAATCTAAGGTGAGGATCAAGGGTGCTAGACTAGGAATCATATGACTTCAGCAAAATAGAGCAGGATAAACAGTGGGATGCAGATTGCCAAATTGTTACTGAAAGCACTATACTGAAATTCAAATATTTGGCAAATAAATCACTGTCTAATATATCTGACTGTTGTGTAGCCTTGCTTGCAGAGAGTGAAAGGAATCTGAAAATAATCTAGACCAAGTGCCTTACATAGGTTATAAATCTGCTGCTAGTCAAAGACAAGGCTTGTCAGGTTCCTTCTGGTACAGTAATCAGATTCTTTGGTTTCTAGACAGAACAACTCAGTTTTTGTACTAGCATCTTAAGGATGTTTATTTTTCCATTGGAAGTAGTAGTTGAGCTGAAGAAAAACAAAAGTTGTAATTTGTGGGGGAAGATTATAGTAAATTATTTTTCTCTTAGTTTATGGTAAAACAGATTATCTTTTGCCATCCTGATGCCTACAAATTTCAGGTTATGTATTGCTTTTGTGCAGTCTCTTCTTTTACTTGACTCTCTGTGGTTTGGAAAGTAGTGCCTGGAGCAAGCATTAAGAATTTAAGCTTCTTTTGTACTAGAAGAATGGTATCTTAGCAGCAGTGGATAAAAAGCCACCTGATTTCCAGACTTAATGGATTCTCAGGGTTTGGGAATCACTCCAGTATTGGTACAGTTAACCATCAGTGAAGTAGCAATCACTTCATTTTATGCAGGTGCAGATGAGATGTGTGTAGTTGCCTCTCTGTAGCTGATAGAGAGACCTATGAAATCTGACAGAACTAATTTTACATTATCCAAGTGGCTGAGTGCCTTACCATGCTTTACCCCATGCTTTAAATGTCTAGTGTTTCACAAGTCTCCTTCAGTCTAATCCATGAGCTGAAATTGGAATAGCAGGATAAGTGAAATCTGAATGTAATCTCTTATTGACCCTTCCAGTACATTTACATGAAATACTGGAAAAAGCAATCAGGACTGACACAGTTCTCTTGCTTTGTCATCTGGCTGTCCTGAGTCATGTTAGCAGTCAGGCACTGTACGTGCTACTGCAACCTGTCTTAGTGTTCTAATCCTGAAATAAGAATTGCCATATGTTGCCTTTCCTTTAAATAGCAACCATTCATAAATGTGTGGCATATTTTTCTCATCTTGTTAATGTTCACAAAATCCAGTGCTGACTGAGATGATATTAATATCTATGACCTTTCTGAGAACTGTTGTCTTTACTTTAAACAAAGTTATGTTTAAGAAAAATTTTGCAGCATGAGCACATTGCCATTTACTCAGTAGGACAGGATACTGATTTTTCTCAGTACCCTATGCCCTATTTAGTACAACTTTATATTTAGGAGAGTTGAACTCTAAATAAACTCGTATGATAATTTCACCACACCTCTAACCAATCAAGCTGTGACAGCAAATTTTTGCAACACAGGATCCTGCTTCCTCTTCTGTAGAATGATGTTGCAAGTGTTTGAGATGCAGAATTTGTGGGCAAGCCACATGGTGGTCTCTAGTGGAGGGAAAGAATTCTCTGGAAAGCAAGGACTTCTAAGGCCATCCATGTAATGAGTTTAACTGTAGCTGTCTGGTTTTGTTTGTGATTGTTTTGTAGTGAGGTCTATGGGTTTCAAGTTAAAAATAAAAAGAATTCAAGTTTTTCCTGTTAGAATTGTAGCCAGGGATGTACCTGTGTGCACACCTGCACTGCAGTCTTTAACAGCTTGAGTGATCTAAGTTCTTAGTCAGTCATATGAACAGAGAAGATAATGAACTCATCTGGGACACTGAACTGATTTAAAACTCATTGACTGAAATACTAGGTATCCTCACAGCAAAGTATTTGACTTATACTTGGAGTAATATTTGACCAACTATTTGGAGCTCTCCATGTGGAAATTTAGTCTGTCCTGACAATTTTCCCTAGGCAGCTATTCCTATATTTAGGCCAGTTCCTTTGCTTAAATAAAATTAACAGCATGCTGACTGGAGAAGTTGAGTATTCCAGCAACATCCAGATGGTTCCTGCTGCAAAACAGTCCAAATTGCGCATTGATAAGGTGCCTATGAAGCCAGTAGAAATTCTTCCTATGGATGAAGAAGTGACCATGTAATACAGTATTTTATATATAGGTTAGATCGTTAGGAGGTTTTTTTTTCTATGAAATTTGAGGTAATAGCAATGGATCATGCATGTACTGGAGTGGTCCTCTAGGTCACGGGTCAGCTGGGTAGAAGGAATCTTCAGAGCCACCATTTGGAATGTCTCAACTGAGCAAAGTGAAGATGTCACTTGCAACAGAGTCCCATCACTGTCTGAAGTGACTGACCAGTACCTTTGGCAGATTTAAATCCCCAGGTGCAGATTACCCTATGCCAGTAGTAAACATTTTTTTTTTAATAAACACTCTATGAGTGTCAGAGTAACATTTTATTTTTTTCAGTCTCCTTAAATTTCTCAAATTCACATCAAATCCACAGTTGACAGGTTTGGGATTTTTTTTTCATCCTCTTGACTTGAAGGGAATTGCATGTGTAGGTTCCACAGAGGTTGCTCTGAATTTTCTTACAGATTTCCTCCAGCTTCAAAGTAGTAGTGAATTGTTTTAAGTGATGAGCAGTTAAAGAGTAACATTGTGCAGGTGTAAAAGCAGATCTTAGCAAGAGAAGACTTAATAGTCACTGTTTGTTTATACAAATGCTTGCTTAAATATTCAAATAGACAGCTGGCTTAATGAAAAACATGAAGAATATGAATCCTCTCCACAACCAGGATTATTGTGTTTGCTGTTGTGGAGATAGACATGACTGCCTAGAGATAAAATTGGAATTCTCACATCTCATGTATTTTATATCCAAACTTTAAGTAAGACATATGTTTCACTATTTTCATGAAGGGCCTTCCCTTTTTAATTTATTGCAATTTTTTTTTACAGTCACTAAATACATATATGTCTGCTTTTAATATCTTCTATATCTTCCTTGTATTCTCAGAGTTTAGCAAAGCTGTGCATCATTTTAATTAAAGCTCTGGCATTCAAGTGAGTGCATATTAATGCATGTTCTTATTTTGGTTTAAATCTGGTTTCTATTTGTCCTATCTTAAAATTATAGGTGCTAAACATTAGTTATTTCTAATGACTCTAAACATGACATAATTAGTCATTACAATGGAGCTTGGCAAAGTTTTTTTAAACAGCAAAGTGGAAAATTAGTTACCCAAGTTTTAGATGGAGAAATGCTGGAGAATATAGAATCCCATACTCCTTCTCTTCCCATGTGACTCACTGTTCCTGCAACAAAAAAGAGAGCTTTACATTTCTGGCCTTCGCTAACCTCAGGCAACTTCACAACGACTGAAGGAGAGACTTTCAGAGGAGCTTTAGGTTTGCTTTAATTCTCAAAGCTATAAGCTCCTCAAACAGTGTTTTCATACAGAATAGTTAAGGACTTTATATATGTGTGGGAGGTAAAGGCAGAACTGGGCTGGAAACTGTAAAATGTGTTCCTATGTCTCTTCTTAATGTCTTTCCTTCAAATAGTCAGTTGTTGAGACACTTTCAGCAGTGTTCTGATAATAATACTTGTCTCCAAATAGTACTTTCATCCTATTCTTTTAACCAAAGTCCTGGTAATAAAGGCGGTTGGAATAAATTACAAAGAAAGACATTAAGGTAGTTTTAGATTTTTTTTTCTATGTGACTTGTTTGTAGGCAGACTCCCAGCATTCCTGCACAGCAATTGAAAAGCAGATGTGCCTTAGAATGTTTGGGGATAGGCTATATAATTTTCATCTTTTTTAGTGGTTTCTTTTTTTTTTCTCTATCAAATCACTGCTTATGATTTAGACTTAATCCCTATTTTCATAGTTCTATAAGGTGGTTTTGTTTTGTTTTTTCTGTAGTGGAGAAATCTAACTTTTGCAACAGAGAGAGAAAAAATTGAAAATATAAACAAAAGGAGCTCCACAGTGTTTTACTTGTAATAAATAGACAAGTTATTTCATCCCTGAATTTTTTGCATAGGCATGTTATTAAAAAAGGACATGTACACTTTCAACCAGATCAAATTTTTTTCCAGGAAAACTTTGCCTTCAAGCTAATAAAATATTTTTATAAGTATTATGGCTGAATCAGTGCTGATAACTATCTGAGATAAAAATACTTTTCTTCCTATCTGTTAAAACTGGCATCTTACCAAAGAAACCAGAAACATACCAATATCTTGTCTTGGCATTCTTTCATCTGGAGGCTGGGATCAAAATCCAGCTATGTTTTTCATTGGAAGGAGTTTTCTTTTTCTGGTCAGTCCTGCTGAAGAATTTATTAGTAGTGTAACCCTCACTGTTTGGTGTTCAGAATCGTCAGGCATTGACCCAAGGGTGAGCCAAAAATGATGAAATCTCTTGAGCTGATGTCTCACATGGGACATATTAGTTACAACTTTTCAAATACAGGAGTTTTTATTGAGTGCTATTTCTTCTGAATAATTCTTCAGAGATTCTTATCTTGTAGTATAACCTTATCAGCACACAGTGAAATTGTCAGTATATTGTAGCCATTTGAAAAGGGCTTTGGAGAGGGAAGAATGTAAGAAATCCCGCTTACCTGTTTAGTAAAATTCCGTTTCCCTTAAAACTGCGGGGAAGGGGAGAGGGCCTTTGCTCCAGCTGCTCTCCCGGGACTCGGGGAGGGGGACTCGGGGGCTGCTCTCCCTGTGCCCCGCTGGTTCCTGGGCTGAGCTGGGGCTGGGACGGAGCGGGGCCAACCGCAGCCCCGGTCCCCTCGAGGCCGGGGTGGCGGCGGCTCCTTGCCCTCTGGGCTCCTGGCAGCGTGGGGCCAGAGCGGGGACGGGACGGTCCTTGCTCCTGCCGTTTCCCAGGAGTGCAGGCCAGAGGCACGCAGCCCGGGGCCGTTTCGGGCTGCATGAGGGAATCCCTCAGTCCCAGCTCAGGGGGCACAGGCGGCAGCCCCGCCACCAGCCCAGCTGGGACGGCCCCGGTCCTGCTTCTTCCCTCCCCCCCCCACCTCCACCGTTCCTGGGGGAGGCCCCGGGGCAGGTGGGGCGGTGTACGGGATGCACGGTCATTGCCTAGCACAAGTGTGGCAGCTCTGGGCTGGCCCCAGCCAGGAACCTGAGCGCGGCCACCGCTTTTGAACAGCGACGGGGGGCCAACGCTGGCACCTTACTAGCGATAGAGGCGGCAGTGGCACTGGGGTGTTCCCCACGGTNAGCACCGAGATCCACGCGAGAAGGAGAAGGCTTAAAAGCCGAGGCAATGGCCTTGCCCCAGGCTCTTCTTCGGCTGCTCTGAGGGGAAACACAGCTCCTGTGTTTTGTGCTCACAGGCCCCCATGGCATGGTTTCCACCCATTTTCTCTCTGCAAGCAAGTAACCCCTTTTGGGGAGGTGGTGCGAAGGAGTTGCTTTCATTTTTTTGTTTTTCAGAGAGCTTGAAGGGCCAGAGAGTGATTCCAGCAGACAAGGAGAGAAAGAGAGGCTTTTCTACCCCTCCCCGCTGGTCTTCTCAGCGAGCCATCTAGCTGAAAAGAACAGTTCCCTTTCTTTTTTTTGTTGTTTTTTTCCCTTTTGTGTTTTTTTTCCCTGTGTGTCAGGTGTTCCTCTGTGTAATTCTGGGGTCCCCGTGGGTTATCCCTCCTTCCCTAATTTAAACCCCCTGTAATAAACTGTTCACCTACTGCAAAGTCTATTCAGTTTTCCGTCACCTTTATTGAACCTGCCCCTTAGATGATAAAAGTGGTCCTAAACCACCACAATGTAAAACACAAGGACAAGGAAAAAGAAATACTGTAGTTTTTACTTGTAGTTTTGCCTCTTCTGAAATATTTTTATTCCCCTAATGTGGAATCTCAACTCTTCTTGTTTAACCATTTCCAAAGATCTTATAAATATGAAAGAAAAGGAATACAAAATAGGAAAACAGTAGAATTGTTAGACTGAATGATCTGTTTTCAAAAGAAATTAATTCTGGATGCCTTGGAAAGAGTGTATGAACTGGATCAGTCCTTGATAACAACTCATTGGTGTTTTCTCCCAGTCTCACTTTAGCTCTAGTTTCAGATTTATTTCTATTCATTACATGTTCTACTATCTCCACTCTAATGTCTGGTATCATGAGAAGGAATTAATCCCCAATCCAATAATGCTGTTTGGCATAGTCCATTTTGACTTCAAGATTTTTTAATTTTTTTCTTTCAGTTGAAGTGTTTTCTTTATTTGATTGTTCTGGTTTTTTATTAAAAAATCCTATGTCTATCTGTTTTGCCTACTAAGAATTCTTTACATAAATTCTGCACTGTTCCTTGGAATGTGTTTTGTATGAAATAGGAGGACTCAGTGTACGCTTTTAATATAGTCTTCCCTATTATGTTTGCTTAAGAGGCTGTCTGAAAGATGCTTACTGGGAAAAGGCAGACAATGACTGATGTGTGTGTGTATGTGAGAGAGCGAGAGAGAGAGAGAGAGAGAGAGAGAGAGAGAGAGAGAGAAAGAGAAACTTTGTAGATATCTTGATGTTTGAGACAATTGACATAGGTAACAAAATGTAAGGAGGCCTGAAAACAGATTCACCTCCCTCTCATTTGTTGATTTGGTGGCTATGCTTGGCCCTGCTTAAACTCATCACAGTACAAATGAGTCAGGTTAGCAGAAAGTTTGAAGCAGTCTTGGTAAACCTGGCTCATTTGACTGAAACAAGATTAAGAAGTAGCTCAAAAAAGTAAGGATCTCTTTATTGATTCTCTTTGCTTTCTTTTTTCTTTCTTCCTTTTTTTTTGGCCGTGATTAATGAAGCTCAAGATTAATCTACTCTTTCTTTTAAAGCTTACTTATTTACTCTCAATAAAAAAGGCATATAGGACCAGAGGGAGTTTTGATCTTTTGAATGAAAGGAACAGATAGTTTTTTTTCCCCCCTGTTAATTTTTATGCCCAAGTCAAAGGTTTTCAAAGCAGTATTGCCGTTATTGAAATACATCAGTGGTTGGAGTGTCTTTTTCTGCTTACTTGATGCAACAGTTGCTTTGTCTTCATTACTTTTTATAGCGGATTTTGGTAAATAATAATTATAAACTCAATAGTCTCATTCTAAATGAAGCAGATAAATGGATATTCTGACAAGGATGCATGTAGTAAATGACTGATAGATGGAGTTTAGGAGAGGTTTTGGTTGAGATATTTCATAGTAATTAGTGTACACTCAAAAAAGTAATTTACTCAGTCATATTGATGGGAAATTTGAAGCTTCCATTCTACTAATCTATTATGTAATACACTTAGACATGTTGATTGTGATATTTTGCTTCAAGTGTTTTCTCTAAGCAGCTGTGCAGTAATGGGCTTAATAACAACTATTGAAAGAGATGACCCTTTTCAGGCCAGTAAGCAGAATGTTTAAAAAAACTGTGGTTTTCGACTCTTGCAAAATTAGCAGAAACTGGCTCATGCAACTAGCATGAGTAAATGGATGTGTGAAATTTAAGGGGGGAGAGGTATCTTGTGGAATGTGAGTCTGTATTTTCTTGAACTTTGCTGGATTTTAATGGCTTTGGATAGGCCCAAAGGGCAGTCTTCTCATATTTTGGTAATTCTTTATCCTTTTAAAACACACCACAACAACACTTCTGGGAAGTGTAAACTCATGTCTAGTCAAAGAGTAGACACACATTAAACAGGAGTGATAAAGGATTTGCAAGATATCTAGCCAGGGAAGCCAACGGCTGACAAGGATGGAAAACATTTTTTAAGGGGAAAATAGCAGAAAGACTATTTGAATAAACAGGCATAGGGAATGCTCAGCAACAGACATGAACAAGGCATGTAACAGAGGCTATAGCCTCCCATTACCATTGTCCTGTGTGGAATATACATTCCTTTACCACATATTATGAGTATGTCCCTATGTAGGTCCTGTATGCAGATGTGTTGCCCTTTCCTATAAGACTGAGCATTTTAATTGATGATTTGATTAATTTACAATTTAACTATTTACATTGACTTTGCATGAGTGGAAAACTTAAGCTTCAGACTTAAAAAACGTAGCCTTTTTTGTATTTACATGCAAACCTGCAGTTTCTGGCTTTAGAGAGCTATTACATGGAAAAAGATTGCCGTAAATTGGTGGTAATACTGAACATGTTTTATGTTGGGAATGAAGTACATGAAACTGAAACCAAGTTGCATATTTAGGCTGAAGCAAGGAGTTTTCTATCTTAGCTTTCTTTCATGGGTACATCTGGAAGCAAGATATCTTTTCTGTGTTCCACTTACAGCATTTTGACTCCAGTAGGGTATGGAAGGTGAAATCTAGTTATGGACTGGAAATCTACAGACTTGGTGTATTGCCCCGCAGCTGACAGTCCAGCAGAAACCCAGCCAGCCACCAGTCTGACAGTATCCACTCTCACTGGAGAATTGTGGGGGCGATGCAGTCAGCACTTTTGCTTCCTTTGGTGAAGTTATTGTTCATTAGTGTAGGATTTAGTGTAGAATTGTGTCTATGCAATAGGAAGTTCTGCACTGAGTCTGTAAAGGGATTGAAAATTTGAAAATGTGGTTAGATTTTGTAACTGGGGAAATGAATTTAAATAATTGATTGTATCCAAATAAAGGACTGGTTTTATTCCTGCCAGATTGCTGTGTCCTGAAGGACAGAGAGAGAGAAGAGAGGTCTTTTGTTCCGTGGGAGACAACCCAGGGCAGGATAGTGGGTGCTGAATGTCAGGGAGAGGTAGCCAGCACATGTGAGGAAGCGCCAGGGAAAGCATTCAAAATTCAGCCCCTGGGGCCAGAAAGCAGGGGCGGAGCTGTGTGCCTATTTCTGGAAGCAGATAAGTTCATGTCAAGTTCAACATTTCTGGTCAATAAAATTTGTGGAACAATAAGACAGCATTAACTTAAGCTACAGACACAGTCTGAATGCAATGCACTATAACATAGTGTTAAAGGCAAAAGAAAGGTCCACAAACATGCTAACTTTTCATAAACAACTTGAATTAGTCATGCACATATGTGTTTTTAAGTGATGCTGTTATGCAAGATCCCTTTACCCTAAGATAAATAAACACCAACCTTTTTATTTTTTTCATTTGACCATTACTGACCTCTGCAAGTATATGTGCTTGTTTAAGAGGATTGTTTTTTGCCCAGACCTTCCTGACTTCGCTTTCCCAAGTTACTGAATAAAGTTAAATACTCTTAGGAAAAAAGAAAAATAAGCCTTCTATTGCACTGGAGCAGGCTGCATTTCTTTCAGTCTTAAAAACTCAAAACTTTTGGGTGATGGGAAAGTAACTCTAAATGAAGAAAAGGAAGTATTTTTTATTCAAAATTCAGATTTTCTCTAACTTTTTTTTTTTTTAATTAGATATTTGAATTTTTAGTCAAATTTTATACAGTTCTGTTTAGACAGTACTAGGGATAAAGTCAAGACTTTTCAAAAAGGATTTTTTTTTCTGTTTGCCTGTAATTAAACAGGATTCAACTAACAAATAGTCATTGTGCTTGTAGTGGTTTAACCCG
>VXBA01000123.1:0-59434 GCA_013399895.1 Serilophus lunatus
CCGGCTTCCTCATGGCAGCGTGGCACTGGTGCTGGGGGGGGGAAAGGCGTGGGTGTGAGAGTAGCCGCCGCGAGGCTCGGGGAAAACCGGCGATGCCCTGCGCAGTGCCTCGTGCCACCTTGGAGATGTGACCAGTGCCCGCCGCCTCCACCCGGCCCGCCCCACAACCCCGCACCGGCACCGCGGGCTCCGGGAAGCGGCCCCGCAGGCTCCCGGAGCCGCCTCGGTCCCACACACCGTGGCTCCCAGCCCCGCTCCGTGCGCTCAGGGCCCCGCGCACTACAGGCTCCCGGCCCTGCTCTGTGTGCCGGGGCCATGCTGGAGTTAAACCTGCTGCAGTGTGTCCCGGGGAAAACCAGCAGTGAGTTGGGGAAGGAAGCAAGGGGATAAAAACCTGAAAAAGTGGGGTTTACACCAAAAACGGGGGATCCCTTCCCCTCCCCCCCCCCCTTTTCAAACCCCTACACCTGCCCAGGTAGCCTGGTGCTACCTGGCATAAACCCAATTCTGATGGTCAGTGTTGCCAGCCCACGTCCTCAAGCTGTGGGAGACTGGGTCAGCTTTCTCTCTGGGTTGGGTAAATTGGTTCCTATCTTGGTTCTGCCTGGCCTTGGAGCTAGTGAGGTGCTGTGGCAGAGCTGCTGGCTTGAGTCCAAGCTCATGGCCTCCAAAGGAAGTATAGATAGATACAGCAAGGGTGGTACAGCTTACAGCTGTACAGAAGGAGCCCTGCTTCTGGCACCCTGAGCGCTGCTGCAGGAGCTGAACTGCCTCGTGAGGGGCCTCCCAGTACTGGAGTAGGTTTTTGGCAGTGCTGAGCAGTCCAGTCCCTGGCCCAGTGGTGCTGGACCTCTCTTACAATGCTTAAACATGTTTGGAAGCCTGCTTGTTAAGTGACACAAAGGTGCAAAGAACTGTAACTCCAGTTTGACGCTTAATGGAAAAAGTTACCTTAAACAGGAGTTTTCCAAACCCTGCAGAACTTACAGACCTCTTTGTTCACTTGCTCACATCTACTTTGGCCTCCTTGCTTTATTTAACTTAGGGGCAACTGCAGAACTCAATTAAGCAAGACACCACTGTAGGAATTCGTTCAGTGTTGCCTCTTGATCTTCGAAAATACCGGCAGGCAAGTGAGACTTCTATACTGGTGAAATCTACAGGGAACATTTTGAAAATCTCATATGAGAGGGAATGAGTGTGAATTTCAGGGAGCAAAATGGTCAGAATAAATATGCAGCTCTCTAAATGCTTCCTTGAGGGCAATTTCATACTGCTGTAATTGCAGTTTTGCTTGGAATTTTCCTGGAATAACTTTTAACATCAAAAGTGTCAGAAAGTACATAGTTACCTCTTTCAATGGGAAGCCTCTACCCTTCAAAAGGAGTCTGAGCCTTTAGTAATTTGATTCCAAATAAGCATGTAATTATAGATTTCAATATAAAACTCTTTTACAAAAGCCCCTTTTTTCCTGAGCAGGCTGCAGATCTGGACTGTATCCATGGCTCAGTGACTATGGGATGTGTAGCACTGTGAGATAGCCCCAGAGCTTTGAGCAGAACTGAGTTCTTAAATTATTCCTATCCAAGCTGGGACAGGTTTATTTGAATAACTTAAGTTTATCTGAGAAACTTAAGTGGTATCTCAAGTACTGCAGAAAGGCATTGTTTGAAAACAGTGACAAAATCATTGAAGATATTTGTTTCCTCTCTGATTCAGAAGCAGGAGCAGCTTAATTTGAGAAAATATAAGAGGTAACTGTGCAACAGGAGGCAGAGTCAATGCCTTGTCATCAGGCTGCAACTTTCATATACCCTACCTGAAACGTGGGAAAAAAGTTCCCACAACAAAAGTTGCACTCAGAGGTGTCTCTGGGTTTGGATATGGTCTTGCATTACAGCTTCTGCTCAGTGTGCAATAGGGCATTACGGGCAGCAGGATGTTAAACATGAAAATGCTGCCAAGGAAGCATGTGAATCTTGGTCAGACTGCTCTGCTCTGTGTCTTTGATCTTGCACTGCTCTGGTTTCACAGGTGGCAATGGATTCTGGCAGTGAGCAGGGTCACAGCTTATGGCAGTGACATGGAGCATTGCTTGGTTTGGGAGGAGGGAGGCAAGTTCATTGCATTAAGGTGTTCTAATATTCAACACTGAGGGAAATACAATGGTGGAAATTTATCCCAGCACTTTCTGTCCCAAGTAGATTCCTCTGTCCCAAGCTCCTCTGCCATACCTCTGATTTTGTGCTCATCATTTCAGGAGTTTGCTGTGAAGATCAGCCACTTGGAAGGATGCCTGTGGTATCGGACTAGGCATTTAATTTCCAACAAATCCTTCACCTTGCAGGTAAACCCCTGGGTGACGTGGCAGGAGGTCTGAGGAGCAGACTTGGCATAGAGCAAGGTCTCCCATGAGACAGGTCATTCAGAACCAGGTGCAGTGAGGGGGGCAGTGGGGGACTCTGGCCTTTACACAGGGGGTAGTGTGGTTTAAGGTGTTCTCCTGAGACAGGCACACAGTTGGAGAACAATCCTTCTAGCCTTCTGCACTTGCTGGAGCCCTTGACGTTTCATTAAACACTCCAGGTAGTGCTGATGTCCTGTCTAAGCCAACATTGCCTGTTTGCATAGGATGGATTTGTGCCAGGATGTATTAACTCTTACTGTACACACAATGGCTGCTGCATTTGCCTGCCCATTTTGATAGTGAAGAAAAGGCTTGTCAGGTGCTTTTGATTGCCCTGAAGCTGAAAGAAGCTATTGTGAATGAAT
Organism: Serilophus lunatus; assembly: GCA_013399895.1. Classification (NCBI taxonomy): domain Eukaryota; kingdom Metazoa; phylum Chordata; class Aves; order Passeriformes; family Eurylaimidae; genus Serilophus; species Serilophus lunatus. The sequence goes on from VXBA01000123.1 coordinate 2,773, forward strand.
TCTAAATTTATTCTGTTACACAAAAAACCTTATCAAGCTAGAGGGGACTACATAACCATGTGTTTGCTTTATAGGCACAAAAGTAGGCCTCCCTGAAATCTGTTCTTTCGTCCCTCACTCTCACCCTTACCGAGGAAATCCGTAATATGCAGCTTGGTTTCAGTGTTGCACTGTAAGCAATTGATGCTTTTTCTCAGAAATTATGGGTGTAAACTAACTAAACATGGTATTAAGACTGCATGACAGTTCCATTGATGTTTATGCTCTGAATTAGTCTAAACTGATTACTTTTACACCGCTAAATAACAAATTAAGCATACTAAGTTTACTTTGATTTAATTTACAGATGCTAGGGGACTGAAAAGAATCGATGGGCAGAATATATGCCAGGGTCAAAAAAAGCCATTTGACTCATTTGTTCTAGGCTTTCTCTCAAAGCTTGTGCAACATCTTCTGTGTTTAGATGAGGAAATGATGGTGCTCCTTTCTCTTCCCTGCCCTCTGCTCAGTAGCTGAAATAAATATGTCTTTATAAGCATTATGGTGGAGTTGCACTTATTGCAGTCTGGCTCCATGTGGACAAAGAATGGGAACTGACAGGATATTTAATAAGTGAAATACAGCCCAGCAATCTAGGACTTGGATTCTTTGCAGAAGATAACTGGGGCTTCATTTCTGCACCTTCCCTCTACATGTGAAAAAAAAAAAGTCCTCTTTTGAACAATGAAGTTGTCATTTAGTTTATAAACTCAGAGGGAATTTCACCATTGCTTGAAGTGTTTACAGCCCAATTGCTGGAAAAATTTGAAGAAGCAGCTCAGATGTTCATGGGACAGGGTGCTTCTGTTAAAGTGTGATTAAGTCATTTTTGCTCGATGGATCCAGCAGCCTCCAATAGTTCAAGGAACAGGGAATGCCAGTTTCAGTACTGAAACATACTGAAGGCTAGCTGCTCTGTACAGATACTGAGCAGTTAGAGTGGAGTTTTTATTGACACTAAAACAGAGAGTTTCCATTGTTTTAATTTTTGTCTTTCACTGAGGGTCATTCACATTATTTAACCTATTTCTAAATAGTCTTCTATTGAAGTTCATGTGTTTATGCTTCTTGTCATTGTTGATTGACCCCTAAGTGGGGTTTGAGGAAGTCGTCTGCAGTGGGATGGAGGTGCTAAAGGGGAAAATGGGTGTAATGAGACAAAGGAGATTAGAGCTGAAGGGTTAGATGGTTTCTTAGAGCTGAGGGTATGCTTTGGAAGGAGGATGAGCCTCAGGCCACCCAGCAAATGGGCTGATGTCCTCACACTAAGACACAGGACAAGAGTGAGGCTTCAGGAATATCATCCCAAATATCATTCCTGCGTGTGTTTGAACATCCATGAGAGATGGGGACAAGCACACAGGTTAGTTCATCCATAGCAAATGCTGCTGAAAGACCCTGTTCTGCAAAATGGGTACTGGTGTTCAGGTGGTGACATGCTGCAAAACTGCTCTTGTGTGAGCGAGAGGGAGGAACGGCAGGAGGGAGTGATTCAGACACTGAGTGATGGAAATACCAGGAAGGGATGCTCTCAGTAGCCTTCCAAAATTCCTTTTGTCATCATCCTGAATAATGATACGTTTTTGTGCAGTGATAAATACTGCTCCTCTGAATGCTGTACTTGCTTCACTGATTTATTTGTTACAAGTCATATCAATGACCTGTCTTTCATAATTAAGTTGACTTGCTCTTCAGTGCCCTTGGCAAGCGTTACTTAAAATAACGCAACCTAAAATAGCATATCTCAGTCTCCAGGGCTGAAATTCAACTTCCGATGCTCTCTCAGTGAGTCTTTTCTAGAATGTCTTGGTTTGGACGCTAAGGGGTGCCAACAGTGATGAGAGACTCAACAGAGAAACAACTGAACCTTTTATTATCTAGGGGGCTCTATAAACTGTGGAACCCCGCTAAAGCACAAACCCATTACAACAACAACCTGACAATATTATGCAAGGAAAAAAAACCAAACGATGCTCCTCTGGGCTGGCTGCTGGCCTGTGGTGCAAGGGAAGGAAGGGAAGAAAGCCTGGCCTGAAGGTGGCAAGTGGCCCCACACTGGAGCTGCTGAAAAAATAAGGACAGTGAAATGAGCCCCAGGGTACCCAGGGGAAAGATACCACACTTGCGTTGCTGCCCAGTGGTTCCCTGCTGTCCCTGTCTGAGCTCTGATGATGCCGTGATGACACTGTGTGGCCTAGGCACTCAGGAGCAAGGAGCCAACCCTCTCTCAACAACGACGAAGCTGAAAAAAGGGGAAGGACATCTGTCTCCAGCCTTTTTATAAGGTGCCCTTTCTCACATTTTCTCGTGGTCTTCTTCCCGGGTGTGCCACCTTCCCATTGAATGGTGGCATGGGGGCACGACCCCTCTCCGAGATCTCAGCACGAGGCAAGATGGCATTCGCACCAAATATGCCACATGGTGAGCACCCGTGGGCGCCAGCGGGGGCTGCTGGCTGCCACGGGGGCTCTGGTTGCTGCCATCCTGGCCCTGCTACAGCCACCAGAAGGAGCCTCCTCCGCGTGCTGCTCCAGGACCTGTGCTCCTCCACTGTCCCCCGTGGCTCTCTCTCTCCCGGCGGCAGCAGCCAGGATAGGCACAACACCCACTGCCACTGTCCTGCAAGGCAACGAGACATGCCGGGCTACACATGCTCTGCCACCACCCAGGGCTCCCTCCCCGCAGCAGCAGCTGGCACCAGCATGGCCCCTGCTGCCGCCATTCCACCCCAGCTCTACAGCGATGAGTGGCCTCACAGGTGCCGGGGGCAGCAGTGTGGGGTGTTCTGGGGAGCGGCCACCGAGCCTGGCAAGGAGCGGTGGGCGTGTGGGGCTGGGGCGCTATGCTCCCACCCCCGGGACAGGCTCGCCCGTGCAGCCTCAGGGCTGGCAGCACCCCAAGGCTCCAGAACGGGAGTTCCCACCCCGCCATGGCTGCCACTCACCAACCCCGCCGTGGTGCAGAGACAAGGGGTCCAGCTGTCCCCACCCCTGCCCGGCAAGATGCTGGGACACATTGGGTCACACGGGACCACCAGCCCACCATGCGCCGTGGAGCCGCAGGTCGAGCTTGGGCAGCCGTCTCTGTCCACTGCACTCCCGGTCCCACTGCACCTCCTCATCCTGCCGAGCTGCTGGGAGGACTGGGGCTCCAGGTGTTTTCTGCTTTGCTTCACTCCTGGGAAAACAAAAAAAGGTTTTAAAACAGACCAAAGAAGCACACATCCCCTCTCTCTCTTCCCAAGAAAAAACCCTTAATATTAAACCCATAACATAGACGCAATGGTGACTGGAGGTAAAGTGCTTTGGGAAGAAATGGCAGCATATTGTTTGGGAATAGCTCTGAATTTCTATCTTTAAGGTCCCAGGGCATTGCTATACAAGTTTTGTTTCTTCTCTTTCCAGCCAAAAATTGCAGCAGATTGCTGGAGATAAAATAATGATAAGGTAGTAAAATCCCAGCAAAGTAATTGATGAAGGATAGCTTGTCGTTAACAAATAATGCTGTAGTATATAGCTACAAACCTCTTTGTGTTCAGCAGGGAGATATAAAAGAACAGCACAGAAAGTAAAAGGGATCGTTAATTGAGAGAGGAAAACAAAAGTGTTCACAAACACTACGGGAGAAGGAAAGAATAGAAGCTAAGGAAAGGAAAATAATTAGCTGAGGAATCTACAGAAAGTTTTATGTTGTGTCAGATCAGTCACGGATCTTTTCAAGTTTCCTGAAGAAAGTCTAATCCTACACCAAGAGAAATAACACAGAGCTGTTGTTGACACTTCTTTGAAGAGAGAAGAGTTGTTTTCCACTAAGCTGCTGCTCTAGTGCCCAAAGGAGTTGAATTCAGTTTCTGACCTCCTAAAATTTCTGGGTCACCTTGGACAAAGCCTCGAATCCCTTCTGTCTCAGGGTTTAGTGACAAATCACTGTGCAGTAAGAGCTATGAGCTGATGGGTAGTGAGGGCTGGCTGTGAATTTTTTAGGTATATGTTTGCAGGGCAAGAAGCAGGGCTGTGAGCCTTGGCTTCCCCGGGTGAAGGACTCTGGCCTGGCAGAGCCTGTACATTGCTGCACTTGGTTATCTTCCCCCACCAGACCTATTTACTCCACAGTGATCAGCCAAGTTGCTAACCAGGCACAGGCTGAGTGGGTTGGGTTGGTGACAGTGAAGGCAGCAGAGCTCATCTGAAGGCTTGTTCCCAGTGAGAGAGTGGGGCTATGTCCTGCTCTTTGCCGTGCAGCCCTCCCCTCTCCCTCTGACTATTTTCCTCTGCCTTGCACTGGCCCCAGGCCTCCTTCACTCTGCCATGAGCCAATTGCAGAAGGTAGCAGCAGCAGCAAATCAGGCAGGAGGAGAGATTGGAAAGAAGGATATATCCTTTTGGGCAGCAGCGCAGATACTCATCTCATCATGTCTTCAGGAACCGTACTCTGCCAATCACCCAGTTAAATGGTTCTACTTGGAAGGATGTGGATGAAAGGCAGAAGAATAACACTGGGAGCCAGAGAAAAATAGAAGGCTGTCATGGAAGCAGTCCAGCTGTGTGCTGTGTAGACTTCATGCTCTGCAACCTGGCATCACTTTCTTGGTGCATGAATAATGAAATGCTTGCCATTTTGACAGTCCATCCCAGATTTGGCTCACCTCACAGTAACTAACTAAAAGTCAAGCCTCTAGTGCTAAGGTCGTTCTCCTGGCTCCCTTTAGAGATGGACAAAAAGGTCAGGCACACCCAGGCAGTGATTTATGCAGCTTGATTGGAGATGGGGTTTGTCCCTGTCTGGAGGCGCCAGAGCATGACAGCTGAGTGTGGGAGAAGCTGGGCCATTGCCCTTGTCCAGGGGGAAGGGTCCTCTCATTTAATGCGCTCCTGTGTGCAGCTGAGTTCATCATTAACCAGGCTCTCCTTCTTGGAAGGAATCTGTTCCAGACATGCTGCTCTACATTCCTAAATCTCTGATGAAGACTGCAGTGCTTCCCCTGCTACCAGAGAGGACCAGGGCACTGAATTGTTCAGAAACTCATCATCTCTCTTGGCAGGGGCAAGCAGTCCTCCTGCATGGATGAATCATACCTTGGGGGAGTGCTGATGGGTAGGCACCAGGTCTGGTGTTATTCCAGATGCTCCAGAAAGTGTAAGTTTCCAGAGGCACCTGTGCCACAAATTCCAGCCTTATATAGGTGCCTTGGCAACCCCTGGGGCACAAACCACTGCCCTCAACATCTGTGCTGAGGCTGGGGAGGTACCTGTGTCCCTCTTTGGAGGGACATTTTTTTCACAGTTCACTCTGATGGAATGAATTGCCTCTCCTTGCTTGGGTGTTTTTGGCATGGGCAGGAAGGTGTTCTCCATTCTGTGGGTCATGGCTTTTTCTGATAGTGTTGATGTTGTCTGTTTTCCTTTTCTTGTCTGCCCCTCTCCTTCCCTGATGTGTCCTTGAAAGGCAGGATGCTGTGGGGCTGGGGATGTCCTCCTGGGAAGAACAGGGAGTGTGTGAGGCCTCAGCTCCAGCACAGAAAATTGCCCTCCATTGGGGGCCAGTGATGGCCTTGGCAAGGACATGTGGTGGAGTTGAATGGGTTGTGTTTGGTCAGCAAAAGGTTAAAATTTAGGTTATAAGTTTTTCTTCCATAGTTTTTGAAATTGCAAATGTATTTCTATGTGGTGATTATTTTAAGATAGCCTCACTGCTTCAGGGATCTCCTAATTATGTGAGTATGTTTTATCCCAATCCATCCCCAGGATGGCTGGTGCAAGAGTTCACAGCAGAAGAGATAATGAGAATGTAAATGGTAAGGTGGAATATCCGTATGAGAAATCCAGATGCCATTGAGTTCCCAAAAGTATTTGAGGTTGTATATTTATTCTGCCATTTGAACAATGACCTGATCTGTATAGACTGAGTCCTAAAATATAACACATTACTCTAAAATCTTAGTGCTGATAACACACAAATAAGTTACACTCAGTAGGAGGTATTGCCAAATGAAAAGGGGAAATATAAGGTGGTGGGGAGGGTGTGGGGTGGGAAGAATATGGATCAAGTCAGAAACTTGAAAGCAAACCAACCCAAACCTTTGGATACAGGACAATGTGTTTCTGAGATACCCTACAGGGCCATGATGTGAAGGTTTATCCATTCAAATATTAGTTAAGTTTGCTCTAACTTTTATTTTCGTGGTGAATATCCTGATAAAATGTTTTAGAGTTTGAATTATATTTAAAATTTAATTGTACAGAAGACTTAGAGAACAACAAATGGTAAATAATCCTGGTCAGTGTGAGGTTTCTCATTATCAAGGCTGCCAAGTATTTAGAAAACAAGTCTTTCATTTTTAGATTATTTCCCTGAAAACCAAGGAGTGAACCTGACAGGGCTCATTATGGGAAAACAGAAAATTACCAAAACGCATTAGTACACTTGATGTGAGTAAATAATTCGGTTTTCATTTTGAGGATATAATATTCTTGATTGAACTATAGGCAGCTTGAGATATTCGGGGCTTTCATATGCATATTTGCATGTAACACTCTGTTGTTGCAGATAAACAAGCATGGAGTTCTTTGCATGTATAATAATGTTATTATCAGTTCGGTGATAAGACCAAATGAAAGCGCTTTTTTTCTTTCCTATTGATGCAGCTTGGCAGCCAAAACATCCTCTGGTTTAGGAAACCTGAAAATAGTTTTGTGTAATTTTGTGCGAAAGAAGAAGGAGAGATGAAGGTTAAAGGATAAAATGAGCTTCCTGGTGCGAGAGGGGCAAGCAAAACATGCAGGTCCACCTGTGGAGGGAAGGAGAGGAGGAATTCATTGGCAAGTGTTGGTAACTTATGCTCAAATTCCAGCAGAAAGAGTGATCTCCATGTGCTTAGTAAGTGCTGTGCTGCTGCAGAACCCTTGAAGGATTCAGCTGAAATTTCCTTGCAGGGCAGTACAGAAATCTTGACCTGAGAAGGCAGCCAGGTTCCAGTGGTCAGTGTTGGATCCTTAATAGATGTGATGGAGCTCAGGGTCTTTAGGACTCTGAGTACAGCTCCCACTGACAACACTGCCAGCTTATAAAATCAATCTGATAAGGAATATCCCCTCACAAGAAGCCCGGAATTGAGAAGAATGTTAACAGATTAAACACTTTCTTATCGGCATTTATGAGATGTTAGTAAAGATGCCAGCATCATTGCAATCCTCCTGCCTCTGCTTTTGGTTGTTCAACCACTTCCTTGGGCCCTGTACTTTTATCTTGGCTTAGATTAAGATTGAAATTTATGGAAAAGTCTCTGTGTTGCCAGTGCTCATTGAAAGGAATAACTTTTTTTTTCTTTTTGCATTTGAGTCTATGGTGAAAATTCTGGAAATGCAATGATCAGATGGAGTGATGATCAAGTTTGAAATCTTAAGCACTGAAATGACATCCTGGAAACAGAGAAAAGCAGACTGAGCTGAGAAGCAACAATACTTAAGTTAAGCAGATATTGATTTCACTGAGGTGAACGTCAAGTTTTATTGATTTGAGAGATAAATATTGACTGAAACATCCTCATATGTTCCCTAACCCTGCACTGTTGTTTTTCCTCTGAAATAGGTTTCCTTCTTTTCCCTTGTCCCTTCCCAGAAAATAGTATCTTACCTCGGCTGCTCTAAATTTCTGCTGTTTTTGCAAAGCCAGCATTGTTTTCCAGCTCTCTGTTGTAAACATCAGAGACAGGAAAAATTGCTGTGACTTTATAAATCAATAAAACTCTATGCCCAAACAGCTATTAACAAACTAAAAAGGTGCTTGGAAATCCAAAGAGCCTCTTATAAATTAGTAACAAAAGGCTGTGCAGCACAGTCAGGTTCTTGGCTCCTCTTATAAAGAAAATCTTTCACAAAAAATGTGAAATTACACTTTGAGAAAGCTGTGATATTTGATTCTTTAAGGAAAAAATTATTACCTCATTCCTAATGCTGCCTAAAATATTTCATTGAAATGATCCTTTATTACCTTCGTGCAAGTAACAGCTTACAAGAACACAGAAACTTTGCAAGTTGTTAAGTGTTGGGGTTTTGGGAGGGGGGTGCTGGGGTTCCCTGGAGGGAGGATCCTGGGGGTCCTGGGGAGAAGGGGGAGGAAAAACGGTATTGTGTTTTAAAATGTTCACTGGCTTCCTGTTCTGTTGTAAACCCTGGTTCTGTAAACCCTGGGTTTTTTTCCCTTAAAAAGAAAGCTCAGACTCTTCACCCCCTTGCCCCGGGCTGGCTGGGGGGCTGAGGCAGCCCCACGTTCATGCCCAGTCTCTCTCCCCTGCTCGGGAGAGACGGAGGGTCGCTCCAGCCATCTCCCCACAGTTTTTTAGCAGGGACTCACCATGAGCTTGGCATGGTGGCAGAGACGCAGATTCCCTTGCTGCATGGAGGAGTGGCCCCCTGACTCTGGATCGGCGGCAACAGCCGTGGCTCCCAGCAGCAGCTGCTGGCAGCTCGGTGCAGTGCCGGGCGAGAGACAGGAGTGGAGCCCGACTCCAGGTGGCTGTCTGTGAGCACTGGCCCGCTCCTCCCACCGACTCCAACCGGGCGAGGTCCCTTGCTGGTGTGGAGTGCACCTGGGCGCGGTCGCGGCACCAGGGAAAGGGGCAGGAGTGGACTGGCGCAGCGCGGAGCAGCAACTGCTGCCTGCAAGCAACGAGTGCCCGTGACGCGGGGCAGCAACCTCAGGAGTGCCCTGGCGGCCACAGTCAGTGGTGGGCGGCAGCCATGCTAGCCCCGTGCCACCAAGAAAGAGCCCGGCAGATGGTCCCGCGGCCCTGGGGGGTGCTCCAGCGTCCACAGTGGGCGGGGCAGCTGCCCCAGGGGGTTATGGGCGGCCCCGCGGTCCTGAGCCTCCCTCTTGTGGGAGTCCCTGGGGTGGCAGCCAGGCCCCGTGCTGGCGGTGGCCTTGCGGAGGGGTGGTGGCCTCTCCGGGGGTGCCGCAGCCAGCCCGTGGCTGGTAAAAACATGGCACCTCCAAGGAACAAGCTCGCAGTTTTGGCAGGAACCGCCTTTTTGCTGGAACCGAAGATCTCGGAAGAGGGGTGGAGCCCATACCACTGGCCAATCCAAAGAGGGCGAAGCCAGGAAGAAGACGGTGAGAACTGTGCGGGACTTGGAGGGCTTAAAAAGCCTGGAAACAGAAGCCCTCCCTCTCTTTGGCTTCCTGCGAGCTGGGGAGCAGCAGCACGGCCCCTCTCCTCCTGGCTTCCAGGCCTCGTGGCTTGACTCTGCCCACCTCCATCGGCACCAGAGCCAAGCCAACACAATCACAAGTGGAAAGCTTCCCCAAGCAGTGTCCCTGGGTTGGGGGGGTGCTTTTCATTTTTTGTGTTTTTTGCAGAGACTTCAAGGGCTGGGAGTGATTGCCATCAGAGGGAGACAGAGAGAGAGAGAGGAGAGGAGCGGCTTCCCTTTCCCCTGCTTCTCCTTGCCCAGCCTGCCTGGCCTTTGAAAAGCAGCTTGTTTATTTCCCTTTTCTTTTGCCTTTCCCTTTTTGCGTGGCTTCGTCGGATATAATTTCTGTGTTAAGTCTGGGGTCCTCTTAAACTGTTTTCTTTCCCCTGGTGGAGCCCCAGACGAATAAACGGTTTCCCTGTTGTTCAAATTCTGTTCAGTCTTCTCGTCATTGTTGAGCGTGCCTCTAGTGAAAAACAGTGGTCTTAAACCACCACATAAAGAAATGAGTATTTGGAGTGAATGAGCAAAATACACAGTGTGGGACAGATAAAACAATGAAACAATTAGTGTTGACCTAAATGGTGGATATACCTCTGTGCTAATGTGATGGAAACTCAAACATTTCAAACCTCAAGCAGCCGCTACATGATTGCAGCATATTTGTCTGGGTGAGCACAGGCTCTAGGTGAGGAAAGAGGACTTTTGCTACAGATCTTGCATGTAATTTATGTTGAAATATTTTGAAATGTAAAAAATTCTAAAATAGTTTACAGGATTTTATAGTGATTAAGGTTCTGCATGTTACACATGGCAGGCTGCCCAGGAAGGCAAATTAGAGAGAATCATATGGTAACACAAAAAGAAGGAGGAAGAGAGAAATGGCTACAAATTCTGCCCAGGCAAGTTCTGGCCTTCAGAAGTGTTAAATAATTTTGTTTTCCACTGAAAACACCCTCACACTGGATTTTAAGCAATCATGAAATGTGGAGGTAGTAAGCTTCCACTGCCTTTAACTCTGTGGATCAGGTGAAAGTTATTCTGTTACTCAGTTACTCTCATTCTTGAGTGTCTGAAATTGTCAGGTTGGGCAGCTAAGGAGAAACCTAAGTGGAATTTAGGTCTGCATCACAATAACTTAGAGCAATTTCACATTGACCTGGTTCTGATAAATTTCTTATTATTTCACTATGAGAAATAGCCCAGGTGGAAAGGAATGGTTCACAGCAAACTCCCTCAGCAGGAGATTTATCACTGGAAGAGTGATTTTGAGTTCATTGGCTCTTTGAGCTCGAAGAACAAATTTTGAACAGAAAGTCCAGAACAACAGCACAATTGAGTTAAAAGTGTTTGCTACCAAGAGAAATCAAAGAGTAGGTTTGGAAAAAGCATGAAGTGGGATGCCCCAGTGGAGTACCAGAAGAAGTATGTTTTTAGTTGCTGAGCAGCCATCTGTATAGACTGTTTGATTTTCAAAAACCCATAATTGTTTAGGAAGAGAAATTGTGACAGAAGTAAACATTTAGCTTTCAAATTTTATATCAGATTTCCTTAATTGTTTTCTCATCAGAAACCCCCCAATTACCAGTTGCTGTCACTGTAGTCATTAGTCATCCCTGGTGAGAAAGCCCCACAACAGCTTTTCTTTTAATGTCATTTTGACAGAAATGTTTTCTTTGTGTGTGGGGAAAAAAAGTCTGCCTTACTGTAGTTTTCCAGAGAGCAAGCAGTGTGGTTCCTGTGTTCCCCACTCGCAGTTTTTCTGTGATGATGCCTGGCTGTGCCTGTTCTTGTGGAAAAGGATTTTCAGAAAATGCTATTCAAACAATGGGAAAGAATCCCTTCAAAACTCAGTGACATTTCCCATGCAGCTTTTCTGTTTGATTGACATATTTAGTATCCCCAGGAATCATAGCATTAGCCTTGTAAAGAGAAAAATGGTTAACAGGGGAGACCTAACAAACCAGGCTGGCAGCGAATGTGGTAAACAGAGCTAGTTTTAGAAGAATCATGACATCCTAAAACTACTAAATTCCTGAAACAAGTGGGTACTCTTGAGCAGGGTCACAGTACAATGAGCTGAGAGTCATTCACATCACCTTCTCCTTAAAATTCCTTCACTCAAAGAAAGATGGGATGACTTCTCTGTGTCCAGAAGGACTGAATCAACACTTCTGTTATCACCAGATACTTTTAGTGTATTTTTCCCTTAAACTCCATAAAAATAGCACTGAGAGAAAAATTTTTGTTTCTCTCAAAATGATCCAAATGCTTGGAGAATTTAGACATCTTCTCAACTTCTAAAAAATTGTTTTTTTTTTCCTCTCTTCTCAACCTTCACTTAAAATTCCACCTGCTGACAAACAGATGGTTATGGCAATGCCAGGCTGCTGCAGCTTCTGTGCCCAGACCAGGGCAGGCTGAAAATCACTGCCAGAGACAAGTGGCAGATATTTTTATTGCTTATTGAAAGATGTGAGGTGATGGCTTGAGGCCCTTAATGCAAGTAGGATTTCTCTCTGTCCTGAAATCTGTGTGTGTCTGCAATTACCTTGACACGAGGGACACTGCAGCAAACAATCATCACCCTCCTTTCTACTGACTTTGTCCTTAATTGGTGTTTTTAATATTCTCAAGATTTCCACTTTCTGTGGAGATATAGATGGCATTTCACCCAAGGTGGCCTTGCAGTCAACTGGAAAGGGACTGGAGGAGCAAGAGTGCAGGCTCAGGTGATCCCAAAAATCATGGGATTAATCTTCATTTATGATGGCTCTGTAGGTTTAGTGTTCAGAAAACATAAGTGCTCCCAGCAAATTTGTATCATAGCTGTTTATTTTATTGATCTCATCCTTCATCTCTCTATAGCTTCCTTGTTTTAAAAGAGGCATGCTTTTTTCCACAGCTTCATCTGTAAGAAAAGGAGTTAACACGGACAAAAAGCAAAAATGTTGTGGTGGGACATGTGACCAAATAAATTAACAGCCCAGGGAAACATATGTACCCACAACGAGATGTGGATGGATGTATTCTCAAGGAAAGACAGAATATTACGTGTAGACTTATTGTGAAGAATATGACAATTTTCTCAGCAAATCAATAGACATTGGTCAAGTCAATAGTCGTTCATGAGCGATCAAATAATTCTTTTATAGCAGAAGGCAAATTGAATTGTTTTCTTCACAACACAGCAAAATTTAGAAGATTAAATACTTTTAAACGAGGTATTAGAACGACAAAGGTAGCCCTGGTTCTGCCCATTGCCTTGGGATCTTGAATATTCGATTCTGCTTTTCTTTCAAAAACAGCTGGGTTGTGTGTCAGGTGCAATTTTGGCTTTGTTTTGATGTAGGATGCCACAGATGGCTTGAATAAACCATCATAAATAGAGCATGGAAGGAATGGAAGGACTCATTCATAGCTTGGTATCATGAGGGAGTACCTCGTGGTATACTAACCATGTTAGTAAGTCAAATGAGATTTGACTCATGAAATTACTGTGTAAATCCATAGAGAAAATTCAAATCAAACCTAAGTTTGAAATATCACATTTATTTTTCACTTCCTCCTGTTATTACTCAAAATTTCCTACCATCCTGAGACCAGAAAAACAAACTCTAAAAGAGAGAAGTTATTCCCTCATTCTGGTTCTCCAGAGCAATAGGAATCTCTCCAAAAAATGCTGTTCCTATGAGAATTTGAGTACATTTTGCAGCCCTCAAAAGAATGAGGTATTTAAAAAAAAAGGGTTCAGCAAACGTTAGCCAGCCAGCCAGCCTTATGATTAGCAGCTCTTGTGACTGATATCTGCAGAACTTTTCAGCAGTACAGATATAATAATACTTATTTCAGGAAATGTGTCTGTTTGTCAGTACTCTGTCTCCTTAGGAACTCCCAACAAATGCTGCAAGTTAGGATATTATTGGAGAGAAAGGAAAGGACCTTGGAGCTGCACAGCATGCTGTAAGTTTTAGCATGTTTTAATAACATTTACATAAACAACACCCACAGCCAAAATCAGCGTCCAATTTGCAAACAGTTATCTACCTGCATCCCAAGTTAATTGTTCTATATGAGGAGCAGGTCCTATAATGATTTATTTTTTAGCAGCTATTTGAACCAGTCATGTTTGCAGACCAGTTTTGCTAGTGGTTTTTATTGACTATTCTTTCAGAATTTCTCCCTTGGCAAGTTTCTTGTTGTTTCTTATGTGTTTCTTTATTATACCAGTGAGTGAACTTGGAGGATGAGGATGTTGGCTTTGCATCAAGCCTGGGAACCTAGTTTACTGAGCACCTCTGTATGTGGTGTCCCTGGAGAGCTTCATCTCAATGGCTATACACAGGTTGCTCAGCAGTTCCAGCTTTTCCAAAAGTACAGAGAAGAAGGAGTTGTAGTTCTCTGCTTTGTATCACAACTCCTGCTGTTACAGAAAATAAAAAGAGATGAGACTGTTGTGAACTTTGTCTAGAAAAAGTGGCTGAGCTATATCTTCTGTGTGCTCTTTTGCTGACAAAATTTTGTGAGATCTGTCTTGAAATCTGCCTTGTTATCTGTTGAAAATAAATAGATCTTACAAGCTTTGTTCATTGGTACTTGAATGGAAACTTTGGAATCAGAACAGAAAATTAATTAAACCAGAATCTACATGACTTGTCGAACCTTGTGAGAACTGGAGTTGAATTAGGCCTCCCTTTGGGCTAAGCCTTCAATTTGTTTTATTCTTGGCTCCATTAGAAGGAAAATGATTATTCCCTTCTCTTGAAGTGGGTGATTCTGACTGCCTGTTTCCATGCTCTAATTCCTGCTAGCAGTACTTGTGCCAGTGGATTGGTTTTGCTGTGTTGCTGCTGAGCGCACACTGGCTACCAGGAGAAGATACTTGCACAGTGCTCTCAGGCCTCCTTATCAGAGCTGGACTTGGGAGGTGAACCTGGAGTACAGAGGAGCTTAAGGAAAGCAGGGTGAAGACAAGCTGATATTCTGTCAATTGACTTAATAAAAGTGACAGGGAATATTACCAGAGAAGAAAGTGAAAAGGTGTCATGTAGGTTTAATGGAAATAACTATTTATTCTGTGTAATCATAATTTAATGAACAGATCTGGAAAAATGTCCATTTTATGCACAAAGCACGGTGAGTTTTGAAACATCATTTAGAGTTTTCAGTTAGTGTGCACAGATTGGAAGCAGATGTTTATTAGTCATAAAATAATGCATTAATGGTTCTCTAGTGACACTGAGTAATCTCTTTGAGTCTGAGAGAGTAATTCCTCCAATGCAGGAGTCAGAGATAGGTGGCTTTCTGGAGAATCCTTTACCTCCCCATTGACAATTTTGAAAGCAAAAATATATGACTTATTAGCCTTAGTTCATTTTTTTGAAGGTGAGACTTAGAGAGGTAAATCCTGTCACCTCCATGAGGCAGGTCCTTAGACACTGTTAAACTACCAAACAGACTTTAAAGTGAATTTTGAGTCCAAGCTTCTTCCATGGGTGTTGGGGGGGGTTTTCTCTTGACGAACTTGATATCCTGTTAACAACCTGCTCCCTGCTTGGGTGTAGAGTTAAGCAGTCTTTCCCTTTAGAATTCTTTGCACTTTTCCTGGGCTCAGTTTCAAGCTTTTATGGCTCTTTGCTTTCAACTTCTGTTTCCTTCACTTCTTGATGACTGAGTTGTGCCACATCATTAACTCTAAGATGTATGGCTGTAAATGTTCGAAGAATGATGGATTTTATTATGCTGCCGCCACAGCCATGTTGAGGAGGCCGCCTTTAATATATTATTGATGTTTTAAACCATTGTTTTTAATAGCATGGTGCACTGGGAGAATGCTGCCAGTGGAATGGAGGCATAGATGAAGATGACTTCTGGAGCAATAATCCAGTTGGAAGTCAGTCTCTCTGATGCATCTCTGGTTGAGCATATGCACTCTTTTACTTTAAGCTGTTGGATGTGGAGGAAGGATTTACTGATGGAATTGCAAGATAATTTGATAACTTTAAATTAATTCCCATATTGGGAGAAGTCACGTAGATAGAATTCGACATGGTAAATATTTACTGCCTTGTCAGACTTGCCTAAATGAATTCCCTGTGTCAGTTCAGCACTGAACATTGTAAGCACACGGATTGCTTTTTTTGAAGGGGTTCATGCATGGTTCCTTCTTTTGCCTCCATTTTTGGTTTAGGTTTTTGTTTGTTTTTCTTTTACTTGCCCATAAAACTGAAAAAAATAAGTCTTTTGCAACTTACAGTCTCCATAGGCAATTGCAAATCTAGAGTTATGTTATGCCACCAAATATCTAAGCTTTCCTCGTAAGAATGAAGAATTTTCTCTCCAATTTTCAGTTCTCAAAAGTATAAATTTCCAGACATCTTCCTTGCCAGCATGGAGACTCTAGTGGGTCTCAGCTGCCCACAATGACACCTCTAAGCCTGTGAGAGGCCTAAAGAGCAGGCAGTGAGATAGTGGAAATCTCATGAAAGACATGTGCTAAAAAATTTATTTCAGTACCCAAATTAAGACTTCTGTGGTCTTATTTAGATCATCCCTTTCAAACTGAAAACAGGGTTGAACATTTTTTTTCACGTGCATGTGTTGTAAATAGTCAAAGAAACTCTGCATCCTGACATTACCCAGAGGAAGTGAATGTGTTTCTCTCTTGTTTTGTGTTTTTAAGGAGATATTCAGTGCTCTGCCTTGAGCTTTTCCCTTCAGAGATTTCTTCTGAAGGGCTCATAGCTGTCTGAGGTGCTGTGTCTGCATATGAAAGGCAAAGGGAATGGGATGTGACAGATTCTGCTGCTTGAGCCAAAAAGAAAAACCCAGCAAATTCCTGCAGTAAGAAAAGAGGCAGCGGGGTAATTTCAGGCCAGGCTGGAGAGTTTCACAGGCTCAGGTTTGATTGTGTCTTACAGATGGTAAATTTA
Organism: Serilophus lunatus; assembly: GCA_013399895.1. Taxonomy (NCBI): domain Eukaryota; kingdom Metazoa; phylum Chordata; class Aves; order Passeriformes; family Eurylaimidae; genus Serilophus; species Serilophus lunatus. The sequence continues at coordinate 18,932 of VXBA01000123.1, forward strand.
AAAGCCTAATGCATTTCATGGATTTTAACACATGTTCTGGTCAGATCCTGGTAAAGGCAACAGGATAACTCACCCTGACATTAATGCTGGGCTTTCACCATGTACATTCCCACACTTTTGCAACACTAATGTCTTGAAATTGCAAAACACCTCACCGATGCTTAAAAAAGTCATGGACTTTAATAACTCTTCCAAATAGAACAAGAGTGAATTCCTGACAGAACATGATAAAATCAGCAGGTGAATGTCATTGTTAATGTTGCTTTTCTGTCAAACTGGCAAAGCAAAAGGCTGCTGCTAGCACAGGGGTGGTTTGTTCAGCTCAAGTTCAAGATGTGTTTTCTTCACACTTTTTGCCTTGTGGTTGCACTGTGACTCTTCCCAAAGCCTCAGTGTAAAACTGTACTGCTTCCCACCACTGCTCTGCCCTGGAGCTCCTGTCTGTGTCAGCTCCTGCTCCAGGCAGGGAGGTGCCAGCTCTGCTCCATGCTTCCATCTCACTTTTCTCCTTAAACTCTAATGACTTGGTCAAGGCTGAGGATCTTTCCTCCTGTGGTACAGATCAAGGACTTGGTAAAGAACTCAGTCAGCTTCTAAAATAAAAAGATAAGTATTTTTTCTTGTGGTCACTGCAGCTGAAGGGCTAATTTTTCCCATAAATTTGCTGTGATCCCCTAGGCTCTGTTCAGTTGTTAATAGTATTTACCCTATATATTATACTATATGTTTAAAATTTGTTTTACTTGTCCTTCAACCAAAAAACATCTACAAAAATATTTTATAGATTTTCATGTAAAAAATACAGAGTTCTAAATCATGCTGCTACTCTTTATTTCTTTTTCCATCCTTGTCAACAGGCACCATGTATGTATCTTCTATTTTCTTTATTTCCCATCCTGAAATTGAGTCCCAGCAACTTTGTTGTTACATGAGAACTAGTGAATTAATGTGAAGTTCTGGTTGGCTCAAATAGAACAGAAGAGAGCCTGTAAATAATAGCTCCTCATTGACTGAAGTCCAAAGGCAATTTCAAGAAGTCTCTGAAGTTCCTAATTAGCTTGTGGCCTTTAAAGCTGCCCCAGGAAGCTAAAATCAAACCCTGTAAATGGAAGACAGCTGAAAATCTTTGTGAGCCTTCAGTCCTCAAAAAGAAAGTAGTTTTCACTCTATCAACACTGCAAACCCTGACCCACTGTTCTCTTTTCCTTTGGGCTTCTATATAAAATTATGAAGTATTAATTATAACTGTTATCCATCAAGACACTTGTTCCCAAAGAAATAAAATAAAACATTCTTAATTGAAACAAGCAGAGCATTTCCTGCTGATTGTTCTACTGGTTTAAATTTAGTGCTTTGTAAAAATGGCAAGAGTATATTGCAGGTTGTGCCAAACCAAATCTGGAAATGACAATTTTTTTCATAGAATGGAAATTCTCTCTTATAACAAGCTCTTGTCCTGAGGATCCTTAAAGGAAAGACAAGTGAGAAAGGAAAAAAAGCACTGAAAGAAAAGCATGGATTGTTTTGCATTTGTTGTATGTCTTAGGGTTTTTCTTAAGGTACTGAATCTACTTAATTATAGGGAAATGAAGCTTTGAATTGAATTGCTTTTTCATGTCATATGTATTCCTTGTATGAAAGATGTTATGCAAATATATGATCAGCTTTGACCTTGGCTCTTGTTTAAAAGTGAAATAATCTTTAATTATGTTGGGATATGTGGAGAGAAAAACTCACTTGCCAGCATGGTATTGGGACCAGTTCTCAAACTGGAGGACATGACTGGTTGTAGCAGATTCTCCATGAAAAACTCACTGCTTGTTACCCAGACACTTGTGGGTAACACTTCTCCATCCCTTGCTGTGGAGTCATAGCACACCCCACCAGTCCCTACTTGCACAGGTGACCCAACTGAAATTATGCCCTTTGGTAGGGTGGCAGGGCTGAAACGTAAGGAATTATCTAGCAGAAGGTTAAAAAAAATCAAAGAGGGAAACCGAATCGTTTCTAATGAACTGCTCCCATTTGCAGCATTGCGGCTTTCCTGCATTTGTATGGCCCATTGATATTCTTCCAGAGGAATGACATTTTAATTGCTGTGTATTCATTTTCTTTTCCTGTCACTTCTCCGAAGGAAGCTGCTGCTGCTTTGCCCGAGGAATTTCAGTCGTCTTTGCCAGAAGAGGCTCGTTGTTTTGTTGTTGTAATTCTTTACCTGTCCTCTATCCGATACTGTTTCTCCTGGCATTAGTGGATAAGTGCCTCTGGTGTCTGTCATTAGTTCAGATGCCAGTTGTGCTTAAGTGAATAAGCTCCAAGGGATCTTAGCTGAGCTGCAAAAGACCAGCTCAAATATTTGCATCTGTGTCACAGTTAATCTGTGAATATTAATTTGGTTAAGAAGGAAATGCATGAAAAATGCATCAGCTGCCACATTTGAAGGGACATGAGTGAAATACCAGGGAAAGGGCAGTGTTTTTGATTTTTTTGAAGTGATCTATATCTTTAAGTGAGGCTCTTCCTTCCAATTTTACCTTCTTCTGTCTTACTCTGGACAAAGCCAACACAGAATTTTTCATATATGGACTAGAAAATCATAGCAAAAATCATGTAAGAAATATTTTTATGATGATGAATTTCACTGGTAGATTCAGACAAATTTAAGGGATTTGAGTGGGTGGCATCAGTTCTAAAACTTCTCCTTTACATGTTTTTAATTCTAAAATGTCTAGATTTTCCTCCATAATTATCCTCTTTGTGTTTCCCCCGACGCCCCATTATTTTCTCTTTCTATCCATGGCATGAAGTGTTGCTGTTAATCTTTTCACTTGTGAACTGTGTTAGTACAGACTTACACAATGAAATTTGTAGGAGAAGTGCAAGACAGTGGTGGATTTATACTCAGTCTCTTGCCTGATTTACCTGGATCAGTAAGAATCAGATTGGGAGATGTAGATGGTGTTTACTTTTCCTTTCTTTCAGTGTCCTTCCAGGGACTGCTTGGGACCTTATTGATGGAAGACTTCCTGAGAGGTGGTGTGATCTTGAAACACCTTCCTCCATACCTGGAGGTGGCAATACATGAAATCTTTTTTTTTTTTTTTTTTTTTTAAAAAGAACATTAATTTTGGAAAAATATTACTGGCAGTTGGACAAAACTGCTTCTCTTTCCCTAAGTCCTTTAACACCTGTAAGACAACAAATGGACAGAATATAGCCTGGGAATTAGCTGCTCCTGTTATTCATTGTCTATCACAGCTTTTGCCTTTTTTTTTTTTTTTTTTATTTCTTGTATTTTATCGTTTTTCATTTCCTAGAAAGATGGGATATATATGCTATAGCATAGCCTATATAGCCCTTCCTCAGATTCATAACACTTAAGAATTATATGAAAAGATACTGAATATCACCTTTCTTTGATTATGTAAAAGATATGTTTTAAAGGCAAATCATTTTATAGTAAGACAACAAACTTAAGCCCAACTCTTTTGGGAAAAACACGCTATTTGCATAGCTGTCATTAATCTGTCAGGAAATAATGGGCTGTGAGGAACTAACAAAAGATGTTTTGGAAATGCTTTGTGTACAAATGAGAGGGTTTTCATGGTAGCACAAAGATAAAGCTAATTTCATAAAGCATCTCACAGTCTGAATAAATAGTTGTAAATCAGTAAATAGTTGTACAGTTGTGAGCAAAGGCAATAACCATACAAAACCTTCTGATCAAATACTGAGAACTGTTTGCTGAATTCTTTATTTGACTTTTAGAATCTTTACATCTCTAACAGATTTTCAGAGCCAGAGAAAAATGTGTATGGAAAGAACTGCAGGATGACTAGTCAATGACATGGGGCTTGTGGACAAATAATTAAACATAATTTTAAAAAGTAGTAAAAAAAACAAACCTAAGGAGAACAAGGAAGAAGTTGGGACATGGTGGCTGAGCTTCATGACCTTTCAGATCTAGGGAAAAGAGGAGAAAAAGCCACCACCAAGCAAAGCACAAACAACATACACAGTGTGTTGGCCAAAAAAAGGGAGATAAAAATCAGCAACCAAATCACTTATTCCTTCTCACCTATTGTCTTTGGGCAAAGGAAATTGTTTCACTTTTCTTGATGTTAGAAAGTTTGTAGGCTTTTTATTCCCTTTTCTTCGCATTTTCAGTCTTTTGCAACTGCACTGTTGGCCCTTCCTTGTTAGTGTCCCATCCATCACTGGCATGGAGAGCTGATCATTCTTGCCCTTATTCCAGCAGCCTGTTATCTAACAGAGCAGCTGCTGTATCCTCTCTTCTTGATGCTCTTCAGGCTAAGCAGACCCAATTCTTCCATTGTTCTGATCTTCCCATCACTCTGTGCACATATTTTATATGGACATTTCCTTCTGACCACAAGTAATCCCAGAGCTGTATACATATGGCAAATATGGACTGTCGACTTATATTCAATTACTTTTTTAGCAAGCAGTGATACAGATTCATGTCTTCAGCATTTGCTTTTGATGCAGATATAAGGGACAAGTTGACATTGCAGTGTTTCCCCAAACACAAACATACCCACAGGCAGCCCCTTCTCCTCCCCGCCTGCAAACACGGCTCTGTGTGGGATTTGGATGGTTTCCTGCAGCAGAAAAGTCCATTCATTGCCAGAGGAGTTAGGACAGTGTCCCTGATAACTGCAGTGCTAGCAGGGCCTTTTGGAACCTCCGTTGGACATTTCATTTGTGATATGTAGGACCATTACTCTGAAATATGATGATGCTTTACAATCAAGTCACCATGCTTCCTGGCCACCACGTGAAGGAAAAAGGGATTTTTCAGAAGTACCTGTACATGTCATTGTTTCACCTCAGTAATGCAGTTTTACCTTATACAATTTTAATTTCTTTTCTGAAGATGCTAATTGCATCTGGAGTTGCATCCAACACTGAGTTGTTACATGCTCATAAATATTTTGGAACTGCCAATGTTGCTGAGATATGCTGCTGGAACCTTTTCAAGAATATCCAAAAAATAACAATTTCTTTGGCAGGAAATGCTTTGAGAAACCTGCCAGGGTCTGTTTAACAGGAAAGATTTAATAACATGGAGCAATTGGTGAGGCAGACAAACTAACAATGTGCATGAATTTGTACTTGCATGCTAAGTATGTGCCAACATTAAAATCCCTCAACAATAGACTTGTTTTTCCACCTCCATAAAGCCAATTATTTACCCACATTATGCTGCACCGAAGTCTCTCAGCTCCCAGTCAATCTTACACTTCACACTGAATGCTTATGTTACTTAAAGATCTGAAATTTTTTGATAATTTTGTGCCCCAAAAACTCTAGGAAATACCTGATAATATACAAAACTTCTGAGCTTATGGGGTAGTAACATTGTGAAATGCATGAAAATAGTATCTGATACCTCCAAACAAGAACAGTATCTCTGTAAACTTCATGAGGAGCAAAATTTTACCTTTTCTGGTCCTGTCACAGCAACTAATTATTTTACAAAGAAATGGTGCAAGTTCAATATTATAGATTCAATTATTTAAACTTGTTTGGCTGCTAAAATTACGGGATTAGGAACGGAGAGAGAAAAGGTAGAGCATTGGGAAAATAAACTCCTTTAAGCTGTTTGCTGTGAGATTAGAAGAGAGGTCACAAAACTGGGAAAAGTAAGCATACAGAGTAGTTTCATGCTCCCTTGTAAAACTGATGGCTTCAAAATCTATTAAATCTAGCAATTGTTTCCATCTACATTTATAAGACAAAAAATTTCCTTGTAGTTTCAAGGGTCCTTTACAGCAGTAAAGAAGAAAGAATGCTTTTGATTTTAAGGGGTTTCTTCCTACTCAGCTGTTTCCAGAAAAGCAAATGATTTAGCAGCTTATGTTCAGGACAGAGAGGTTCAGCAGAGTTCAGCTATTGGGCACAGTGATGCTTTGCAGGGGGATGGAAACAACTTTTGTGTCATTTTTGCGGCTCACAGTTTCTAGGCACATCTGGACTCCAGCAGGTGTGCTGCTCTTGCTGACCAGCAAAAACACAGGGCATTGACCCACCTCTCATTCCCAAGCACCACTGAAGTCTTCCCAAGTACCCTGGAGTAGAGCACTCCCTGTAGTGTAGGATTTTTGGGAAATATTTGGCAGGGCTGCCCTTGACAGAGCAAAGTGAAGCACCTCTCTGTGTGCCTTGTGCCTTGGGATGCAGGTGCTGATGGGCTTTGGGGATTCTCCTGCCACGAACAGGCAGAGTTAAGACTGGTCCCTTGAGAACTGACTGGGTCCCTTTACTCTACCATGGTCAAACTGGGAATAAAATCCTACTTTTTGCTTTTGAACATAACATGAAATGTTGTGCCTTTTGGAGTCCAAAGGCACATCAACCTCCTTTCTTCTGTGCCAGGGCTCCTGGTGGTGTCAGAGCATGGCGTCTGACTGTTCTTGTGTGCAGGGGGAGTACGCTGGCACCTGGCCCAGCTCAGGTATCTCCCTTGGCTTGACAGAGACCATGTTTCTCTGCTGGACACAGTGATGAAAGCATCCTCAGTCATGACAGTGAACCCAGCCCCTGCAGCCTGACATGGGGGTTTTGTTTAAATATTCTGCTCCAGATGTTCCAGCACTTGGTGTAATTTCAAACTAAGAATGGCAACAGATAGCCAGCTCCTCAGCTCAGTCATGTTGGGACATCCCTGTGATACACAGGAAGCAACAAGGCTAAGCTTTTTGCTGCCTTAACATCCAACTCTCCTCATTTTTATCATTTTCAGGAGCTCTGTTACAGCTATGAATGCTGACGTTCTGTTTACCTGTTCCCAATGTAAATACTTCTGGGAGGAAGCAGTCCCTGAAGCCCACTTCTCTCTATACTATAACTGGATTAAAAGCCTAGGCAAAGCAGCCTCCCTCGTCCTTTTTTCCCCAGTGGAAGCAAAGCTCAAACCCCAGTGGATTCCTACTGATGATTTTACAGCTTAGAGCAAAGTTTTTTCATATCTCTCTGTAGTTTTTTCTAGAACATTAACTTAATTTTTTGCCTTATGCATGCATTTCTGGTTATGCATTTGAATTCCACAGATCTTGTAACATTCACCCTGTGGAACTGTGTTCATCCCTACTGTTAAGAATAATGTCTGCTTGAATTCTTGTTGCTCACAAGATGTTTTCACTCTTGTGGACAGGCTGTTGCTTGTTTCAGAGGTGTCAGTGTAAAAAACAAAAATACATCCCTAGAAAAGGACTTGCAGGGAGATTTTTTGGAAGAAATTTGCTTGTGTTCAGCTGTCTTATTGGATGCACCTTATCAGTTGAAATAAGGAGCTTTGTCCTGACTCTGGTAAATCCAAACTGAATGGGAACTTCTGAATTCAGAACCAGCATGCTCAGTGGTAAAGTAATGGTAGGAAATTCTAAAGGACTTATGGATTTTATGGTGCTGAATGTGCAATCAAAATCTAGTCTGGGCTTCTGAAGCTGTGAATCATCAGAAGATATGAGAGAAGTGGAATAATATTAAGTTGATGTATCATATTTGAAACGGAAATAAAGCTGAAACATCAGTTCCTTTATACACACCTATGCACCTTCACACACACAAACATGCTTTAACTGGGAAGAGCATCCAGGTCTTTGCTTCTGTTCCCAGAGAAAAGTAGATTGGAACTAATCCATATCTGGGCAAGCACCTGAACCAAAGACCATCCTTGATATCTTTCACACTTGAGCATTTCTGCTGCTCTTGTAATTCTCAATATACATTTCTTTCTTTATCTTTCTACAACAGTAATAATGATATTACATCTTCTATTATACCCTAACAACAAAAAAATTATCCTTATCTGGCTGACTTGGTAAGCTGATTTTCCACTTCTGCTTCAAGGGTTCTTGAAACTCAAAGCCGGGGATGTTTACTCTCCAGCAGTTTTAAGGAGGGTTCATCACGTTTTCAGGTTTTGCAGCCACATTTAACCCTTAGTTCACCCTTCTCACTAAGTTTTAGACACATTAGAAGGATATTTCTAGCATTTATTTGGATAAATAGGCAGATGTTCAGCTGCAGTAAATTTTCACACTTCTGATTTACCTTGTGTCAGTGTTGAGCTTCAATAATTACCTCACAGTTTTTACACCCTTGGATATGGTTGCCTGGGGGAAAACTGAATTTCTGTTAGATGAAATGTTAGTGCCACAAGTGTTCCAAAGAGCATGAATATGAATTTGAGCATGTTTATTTTATAAATTCCTTATGTAAATTACATCTGTGTGCTAAAGGAGCAGATAAAAGGCAGTGTGATCCTGAAGATAGTGCAGATGGCACATAACAGATAGCAACTATTTGAAATATTAGTTTTGGTCAAAAAAATGGCAGGCAGAACATATGCCGAGTTGTGTTCCTGTAAAATTCAAGCCTAATGAGGAAGTCTGCAAGTAGGTAAGGGACATAGCATATCTCCAGAATGGTCAGATCCATCATTCATGCCACCTGGGAGTGTGCCTGGAGAATGATTCTTCAGAGAGATGGCACAAGCAGAGTTACTGCTATTGAATGCTGCTTCACACCCCAGCAACGCCGAAACACAGTGGGGAAAGGAAGGAGCAGCCACTGGGCTGTGGGATCTGTACTTGACTGGGAAAGACTGTGGGAAATATAGGACTCCCTTGGACATAGGAACACATGTAGCTTAAGCAGATAGGAATAATACCCTCTTTATTAATTGAAGAATTCATAAATCTACAGCACGTCCAGCATCTCCTTAAACTTGGGAATGTCTGCAGGGAGACATTTGCTGATGTTCTCTCTTCCCCTTACAGCAGCAAGCTGAAAATCAAACCATTTGCTCAAACATCAGCCCTTTAAAAATTACAATCTGAAGTGATACAGGTTAATAGGCACTAGAAAGATATTGAGCATCCCAAAAATTTCAGAAACAGGTTATTCAAAACACTAAGAAACATAGCACTGATCCAAAATAGGAAAGGAAGGGTGAATGGTTGCATCCCAGAAAGAGACAACTACATCCTTTTCTGCATCCCAAAAGTATGGGCAGAAGGGCGAGGGAAGGGACTGTGCCCCTCTACTCCACTCAGATGAGACCTCACCTGCAGAGCTGCCTTCAGCTCTGGGCAACTAGCACAGCAAGGATATGGGGCTGTTGGAGCAACTCCAGAGGAGGCCACAGAGATGCACCCAGGGTGTCACGGTCCACTCGAATTTGGCAGGACACATGATGGTTCGTTACCGTGATCTCAGAGTGCAAAAAATTTGAGCTTTGATCAAACAGCAAAACTTTATTATGTGCCCAAAAAGCAGCAGGAAAAGTGAGGTAGGGAAAGCAAAACAAGAAAGAGAAAGAGAGAGAAAAGGCATATAGCTACCACTGCATGACGAGTCCTCGAGGTGTCCCAATAGACCTGTCATAGATTCTTTCAAGGGGGAGGGGGGGGAATTCCTCTCCGTCGGTTGGTGAGAGGCCTTCTTTTATATGTCCAAAGAGGAGTGTCAGTCAGTGGAGTGGCCTTTTGCCAAGGGACAGCTTTTGCGTCCGTCATGGCTCCCCAGCTCTAGAGAATAAGTCCAAGATGTACCGTTCCCTTTGCAGGATACGACTCGAGATGTATCGTTCCGTTCCTCCTTATCAGAGAAAGGGTACAGTACACTTCCAGCCGCACCGTCCATTGTTCCAGGGTATCTGCATCCTGATTTCCATAGGAACCACATTCCAGTCTCAGTCCAGGGAGCAGCACCTGGCAGCTGCTCTGTCTCAGGCAGGATGTCTCTGCAAACTTCAGTCAAGGCCTTAACTCAGGTTTTGGGGTACCTGAAAATGTCCAAGTCCCTGGTGACAACATTGAGACAATATCCATCTTCTGATGCACTCGTACACAGGGCTGCATCCCCTCTGCTCTGGAGCCAGACTGGGAGAGCTGAGGGTGCTCACCTGGAGAAGAGAAGGCTCCAAAGAGATCTTAGAGCCCCTTCCAGTGCCTAAAGGGGCTCCTAGAGAGCTGGATAGGGGCCTTGGACAGTGCCTGCAAGGACAAGACAAGGGGCAATGGCTTTAAAATGAAGGTTTATTTTCTGAAGTTATTTTTCCATGGAATCTGTAATAATGTGTTGTGAGGTGTTGTAAACTATAATAAAGTCATCCCTGTGACCTTTCTTGAATAAGCCAAAACAGCCTGAGCTTCCCAGAATTTTTATTGCGCCTGCTTTTGTTTTTTGTTTGTTTGCTTTGTTGTTGGTTTTTCTTGTATTTTATGTTTGTTTTCAGGTGAGTTTGTTACTGTTTCTATAGCACACACTGAAAAATGGGCACAGTACCATTAATATCTTTTGCAGAAGTAATACACTCTTTTTTACTAATCTGATATTCCTCTGGTTAAATTTTAAACAATGTCAGCTCTAGTGTTGTTCTGCAAGGTAATTACTGGTTCACACCTGCCAGGGCTTCTAAGGACTTGTCATGATATGGATTCCGGTTTGTGGGATATATGATCTTTCTTTTATTAGGAATCAGTGAAGTTAATCACTTCCTAGTACTCATTTAAGTGCTAACATTTGTTCTCTCACTTTTCCTCAAGATTGATTTCTGTTTTGTAAAACTTCCTTTTTATAGAGTTATGGGCCAGATTAATGACGACAACAACATTAGGAATGTTGAGATCTTCAGGAGTCTGCATTTTAACATGCAGGAGATTAAGAGGGACATGTTTATTCTGAGTTGTATGGGGCATCTACTACAGTACAGTTGGGAAATACAGGCAAGACAGAATAAGTACCAAAACACTAGAAGAAAAAAATAATCAGTATTTGTAAATTAGAAATAGAAAGTATTCTGCTTTTATAGTGCAGCTGCAACTATATCCCCTTCTAGACAGGACACTGCTGGTATGTCTGCAAAAGAAGGTGCAGGAGATGAGTTAAAAAGTGTGAGATGGACAAGAGAAAGAGGCTTAGGCAGCATAAACAACGGGAGTGCATTGGGTTTGGCAAGTTCTTTTTGCTGTAGATCAGGTTACTGGGTAGCACAGGGTCTCTGAGAGGCAAGGAAAGGATTCTGGGGGCTGTGCGTCAGAGAAGTGCATCACCTAGAGTGAGGGAGGGAAGGGGAGTTTGGCTGGATGAAGAAAGTGAAGAGGATTATGGCAGTAAAGGTTCTTGAATAATTTCATGCTAGCACTGGAGAAGTTTATTTGCAACAGTCTTTTCTAGTAGAAAGGAACCCATTTACTCTCAGGTTACCAACAGATACAGACATGAATATGTTTATGTTTTTGGTTAAAAGCCAAAAGGGTTTATATTTTATTAGAGGTTTATTTTTTTAGTGAGGATATTTACTACACCAAGGAAATTAGTCATTGAAAGTAAAGATGCGGCCAAAAATAATCTTTGACAGATTTTCTTGGGATACTAAATAGTTCTTTCATATCATCATTGGTTTCTCAGAGTGAAGAGTAAGTACTATAAAAGGTTTGTAGAAACATAACTTTTTCACTATTTTTTGGGATTGGCTGTTAACAAGAGTCCCCAGAATCATCAGCTTCTCTGCCCTGCAGTGTATTGTTACACAAACTAATCAGCAGGATTGGGCAGACTCAGTGGTCCAGAAAAGCTATTAGCCAAAGAAGATAGCTTGATTATATTTTTCAGCTTCAGTACACTTGTGAAAAACGTTGGAAATGGAAGAAAATAGGTTATTTGCATACAAGGATACCAGTAGCTGTAGCTGCGTGTCATCCACAGAGATGACTGTGAGAGAATGTCTGAGAAAATAACCTTTGGGGCTTTCTGGAGCACCTTTTGCTAACTAAAAAGTGTTGTCGTTTTGAGTGCCCCATGTGAAATCAATCATCCAGGTTAGGGCAATACCCAGCTTGCATTGGAATGTGTGTTAGCAGTCACGAGAAGAGCAAATTTGGAGTGTCTCGGTGCCCCAGGAACAGGCTGGTAGAGCTCAGCCATTAAACAGAACACAGGCGCTCCCTTCTCTGTATACTGACACTTGCACATTCAAAAGGAACCTGTGGGAGTACCACATTGTATCCAGGCTTTTTGCCAGTCGTTCAATCATGAAGTGAGGATTTCTCTGTTCATAAACAGAAAAGCAGGAAAGCAGAAGGCTGAAGGGGAGGGTCAAGGGGAAGAAGTCATCTTGCGTATCGATCTTCAGATCAGAGCCTGAGCAGCATGTGCCTGTGCAGGGTGCCCTGCAGACACCTCCACTCAGAGAAGGCAGTTCACTCCCGCCTAGACCTCAGGTAACTTAGTGCTGCCCTGAAACGCCTGCACAGTCCCCCAGTCAGTGGGCATTTTTTTTCCCCTAAACCCATTTATGCTTCTTTGAACTTCTTCATCTCTCAGCGCCTGGCTGTTGGTGAGCTGTTCCTAGCCCTGGGGTCTCCTGGTATCATTCTGGTCCCCACTTTTAAGGCCACACTTATCACCTTGTTAATTTATGTCTGCTCTGCATCCTTGCCCCGGTTTTCCTGGTCTCAGCGGTATCCCATGCCCCGTTTCTCTGTGCTGCATCGTTAGGCTGTCACTGTTAATGATTTGTCCTGCACGGAATAACTACTCACTATCACTGTCCACACAAAATCTGTAGCTGCACCACATGATTATACAAAGCTAAGCAAAGCATAAAAAGCCACCTAGTCATTAAAAAATTGTGGTCACAGCAAAACAAACTGAAATAATGCTCCAGGCAGGCAAGGAAAAGCCCAGAGAGAACAAACCTCAGTCATCAGGCTTTGCAGTGATCCTTTGCCTGGGGACTCCTGATGGCAATCCTGCATGAACTTAAGGGGCACTCTTGCCTCTGAGCATCTCCATCAGGAGCCATTCCCAAAGGTCTTGATGTTTAAAAAAGAGAAGGTCTTTCCCTTTTGGTAAGTGCCTTCTCTCTGAGTGTTGGGGAACGCTGTACCTCTCCAGCTTTGCAGTAAGAGATCTTCCCAGATTTTGTGCATCATACAAAACAGGGTCTCTTACAGTGATTTTAGTAAGGAAAGATTGATTTTTTTGCCATTGATCTTTTTGATGTTCAAAACAGGGAGAAGCACTCCAGTAAAATCTTACAAAACAGAAGAAGCTGTTACAAGGTGCCCTCTATGTACTCAGAACTGCAAAAACAAAACGTTGCCTCCTTCAGCTCCTTCACTCTAGAAGTAGCGCCCTAAATGCTTAACCTGGTGGTGGTATTATTAACATATTGCCTGTGGCTGCTAGTCAAATTCATTTTAATATGGAATTAATGCTGCTAATTACATTTATATGACAGTCTTGGAAAATGTTAGAAATAGAAACTGCTACCCTGGAACTAAAGAATTACTGAATAGCTGAAGAATGCAGTGGAAATGCAAGGCAAAGAAGAGAGAGGACTGAGGAAGAAGTAAGTTCTTAGCTGGGAAAGGATAGGAGTGGGTCCTGGGTATGGCACATGCCATTCTTAGGCAAACACTGAGCTACAGAGACCCCACTCCCAAAGGCAACCAAGGCTTCTAAGCACCTTTAAGAGGTAACTGGGAGAGCTGGGGGAAAGACTCAGATCAGCCACTGCTACCAGAGCTGAGTCTCTAAGGGGAGCCCTTTTTTCATCTATTTTCTTTCTAAAGTTTGCTTCCAGTTTGACTAAAATCTATGACTTTATATGTTATGGGAATAAATGTGTCTAACTCATTTCCTTAGCCCTGTCTGGGAATGACAGTGATCCCACTGTGACTTAGCAAGAGGTGGGTGTGCTGTTTTTGAGAAGCTGTTGGTTTAGTTACAGTGGTGTATGGAAGTGGAACACTGCATTGTGCTTCACTTGTTTTCAGGTGTTGGATCTGAAGCAAGAAACGTCAGATTTGCTCGTCCAAAAGTTTTTTTTTCCCCTATGGACTGTTCCAAATATTCTGCTGTACAGGTATCACACTGTAGCCAGAGGCATGAGCATGGATACACCTGGATCAACATGACGGTGCTTTATTCCAGGGGAGTTTCTTGCTTGCTAGACAGGAGACATTGCCTCAATGGACTGTTTTAGTGCACGTGGATTCTGTACCTATGTGGTGGTCAGGAGGTGGTTTTATTTGTTTGAGTCTATGTAAGGAAGTTCAGCTTGACAGCACAGGAGACAGAGAGTGACTTTGTGTCTTCATAATAGCATGCTTACTCTAAAAATATTCATCTAGACTGCTTTGTAATCTCTGTGTGGATAGAAATGGCTTCACTTCTGTAGTGGGTTGAAAGGGGAGGGGGGGATGCTGGCGGGTTCTTGGAGGGAGCGGGGAGGGCAAAAGGGGACGGGATCCTCTGTTCTTGGTATAAACCCTGGTTTTTCAGGTTTTTTTTCCTTCCCTCGCTCCCTTCCCTGACTCACCACGGCTTCTCCCCCAGGGCCAGCTCCGGGGGTGTGTGGGGCAGCTCCAGGAGCCCGTGGGGGGGAGAACCTTTCACTGTGTTGTGTTTTGCAGAAACTCCAAGGGCTGGGAGTTGGCTACCACCAGAGAGGGAGAAGAGGAGGGAAGTGGCTCTCCCTTTCCACTGCTTCTTTGTGGCCAGCTTGGCTGGCCTTTGAAAGCAGTTCCCTTATTCCTTTTTCTCTGTTTTCCTTTTTTTTTGTGTTTTTTTGTTTGGTGCTTGTTTTTTTGTTTTGAGTCTGGGGTTCCCTTAATCTGTGTTTCCTTTGAGCTCCAGACAAATAAAGTGTTTCGCTGTTGTCACATTCTGTCATTCTTCTCGTCACTATTAAGAGTGCCCCCCTAGTTAATACTGTGGTGCTTAAACCACCACAGCTTCCTACTGCAGTAGTGTCTGCTCCTCTCTGGAAGGAGCAGCCACTCAGTAATCCACCATTTGGCACAAACCCATTGTGACACCATGCAGGATGTGTGCCTACCAAGAAAGGCAGCGTAGCCCCCTACATATAGAGAAAACTGTGAATAGAAAAACTAGGAAGCATTTTATTTCAGGATTTATATTTTTTGTTTGTTTGTATGTTTGTTTGGTTTTTAAAGGAGAATAAGTTGTATCTTTTTGGCAATCAAGTTTTGTGGACCTAAAATGTATGACTGTTCTGAAAACCTAAATGTTCTGCTATCATTGAACTTAAACTAACTTTTATTGTTCATGTGATTACTCTCAATACATCATTTCTGTCCAGCACTTATTTTGCATCTAATTATCTGCATGATTTCTTTGAGTTCCGAGCCAGATTGAGGCCAACACATATCATAAACAGTAATTAATTTAATTCTGGTCTTCATTTGTGTTCAGTTTCATGTGCTTTTAGCCCTCTGTAAGCACTTTGTTATCTATATATTTCAGAGAAAAAAATATAAATCTGCCACAGACAATTTGCAGAAAAGCCTCATAAACAATTCATGAATGAGGAAAAAGATTGTTGTGGAACAAACAATTAACCAGACACAGGGCTGAAAAGTAGTTAATGACATGGGTATAATAATCATGACTTCTAATGACAACAAAATCAGGAAGACAATACTGTCTTCCAATGAAGTAAGGCATTCTGGCATGGAAAAGTTTGGAATTCATATTATATTATGCTAATACAGAATTTTTAGAATAGAATTTAGTATTGCAAGGGTATTTCTCTGCTGTTATGATAGCAAAAAAAAAAATATTGCAAATTTTAAAAGCTGCAAAGCAAAACATTAATTTGCCAGAACTGTGGAAAACCAAATCTTTAGTGAGTGCCTTTCTCTTGACCTCTTTTCTGTCTATTGTAGTGAGCTCCTTATGTATCCCCTTAGTTATATTTTGGAGACCTAGCTGAGAGGCATTTCACGAGACAGGAATACCCAAGCTTTCAATGCTGTTGGCTTGGAATGCTGTATGGAAATTCCTGCGTATCCTTCAAGGGAAATAATAATAACGGTGACAACAGCAGCAGCAGCAACAACAACATTTACATTGAATGAGTATCTGGAAACTCAGAAAAACATGGCTGAATCTTGGGCTTTATCTGTGGATCAAGACTACAGCTTTCCTATTTTTGACTGTGGAACAGTGAGCAGCAAACAGAGTAAAACCAGTTTCCAGGGTTTTTGCAGTTCTCTGGTTATTAGCATTTTCTTTTGATGTTGTCAAGCAACCTGGTAGAAAACCTGACAGATTTCTTGTGGGAATTTAGAGGTCAGGATTCATCCTCAGTATTACAGTTTGGGAACATGGGAGAAAACTTCAGCAAACCATGAAGTTCCACAAAATGTTTTTTTGTTCAGGTAAGTATTCTTTCTGATAAAACTGAGTTTGCTAAAGGATGTTCTGCCTTGTTTGCCCTTGGTGTGACCAAAATTCCTCTTTTTTAGAAAATAAAATAGCTGGTTACTAGTGACTGCTAATACATGCCAGCTGAAGAAGTGGGATTTCTACCAATTCAATTTTGTTTCCGTCTTGCTCTCTGTTTTGCTTATGCAGCCCCTCATTCATCTTTGCTCTTCTTTTGTATAAGGCACAGAGTAGAAGGCCTAAAAAAATAAGCTGTACTTTGGTCTTTTGAGTTCTTAGGACACTCCTTAAGATGATGAGCTAGAAATAAAATTGAGGACTAAAAATAAGATTGAAGTTAAAAATTTGTGACGAGATCATAATACCTACTGAAGCCAGAGCACAGTGATGTTGTGGCCCTATGGACAGGCTTTTTGGCATGTAAAGAAAAGTGTTGAACAACTGCTCTCACTCAGTCTCATGTATTCTAGAGGGT
This sequence comes from Serilophus lunatus, assembly GCA_013399895.1. Classification (NCBI taxonomy): domain Eukaryota; kingdom Metazoa; phylum Chordata; class Aves; order Passeriformes; family Eurylaimidae; genus Serilophus; species Serilophus lunatus. The sequence goes on from VXBA01000123.1 coordinate 35,637, forward strand.
AAAGTAAATGCATCACCCCAGCAAAATACTGGACTCTAGTGTCAAACCTAGAATGATGATTAACATCATCAAGCTATAGATGCAGCATCATTTAGTGGGTTTTCCTGAGCTAAGAGCCAGAACAGAGCTGCTCATCCTGTGGATCGGGATGGGACTAAGGAAATAAGTGCTGCAGTTAGTGTTGCAGTCTATGTGGCCACGTCAGGAAATACAGGAGAGTTGGTTCATTTATTCATGAATGTTACAAGACCTTTCCTCTCGATGTAAAGCTGCATTTCTCAACCTTTTTAGTAAAGTGCAGATCAAGTTATAAATTCATATGTACATTAAAAAATGAACACCTTGAAATACTTCAGCAAACTGCTTAACACTGCCTGGTGCTCAGAGCTGAAGCATGAGACAGGAACGCACAGCTGTTAAGAGGTTGACCTGCTTATTCTCAGTGGCTTTTTGTGTCCCTTGGCACTTAAAGAAGTTCAAGAATTTGATGAAATTCTTTTTTTTCCTAACTATTACCTAATGGGAGCTGGCTAGTTCCCAACAAGCATTCCTGCTGAACTTGTTCCAAGATTCTGGCCTGAGTGTAACTCGTCTGTTTTCATTCACTGCAGGAACTGTGCTGCCTTTGTTTCAGTCTGTGTCCAGTTGTGTTTGGTGATCCCTTAGAATAGGAATTGATCAATTTGGTGGCATCAGAGATGGGGACCCTCTGAAACCACAACTGCCCACGAAACATAGAGGCCTTGTGTGCATAGTGCTGTTAATCAGAGGATCCAAGAAAGAAAGAAAGAAAGGTGATCTATATACAAGCTGTACAAGGGAATGGAGTCTCCTCTTTACTGCAAATTCATGTACTTTTATAGTCCAAAGATTGCTTTGGTTAATACAGCCAATAGACAAAAGGAAAGGTGGCCATGTGTCACTGTCCCAGAGCCACAGGACAGTCACAAGATGATGTTTACATACCTAAGACTTTATATCATAGTCTGGACACGCTGTATTAATAATTTAGTATGAAACATCTCCCCCTTGTCTTTTAGTTAAATGGCACAAGTGAATATTATAAACAAAACAAATTCAGCCAAATTCAAAATATCCTTTTGTTTAGTATGCTACATCACTCTGTAATTGTTTTTCACCAAAATCTTCTCTCACATTAGTGCTTGATCTGCAGGAGGAAGAGTAAAATGTGGACTTTATTTATTTGTTTGTTTGTTTATTTATTTCCTTAACTGCAGTATTTGGATATAACTGAGTATATGGTGAGAGCTGCTCAAATGATGGCACTGAGACCACTTTCCCTGAGCTCCAGCTCAGAGAATATTGTTGAAAAATATGCTAAATAATACCCTGAATAAAATACAGCACAATATTCAATTTAAGCCATTTCCAGAGCTTGCTGCTCTCAGAAACCTATGGATATTTAAAGCAAATTGTGTTGCTCTTCATTGTACTATTCTCCTAGCCTCTTATCATTTAAGAGAGAAATCTGTACAGCTCAGTGAATGAGGATCATGGGAAATTGTGGAAATCGTGATGTTAAGTCAGCACTCTTATCTTTGAGGTATGTGTTTGCTTTCTTAGCAGTGGTTTCTACAACAACAAAACATCACTAGTTTGTATTTCCAATTTCTGAAAGGTGGAAACTGGAGTTTCTTACAAATTTTGTTAAAACAGTAAAAAGCAGTGGTGTTAGATCTCCTAATGAGAAGGTCTTGTCTATTTAAAATACTTTTGGGGCTTTTCAGATTTAAATTTCTCTGAAAAAAAACATTTTGGTGACTGCCTGTCTATTATTGAAAAATCTCCGTTGTTACCCATGGCTTAAATTATCAGTATTTTTAAAATGGACTGTCTTGCTCATTCTGTCTTCCTATAGGAGGCAATCCTTTTTGATATTCCCTAGTTTTTTTGCCAGATGTGTAGAACTCAGAAGCTGGCTGTGTCCAGAACTTCCTTATTTATTGCTGGGATGGCACAGCATGTCCTGCTCATAGGAGGTGGCAATGCTACACAGGTGAGGCTTTTTGCCACTTCTCTTGAGGCCTTTGCAAGAGGCTTCAAGGGGAGCAGGTTTGGATATTTTTTTTTAACTCCTGTTATTTCAGCTTTTTGGTTTGTTGCAAAGTTCCTCCTTAAAGAGCTGGACCAGTGCAGTGCTGTGTTCAGGCAGAGAAGGAGAGAGGAACAGATAGCAGGCTCATTGAATATGAATTTGTCATAATTCATTCTTGATTGGATCTGTCTTATTGATTTGAATACTATGTGGGTTGGAATTTCTATCTTTTTGTTTCTTTTTTTTGGGGGGGAGATGGTTGGTTTTGATATCCGCTCCCCTGATATGTCTGGAAGGAGAAAAGCTGCAAGGCATTCAAATCACATGAGGGGAAAGAGTCTATCAAGTTAAATACCATCAGGGCTATTTCAGCCATCAGGACTGTCATTTCCTATTTGGATTCACTGTGATTTTTTCTGTAGACATGTGAGCAGAGGAGGATTTAAACACTGGATCATTTCACTGTGTATCAGACTATTTCCTGATTCTGTGACAGTGATCATCTACCCTGTGGTCACTGCAAACATTGAGGCAGATAATTCTCTACTCAGGCATCTTTAGAAGGATAAATCACATTTTCCAGACTTGTAGCCCAGTTTCTTAAGGAGATTTTGGTATAACTTTAATTTTATAGGATATTTTCAAGTTGAAATGGTCAGGTTGGATGGGCTTGGTCTAGTGGAGGATGTCCCTGCCCATTGCAGAGAGTTGGAATGAGATGATCTTCAAGGTCCCTTCCAACTCAAACCATTCTGTTGTTCTTTGAATCTGTCTTGATCACTAAAACTCAGAAACATACGTGGAAAAAATCTAGTATACGTTAAAGAATATATTACAATTTATGTGTTTAAAGTACTTGCAACAAAGAAATAAATACAACAATGCAAGAAGTAGGGGATTGCCTTAGAGGTACTATTTTAGTTAAGGGATTTTTCCTTATCTTGATTCATGTAGAGGTGGAAATCATAACGAAACCATTTCTGTGTTATGCTCAGGGGAGCATAATGTATCAGTGAGCATGTCCATTAACTGAGTCATGGAGTAACAGCAGGTGGAAGGGACTCTGGCATCTCCAGTGATAACTTTCAGCTCAGCAATTCAGATATTTGGTCAGCCAGTTTGTAGGGTCCGTGTCTCCTTTGTTTTCAGCCTACACAATTGTTGATATTGTTAGCAACAACAGAAATCTTTGTCTTTGGTGTATTCTATGATAGCTCTATAGAAGAGCTGTTCTGTGTGGTTCTGACAATAACAACTTGTTTTCTGGAAGAGAAATGTAGTATTGAAGGCAGTCTATTCCCTCTGAAATCAGTGTCCTGCTCCAGCCTTTTCCTGGCCAGGGAATGTCCAGCTGCCAAGCTGCTGTTTTAGATTTCCCCTGCTAAGGAGTGTTGCCAGTGTTCCCTGGGATGTGACACATTCTAAAATGTACACATTCCTTCACTGTCACATGCTGCAATAGCCAGTTACAAAAGGTAAGAATCACTTCAGTTACACAAACATCAATCCTGATTTAACTCTTTTAACTCCAAAGTTGATTTTTTAGCTAAGTACTCATTTTTCTTCCCCTAAATGTTTCTAGTAATAGTTTGATCCTTTTGAAGTCTTGTATGTTCGATTCAGTCCTTCTGAAGATCGTTACAAGCAGCTAGCAATCCTGGACAAGCCCTATTAAATAAGTGAGTTAGAAAAGCATTTACTGCGCTCCTAGTAACATTGAAGTACTGTTTAAATAGAGCAAATTAGTTCCAAGACTTAATCTCTCATCAATATCCTCTCATGTGACAGTGTCAACTCAGGATTGCTTTAGTCATTGCAATTTCAATAACGCTTGTATTTGGCAAGAAGGGCTCTGTTTGTGTTACAGAAGAGTTCACAGTGTTGGGCTGCCTTTATTAGTTGATCTATTTGCATAGTAACTTGGTGCACTTGGTAATTCTAAGCCCCAAGGAAGGGTGGTTTGGCTGAAGATAAGCTCTCCTGATAGATGGAATGATTTGTAGACACAACAAAATAACTGAGCCTTTAAAGAGAAGTGTGTTAAGGTTTGCTTACTTAAAAATCTAGTTGGCATAAAATAAATAATAAGGATCATTCAGAAAGTATTTTCTATTGATTGTACTTTAGGTTTCTCCCCACATTTAAAAAGCCACTCTCCCATTCCAAGTCAGTGACTCTATTTCTGAAATAGAAGACAGACATGAGTGTTGTGCCTTTGGTTAAATCTTTACGTGTATAGGTCTTTGTTGGAGCCAGGGGATCCAAGAAAGCAGGCAGGTTATATGCCCATCCTGATATTTTTTTAGCAATGCTCCCGTATTTTAGGAGTGCTGCAGCTCAGGGAAGGTCTGGAACACATAGGGGCAAAAAGCTATGGGATAATTCACTCTCATGCACCCTTTGCTGTGAGTGTTACCAGATCTTTTCTGACATTTTGAGGGAATTTCAGGCAATGGCCAGAAATAAATTGAGTGCATATCTGAGACCAGAGATTCCTGTAAATCAAGGAGATGGGAAACCTCTAGGCAGATTCAGTGACAGCTCCTTAGGTCCTTTCTTGTGTCATACAATGGCAAGCAAACATGTATATATATCCAGCGGAATGAGTGGAAGCTTCATCTTGATCACCTTCTGTTTCACCCCTAAAAGTCCTGCATAAAATATGTTGCACAAAAGTGAAAACCCCTTTTGGATGTTTGTGCTCTGCATGGGAAACAGAAGAGGTGAAGAGCATCATATGTGAGGAAGGATTCCTGGGTAATTCCCAGTGGCCCATGCCATAGAGATAAATAAAAGCCTTTTCAGTGTGTCTGCCAGTTTTTGATTCCACACCCCAGAGAACAAATTTATTCTTGAGAGCATGGGCAAGATAATATACCCAAAAACCTGAGGACTTGCTTAGAGTGTGGAGTGGAAGCATATATCACTCAGCCAGTCTCCAGGAAAGGAAAAATCAAACAGCCCAAACCACTCATTGCAATCAAATTACATAGCAGACAGGATGGTAGGAAGTAGAGGGCAGATGTGGAGAGGAACTAAAGAAAACGTCTCTAGCCTTTATTTGTCTAAGGACCTTTTTCCTGCTGATGGGGAAATGTATTTGGCTTGGATCAGAATGGTTTCCTGCTGCTTCTTCCCCTCCTCTACTCTGTTGTTGCAAGTTTGTGCCAGTTTTGTGTTCCCTTTTAACGATACCCCAGTAGCTACTGTCTGCCATGTTAATAATCTTCTTCTGAATGGATGCACTTTCTGAAAGGGGCAAAATTCTGCAGGAAGTGGATTTTCTTGAACAAAGTAAGCTGTCACTGAAAGACTGAGCAGAAGTGAGTGAGAACTGGAAGGAAAGGGAAACATCTCTCAAGCAGCAGCGGCAGAAGAGAGTGTCTCTGTCTTAGTTTCACATCTAGATTTCGTGTTTCTTCTGCTTTATGTTCCCCTTCAGCCCAGGTCCTTGTGTCTGCTGTCCTTCTCACAGTGTGGCCCTTCCCTGGCTCTGAACTGGAGCACGAGACCTGCTGCTGGGGTTTGCTGACTGTTGCTCTGTTGTGCTTTTCCTTTGCTGCTCTGCTAAAACAAGAGTGATGCTCTCTGAGCAGCCAAGCAGAGCAGTATGATGCTCTGGCTGCACTGTCAGATTATAATCAGGGTCTTTTTAAGCACAGATTATTCTTTGTCAAGTTGTTTGTTTTTATTTTATCCTCTCAGAGGAAACAAATGCCTCTATTCCACAGGCAATAGCAGTGATACAGCAGAGACATGTTCTGATAAGGCATCTGCTGCAGCTCACTGGGATCTTTCTAGAGGACCATATGTACAGCTAATGGGTTTTCAAAGTACTAAATAAAGTTGTGCTGCTTAGTTTTTCCACATTGGGGAGTAAGTCATTTCATTCAAGAAGGAAAAAATACTTCAGCTTCTAACCACTATAGTATAAATTTATGTAACTGAAGTGTTTGCAAAATATCAGTGTTGGACTCAGGCGGAAAAAAATCTTTCAATTTAAAGTATTCTACCACTGGAGAACTTCACAGTCACCTAACAAACAATTTGTTAACAAAAACCTCTCTCACTGCAAAATTCACTTACTAATTATTCACAGAGCTCCAGTATAATGATGCCTCTATGGGAAAAGTACGGCTAATGAATTGATTATGCGGGGCTTTTTTGCCTTGATATATCATCTAATGGGTTTGCCCTACAAGTTGTTGCACTCAAGGACTCATGAAAAGCAATAAGGCTGGGCACTGAAATTTAAAAACCAATTTACACCGCAGAAGGAATAACGAATTTCCACAGAGTTAATTATCTGAGATTTTTCTTCATTATTTCGTGTAACTGAATTGGTTTGTCAATTCTGTTAATTAATTAGACAAAAGGAAAAAAACATCATCAAACACCCTATTGCTTAAATTAGCATCAGCTCTGGGACTAGTGCATGGTTTATTTCCCAATGAACGGAGAGGGCCTCTGCTCTTGTCTCATCGAGGCCAGGGTGGGCTCAAAAGCTGAATCACTGCCAGCCCTGAGGAGTGGAAAAGAGCCTTTTTTGGCTTGGTTATCTTAGGAATCTCTGACTGTCTGTAGCTAGAGAGAAGTCCCATTCCTTTAGCACCGTGACCTCAAATACGTCAGCACTGGGAAATGTCTTGGCAGTCACTACGCTTGACTTTAAAGGGACTTATTTTGGGCTTGCCCTGGCTGCCAGAGCCAGTGGTGATGTGTGGGTTGCCAAGGTTACCAGGAGCCCTCAGTGATGTGCACTGACATTCACATAGGAAGAAGCAACAAAACTGAATAAAGGAAATGATTCTGGAAAATGGACTTCCAAACACATTTTGATGATGATTTGCTCACCTTTCTTCCCTGACACCTGAGAGCTCCACATCAGCAGTTGATAAAACTATTTCCCAAAGACAGTATGCTGGGTACATGTCTTTAGTTCTGCCCCCACCTCACCTTACTGTTAGGAGGGATGTTTTGCTGGGCAGATCTGGTGGAATGAAGATAAGACATTGCTATATTTTAATCTAGTCTAGAGGAAACATCTTGTCTAATGATTTTTTTTTAACCTTCTTTTCCTTGAGTGATGAAGATGCAGAGCATGAGGTGAAGATGGGGGACCCTATCCCCATCTCTGCTCTCCACTTCACCTAGCCTCATTGTGCTCCTCCTTTGTCTCCAAAATGCTGATGGAAGAAGCCCCAGGGGAAAGTGGGGAGCGATGGGACTGCCTGGGCTCCACTCCATGCTCAATTGGGCTGTAAAACTGTCTGGCAGAGTTAAGTGAATTCATTATTTTCACTCTTTCTGGAAATGAGGGAGATCTGAACTGGCTTAGGGAGAGTGTTTTGCACAGCAGCGATGAAAAGGCTCTAGAGGGATGGCAGCACTCCTGTGCATCAAAGAAAACAGCAATGCTGCTCCTCCAGATCCCTATAAGCTACCTAATTCCTACTGATTTTATAGGATGTAAATGCCGAGAAAGCACACAGACACTTGCGATCTCTTTTTACACTGTGTCTAACCCTGCTCCTGAATGCTAATGGTGAGATCTTTTTAATGTATGGAAATAGCAGAGATAATCAATGGAAGGCAGCATGGAAGAGTCAGCTGGCAAGGCTTGTGTACAAACAGTATCTTGGGGTTTTGTGGAACTCTTATAACCCCCTGAATTTCAGCTTATGTCCTTTCCTGCCTTTGTGTAATGCTTATGGCAAAAACCACTGGATTTACTTTTGTCATTTGTTTGAAAATGTGAACTTTAGGAAAAGAATACCTTACTGATTTATTTAGAAATTTTCGTAAAAGTTTGTTTAAAAGCCCTGTTTCTATTTGGAATTGAGTGCATTTTAGATCTCTGAATAAACCTCATTGCTAGGATTCTGGATTGTTCTCCTGGATACATAATATATTAGGATATTTCAGATTTAAAAAGAAACCTCAGGATAAACCTGTTATTATCCTTCAGGTATTGCTACTCATTTATCAAGAAACCAAGGTCTTGAAATCATGTCAGTGAAGTAATATCCTTTTCTCTGTCTTTTTTTTTTTAATTTCCTTTATTTTTTTCCTTTTCCTTTGCATCAGTGTATGAGTTGTGTGCACCACAGCTCCAAGAAATGCCTGGCAGAAGGCAGTGCTCCTTCTGCACGGAACCATGCCCAGGGCTAGTCTTTGGCCTTCAACTTCACCTGCCCTTGTAGACCTTTGAGGACTCCCTCATATCCAGCCCCTTTCCATCCTGCCCACAGGGACAGTTTCTGGCCCCTCAGCCAGGAAAGGGGGCAGGGTGAGTCAGGGGGCTTTGCAGGTTTTCTATTTCACATTTTTCTTCTGGCTTTAAATATACAGTTACTTTTAAAATTGACTCTGTTCAGTGTGTTCAATTCTTATTTACTCCTCTCCCTCCTGGGTTTGGTTCCACAGTTTTTCTGGAGGGTTTGTAGTGATTTCAGGTTGCACACGCAGTATGGAAAGCACCAGCCTTGATCCCTAGGGAAGAATATCAGACTATTTTGAGCCTGGCAGTCAAAAATGCTCTTTTATCCTCCAGCAACTGGTGTCCTTGGACTTGCTGAGACTGAGATACTTTCTCATGGCCTAATATCATGTCCTGGATTTGTTTGTTATGAACTTGTCCAGGTGTCTTTTTCTCCTGCCAGCAGTTAGTGCTGGTTGTCTATCCTGGGTTCAATATTCCTGGCTGTAATAGGTTTGAATATTGTTTTTCTTTCTTCTTCGAGGAGGGGGGATGTTTGGGTTGTTTGCCTATTAAAGCATTAAAACCATTTTCTTTTGTATTTTCCCAAAAGTTCCCGGGAGTGGAGAACTGGGAGTTGGCCGGTCCCAGCTCCGGAGACCTTGGGAGAGTTGCGGCGGGACTTGTTCAGGGCCAGGCTCCTTCCCACGGTTTCCTGTGGCATCAGTTCCCTTGCCCGGGTGAGCCCCCAGCCCCATGCAGCTGGTGCTTGCTGCCCCTAGGCAGCCATTCAGGTGCGGAGCCCTAGCTCGTGTGCCTGCTGCTTTTCCTTCCCCCACCCTGCCATTGGTGTGGGAACCGGGGGCGCGGCAGGCACAGAGCTGTTCTCTTTCCCCACATACTTCCCAACATCTGTGGGGTTTCTCGCTCTCATCCTGGCTGCTCAGCAGGAAGGCTCCCACTGCCCAGTCCACGTGGGGGAGTGGAGTGGGGCGGCCTCTGTCCTCATGTCGCCTGGCGGTGCAGGCAGTGGCAGGTGGCGGCAAAGCTTGGAGGCTGCACCTGCGGTGCCAATGTCTGCCCTGTGCCATGGAAAGCTGGGCTGGGCTTAGCGGCCACTCAGACACAGAGCCCTGGCGCCGTGTGGGTCCCGCGCAGCACGACGGCGCGGAGGGGCGTGAGGTGGCAGTTTTCTCACAGCGGGTGGCTGGCAGAGCCTCACCAGGAGAGGTCGTGGCCCTGCGGCCCCTCCTCGTGCTGCTGAGAGGCGTGCAGCGGCAGCGGCTTCCCCTATGGGTGGCCCTCGCCGCCCATGGCCGCTCCCTACAGATGGCAGGGGCCCCACGGGCAGTGCCACTGGCCCCGTGGCCAAGGGCGGTGGCGGCCGCCGGCCACCGGAGCCCGAGCACACGGCAGGTTTGGTGGGAACTGCCATCTTGCCTATGGTGAAATCCCGGGCAGAGGGGTGGCGCCCAACGCTGCCGACCAATAGGAAGACAGCATGGCAGGGAAGAGGACTCTAAGTTCACATGATATCAGGAGCCCATAGAAGCCAGAACCCCCGAAGTCCTGTCCCTTTTGGCCGGCTCGTTGTGCCGCAGATAATATCCCAGTAGTGGCACCAGAACACCGCCCAGCTACATCAGTGCGGTATTTTTCCCCTTAGGTTCCCAGGAGGAGGGTGCTTCTTACTGTTTTGTCTTTCAGGGGCTCCAAGACAGAGATACCATCTTCGAGATGGCTTTCCCTTCCTTCCCTCTGCTCCTCAGCCCCCCAGCCTGCTTGGAGGAGCAATTTGTTATTTGTTTTCTTTTTAATTTTATTGTGGTACACCGTTGGGTGGTTATTTGTTGTATCTGTGTGGTGCCTTTAGAGTGGTCCTATAGTTTTTATAGAGCCATGATTAATAAACTGTTACCTATTGTGCTTCTATTCAGTCTTTCATCACTGTTGTGCCCCCTTGTGGTAAAACCACCACACTGGCCCACTTCATGCCCAGTGACAGATGAGAGAGAGGGAAGTGTCAAGAGTGGGGTCCCGCCAATTAATTATCTAACAGGAACCAAAAACTTAAGTGGGATGAGTGGCCAGGCCTTTAAATGACGGCAAGCAGAACCTTGTTGGTGTAGATGAACCCCTGAACTGGGAGTTAGGACTGCCAGTCTCTTCTCTGAGCCTGGTGTGTGTTTGGGGAAGAATCCGCAACGAGCAGGTAGCAAAGGTACTAAACTGAGGGAAACAGTTTGCTTTTTTATTATGTATATATTACGTTGTAAGTCCAAGTTTATGAGGTATTCTCATGCCTAGTACGATGTTTGCAGTTTCAGGGAGAAGATGGCCAAAGAAACTTTACTTTCTGAGACAGAAATGTTGACAGGCAAACTCATTTTACAAAATGGGTTTCACCTGCACTGCTCAGGTGCTGCCTATTCTCTTAATGGCTGCTCTTCCTGCTGCAGCTGGAAGTTGGTAGAGGGAATGAGGTTGGTACTTTGAAGAAAGGCAGGGAGTAGGGAGAAGCAGTTCAAGTCTCTATGAAGTATTCTGAAATTTTGTGTTTACTATCGCAAGATCTGTACCAGGAGGGTTCCTGCCACCTTCCAGGGTTTTTGTCTGTGTGATACCTGTGTTGTGGTGATCTTTACCTGTGGAAAACTGTGCATGCTTCCGGTAAGCAAGTTTGAGTTGGGCCTCTGTGTTAAGGGGAAGGGTTTCTGTCTCAATTTGTGTGCCACTTTAACACAACTGTAATTTCTCAAGTGGGTTTTCTTGTGATATGATAGGATCAAGTAAGATTCAGGCCTCATAGGTTTTGCAAAACCAAGCAGGTTTTCTAACAACATCTCTAGTTTCTCATTTGCATTTTAGGAGTCAGTACACCATGAAATCTTTCATCCTTTAATTTTTTTAGTAGTATTCTGGTGCTTTTGCAGAGAAAAACAACATAAATAATTACAAAAGAACTTAAATTGAGAAGCAAAATACATAACTTCCATGCTCCTTTTGGGACTGTGTCCGTGTCCTAGTCTTAGCTGTGATACTGCAGGTGGCTTCAAAATCTGAAGGGTTTTAAGGCCATTCAGAGGTTGTAGAACTGTAAAACAGTATTATTAAGTTGGTGATAAGTTGCATACAAAATATCTTGTGTGTGGTTTTTGAGACGAACGACTTGACAACGGGAGTGGCTGGTAAAGTGAACCCAAGCTTCACATATACTGATAGTATCAGATTTTCATTCTTTGAATAACTCTGACAACAAAAGTCACATTTTGCATTGTAACTAAAATATGCATGCATTTTAAGTACACCTTTTCGGTCTATAAAATGGCTTTTCTGTCTTCCACTAGTTAGATATTGGATGCCTTAGGGCATTTTAGATTCTGCTGGAAGTCAGGTTGGCGTAGCAGCGGTTCAGGGATTTGCTGTGTTTTTCTCTCAAGGATTTGTATAGCAACTCTATTCAGATTACAAATAAAAAGATGTTTTTCAGGCTATTATTGCAGCACATGACTTGTTAGCTGAGGACTGAGCTGTGTTCTCCTTGTTCCCTCTGCTATCAGCATTGGTGTAGACTGCAATGACATTGATGGGAAGTTTAGCACACCTGAAATCACTTGATATCTTATTCAGCTGTTGTTGGCACAGCAACTATTCAGCTGAAGCAGGTGGGTCTGTCCTGGGGACACCCACACCTGGATGGCATTCTTGCAGCTTTTCCTACCAGAGCATGTAAGCAGTGTCCTGTATTCTGGACAGCCAAACCCGTGACTGCCTGTTGTATTTCACCTGGGGATGTAAGGAAAGGCGGTACTGCATGTGGAACATGACATCACCCCTTTCTGGGGTGGGTTACACGAGTCTGCAACAGAGAAAAAGCAGTACAAGAACGGGAAAAACTATCGTGATGCAATGGGTGCATCTCTCCATTCGTACGTATTCCTCTCATCTTCCAAAACGTCCCTACTGGGAAAAAGTGCTCCCCTTTGAGACAGATTTTCCTTTCAACAGATATCACACCATTAGCTGTTTGGCTCTTGGCTGTGATCTTTGGCACAGTATTTGTCAGGAGCAAGATCAGTGTCGTGCCTGCCTTTTCAGGGCACTTGTCAGAAGTTTTGTTTGTCTCTCCAGCTGTCAGCACTGGCAGAAAAGTCAACCTCTCCTAGAGGAGCTGCTATGAGAAGAACAATAATATGAGCAAACAGGACAGTCTCATGTTATTTGAGATGCAGTTGCTGGTAACAGAAATCCATATATCATAATTCTGAGCCAAGGAGCTCCTACCTCCAGGGAGATGTGAACTGCAGACAGACAGTTTGAGGCTGCAGTAATGCAGTGCACCTTCTGGGTGCATTATAATATGAGCATGGGAGCTTAGGTATACCTGCAGAAGGTAGTGTTGGCATGTTACAGAGCAGAATTTTTGCCAGGGAGAGATTTCAGTCTTGTTCATACTCCTATATGCAGCAATGGGTAATGTAAAGAATTATTACTAATATTGTATGGTTAATGCATTAAAAATAATAGGAGTTGAATTGTTAATAATATCACAGTGTTAATATGTTAAGAGAAGTAGCTGTCAGTACTATTAGGTGTGAGATTCTCATAAAAATCTGTTTAAGTGTACTAGGATTCTCATTGCCTCCCAAGGTTTCCAGTTTAAGAGAGGCAACATAGAAGCCAAGAAAAGGAGCTGAGCCAGTAGGTAAAGGAGATACATGTGGCTAGGCCCTCAGCTTCAGGACTGAGGAAGGAGAGAGTCTGAAGGGTCTCAGAGGTCATAAAAAGGTGTGGGGATAAATTAGGGCAGCAGAAAGTGGAGTACTGATGGTGTGATGGGAATAGAATATATGTAGGTGCATTGGCCATTATACTGCCCAGAGCTGTGAGTCATGGGACATAAGTTATGTGGCTCAAAATGACAATTACGTGTTTGCCAGGACCTGCTACTTTGCTCAATCCTTTCAGTTGTTATCTGAGCTGAAAAAAACTCCATTGGCCAAAGATCCTGGACAGTCCCAGTCTGCCAGAGAGGCACAAACATCATCTGCAGATATTGAAGAACTAATGCTGTAATGCTTAGTTTGAAGAGCAGAATCAAAGGTTGATCTCTGGGCTTAGTAGTCAAAGTAGAAAAAAAGAGATTCTGTTTTTATCAATAGGAAGATTTTACACAGTGCAAACTGTTCTTCAGGGAAGTGTCTTCTGTGATTGTTCAAATTATGCACTGGGTGATGTTTGTCTTGCACCATGCATACAGACCATTCAACCATGAGATTGGAATCATGTCTGTAATAATTAAAAGTATGTACCTGCTTTTGTGCTTGGTTATCTTGTTCTGGCCTGTGATTAAACTGTTCAGTATCAGGACATGAATTTTGACTCATTCTGGCAATCATTTGTGTAAAATCTTGCCTCTGGAAGGTGTACACTGAGTTCCTCATTACCTTGTGTAATGAGCCACGTCCATAACCTTCTTGGTGGTATATGAAAATAACAGGATGGGATTGGAGGGTTTTATTTATGCTGTCGTTCATTTTCTGTGACATTTGCAGGAGCATTGACACTTGAGACAGTTATCTTTGTACTTTTTGGATAGTTCAAGAAAGGCTATTCCCACCACTAAATATCCTACAACAGGCAAAAAAGTTTCTATGTCAAATCAGTCTTGCAATGAGAGTGGCTAAGAACTGGACCTTTGAATTTTCCTTCCAACCCAAGTTTTCTTGTGATTATATATACTGTTTTTATTCTGACTTCAAAAAGTCTCACCAGCATGGAAAATCAAAATCCGTCAGATTAAGACAATAACAGAAAAAATTGGGCTACTCAGCACTCTGCAACATTCCTAAATTTGACGGGACATGCAAAGATCCACTGAACAAAGAATTGTGTAGTGAAGTGTACAAATTCTGCAGAGGGACCTGGAAAAACCCAGAAGGCTTAGGCTGAGCAACTCGCTGTTCATCATGTCCAGCCGTGATGTTCTGATGGTCTTTATGTAACTGAAAATGTATAGTACTATAGTATTTAAAAAGAAATGAAAAATCCTCTTGGAAATAAAATCACAGGGGATCTTGGAAATGCATTACAGAAGGTGGAATACAGCCCAGCGATGTGGGATTTGCTGCATGTAACAAGCTCCAGCTGACTCCACCGAGTCAGTCTGTGACCTTGAAAGAGTTATTACATCATACATATCAGAAAATGCAGAAATGGGTTTCCACTTTCCTTCCCTTCCTTGCTTTTGATTTTGGTTGGCAGGGAAAGCCTTAGATGGGCAGCCTTTCTTGAAGTGCTCAGCATCTGTAGCAGCATTAAGCAAGGCTGAGCCGGAGGGCAAAGTAATAGCATTTGGGAAAACACTGTGAAAAGTTCCATTTCAGGCCATGCACCCTGCATTACTTACATCCATCTCTCTGAGCCTCGTACAGCGCGTGGCGCAGCTCAAAGTTGAGCTGAAAATCAGAATGTAATTGCCAACTTAAATTGATACTTGCTCGTATTATCAAGGAGATGGTGACATACTCATACGTATCAAATGTATCTCATCTCCTTACAAATATATGTAAGTTCCCATGTAGTTTTTCAGTTATCTTGGGAAAATACAGTCTGAACAGGGGTTTGGTTTATGATCATTTCTGCTGAGTCCCTGCTGTCTGTGAATTTCTTCTTGTGAGAGAGTACCAAATAGAGATTTGATTTTATTGAATTCAGGCAGAAATCCTGAGGCTCTGTAGTGTTTCCCAAGGAGTGGTCCCAAATGGACAGAGCACCTTTCCACACTGGGACAGGGCAAGGAGGGGGGGCTGCAGCCCAGCCCTCTCTCTGCTCTTTAGGTTTTATCACATTGCTCTGACACATGTCCCTGTCTCCTCCTTGACTGAAGACCTCACCTTTTTTGTTAAAATCCAGCACCCTGAGAAGCACTACCTGGCTGAACTGAAGCTGCAGTTCCTCTAAAACACTGAGCTGTCACATGCAGGATGTCCTTTGTACTTTGCCTATACCTATGTCCTGGTTATTAAAAACTTTTGTGACTGCTATAATCCAGCTTCTCCCACTTCCCTGGCCTCTGCCCTCTGCTCCCAGGCCCTTGATTCCCTTCTGTACTGACTTTGTATGTTCACGGCACCACCAGCTCACTGGCTCTTTTATTTTAGCCTGATTTCTTGACAGAGGGTGTGCTGCCACCTCTGTGCACACCAATAAATATAATTTAAAAGTCCTTTTTATTTTCAAGTTGGTGTATTTTGTGTAGTGTAGACTGCATGAATTTTGAGGGTGGTTTTGGCACTTCTCTACCCCTGCATCAGTGCTATTTTATTGCTGTGTTCAGGACTCTCCTGGGGAGGGGTTGGAGCATCTGTCTGCAGCATCTGCTTACTGGGATGATAAGATTTGATACCAGTTTGATAAAGGGACGGGTGGACAATAGTGCACAAGCCTTCAAAAATTATCTTTTTCAAGAAGCTGTAATTAACTTCCCTGATGAAACTCATTGCTCCACTGGCAGCTTAAATACTAACTTCATAGCAAAGTCTCACCTCTTAAATCTAAGGAAGGAGTATAATGGCTACCTATAAACTTACAGGGATTTAATTTTAATGTCTCAGCAGCAGAGTGTTTTGGGTTTTTTTTCTAATAAATTTATAATGCCTATATTTCTCTGTGGATACAAAATTACAGCAAGAATTTTTTTGAGATTCAACCAAGTTATTTTTAGACTTGCAAAAAGTCAGTGCTTTATCATGCTATTGATTTTTTTTAGCTTTTTTTTAGTTTAAAATCTCCAAACTCTTGACAGTTTATGTTCTCTTTGAAAACCAATGGCTTAATAAAGCTTGAATGCCTAAGTCTCCAACTGGAATTTCTAAATCCCCAGACATGGCACATTTTATTGTTCAAATATGTTCTTGTTTGTCTTGTGCAACAATAGATTTTCCCATGTGGTATTGGAAAATATCGGATAAAGTGCAAGTAAGAGGGGAGGATGTTAGCTGGGATAAAAACTGAAGTTTTCTAGTTGTAGTTATCAGGCTTGTTATTTCTAAGCAATAACAGTAGCTGCCATCATCTGCAGAGTGATGTTCACCAGTAGAGTGAAACCAGAAATATTCGGTAAGGCACAGAAGTAATTATGGGACTAAAAGAAAAATCAATATGTTGTTTACTTTAGTTCATGGAGTGAAATCTTTCCAACATGTCCCGTGTTGTCAGTAAGCACAAGATCTCTGATGTCGTTGGGATTGCACCCCTGGGTGACCCAAGTGTGGGCTCCTTCATCCTTTACTTCTTATTGCTGTACCTTTTGGGCGCAGAGCTGCTTTCTTTTTTGTAACACCCTATTCAGACAGGGGGGTTGGGCTGTTTTTTGAGTGCTTTTATACTGATATGTACTCACATGTAACCATATACCATATCACATAGTAAATCCCACTTTATGTCCTAATACAATTGATTCATGGAATTTACTAATTCCTGAGCTCTGAATGAGGTGGTAAAGCAGAGTGAATGTGTCATTACACTACAGCATCCTGGTCAGAATTACCTCTTTCACAAGGAAATCCAAGATAACTATCTCTGTAATTAAATGTTCTCCTGCTTGCTTAATAGCTATAAACCAGCCTCTTTGCTGGTGTAATTGCTGAGCAGTATTTAAGAATGCTCTGTGTTATCACCTGATGTGGATCTTTGAGAGTGTTATAGTTAGAAGGAAAACAAAGCAAGTTACTATTTAAACATGATAAAGACAAGTATTAAGTTTATAGTTTTTCATAAAACTGTTTCCTACAAAAGTAAAGAAAAGCTTTAGAAGAATAAATGCCAAATATTCAATGCTCCAAGGAAGATACAGCGTTAAGAAGAATTATTTTAATAGACTTACTTTTTCTCTCATTCTTCTCCTCTCTGTGGTCACTTGCAAGTATCAAAACAGGTCACTCCTCTCCATAAATATACATATAGTTTCATTTTTCTGAGGTGTAGATAATGGTTTCCTTTCAAGATAATCATGAAGTTTGACAATATCTTTTCAGTTTTCAAGTACAGACTTTATAGCATTTACTGTTCTTGATTCCCAGGTGAAAGCAAAGATGCTGCTACTTATGTGGGTTGTCATATTGGAGGTTGTTTTATGCTGCAGTACATTTAATTGTGTAGTACAGCAAAGTGTTTGCCTGTCCTTATATAGATATTTTATGCAGTAAATATGGTAAATACGCAGTAAATATTTATCCTCTGGATAAATCCCTCTTCTTCTGCATTGTTTATATTTTCTTGTGGGGTTCTCTGTCTTTAGTGACTGAATAGCAAAGCTTTGTTGATAACTTTTGTCATTTTTGCCTTGGTTCTTCCCATTATGAGTCACAATAGTCTCTATTAATGTATGTGTAAATCATTTTCTCAGCCAGCTGGTTCTTTTTTTGTTCCTTCTCTTATGTAAAAATACTGTGCTTCCCAACAAATAACTCTCTTACCCCTTGATATTTGTTAATTGCTTTGAGGTTGTTGTGTTCTTTTGTTTGGTGGTTTTTTTAGTTTGTTTTTGTTGGTTTTGGTTTAATAGCTTCATATGTGAAGGTCTAATCCTGCTCCCAGTGACACTTTCGCACATTTTTCCTTTTACTATAATGGTGGTATAAACGCTAAGCCTTTGGCACTCATACTCCTGGAAAGCGTGGTATTTTCATATGAGCCTAAATGCAGGTTGTACTTCACAGCAGGACTATTCATTCACTATAGATATATAAGGTATAATAACAAGAAGAGGGAAAAGCTTGTGAGCACAAAACAAATGTCTCACTCTTCTGAAATACAAGACAATCTGCCCTGGGAACCAGAGAGTAAGCAGCGGATTGTGGTACAAAATCAAAATAATAAAAGGCCAGACCACCCTCTCAGTGATGACTGGGCTTTGGTTCATTCTAGAGGAGTTTGAAGGCAGTTTCTGTTCTAGAACTTTCTTTAGGGAGGACTCCTTATGAAAATGAGCATAGAAATAAATAGTAATTCTTCCCATAGAGGGGCCATCAGTGGACAGAGTAGCTCAGTGGCTTGTACTGATGCATGTGTTAAAGGTGCCCCAAGTGACACAAAGAGGAGCAGGGAGGTGGCAGGTTTCATTGGATATATGGAGTTTTTTCAACACCGTGAAAATTAGAGCTGACTAAAGCTCTACATAAAAAAATCCAGTGCTGAGCACCTAAGTGATAAAAGTGATAGATAAAATACAGGTAAACGCAATGTGAGGTACGTAGGGGTGGTGGGGGAATAATCCTGAGCTCCTCTTCTGAGCTGAGCATTATAACTCAAGAACAAGTGTTAGGAGTAAGAAACATTAGCTGAATCCCCTACAGTCTTCAAGAAAACAACTTGCCTTGCTTGGGTTTAGAAGGAAGAATGAAAATAAACCAGAAAACATCATCATGACACTGCATGATGGTACTTCTGTGTCTTGAATATTGCATGTAGCTCTGGCCCCATCTTTATAAAGGTACAACAGAATTGGAAAAGGCTCATAAAAGTGCAGCCTGAATGATCAAATGTACTGAACAGGCTCCATAAAGGGAACAAATGAGACTTTCTCGCCTGAATAACAAATGTCTGAAGAGGTCTGGGAAACTGGGAGGTGAATATATCTTCCTGGTCAGAATCCAGCAGGAATCAAATGAAACTCAGTGGCTCTGAGTCAAAATAGAGAGATTGTTCTTCAATAAGTTCGTGGTAAAACTCTGGAATGCCACAAGATGTTGTAGATGCCAGAATTTCACAGCTGAAAAAAACCCAATCTAACGGGATATATTTATAGAAAAAAATTCCTTTGTTAAACGTTAAATAGAAACAGACTTGTTCAGGAGGTCCCTACCAATCCTCTCAGTCCTGCTGAAGGTTGGACAAGAGCTTCAGGGATGTGCTGATTGATAATCCTGGGATTATCCTGTTTTTCTGTTCTTCCTTAGGCAGCTGCTATTGGACATTGTAGTGGCAGGCTGTTGTGATGGATACACTTTGTTCTTCCTTATTCTTTTTTGTTCCAGTGACGTATTTTTGCTCTTCTGTATTTTTGTAATGTGTGCTTTGAGGGAGTGTGTTTATTGAGAAGTGTTTTGCCATATTGTGGCAGTGAATGCGACCATATATATTGATGGCTTGAAATCCCAGTGTCTCGAAAGACAGGAGGAAATGCACTGAAGGGAAACACCTAAGCCATCTCCAGTAATTGCTGTGGCAGCTGCAGCTGGACAAATACTGAGTAAACTCCCCTTAATGCAAGGATGGTTAGTAAAGTTAGTTCACAGAAAGGTTTAAATTCCTGATTTCCATGAGCTTGGCGAAAAAAATTTTGATGGTAAAACTGTTTTTTGCAAGAGGAATGTGTAGTGAAGGCAAGTGCCAGCGAAAAGCTTGGCCTCAAGCGTGTGTGTATTTGCTGTACATGACAAAGTAACAAACACTGGAGTCCTGACATTGCTCTTATACCTGAATTCTGACTTACCTTGACAATTTCAAAACTGCGTGTTTCACCTTTCTGATTCCAATCGTCTCTTCTTGGCCCCTTAACAGAGACTGCTGCAGTATAGACGGACAGTAGATTTTTGTCCTTGGAGAGAAATGCAACTTTGAAACACCAGAGGAGATTGTGGTTTAGATCCTGGTTATCAGTGGAATACCTGTAAAGTAGTAAATGCTCTGGTGCAATTAGGATGGTACTGAGCTTGAGCTTTGGTTTAGTCTGAGAAATTTGACATCATTGGCATAGGTGAAACCTTGTGGGATGAGTCTTGTGATTGGAGTGCCATGTTGGATGGTTACAGGCTCTTCAGGAGGGATAGTGTTGTATGTTCTAGAAGGGTTAGAATGTCTGGAGCTCATAGCTGAGAGCCTCTGGGTAAGAATCAAAAGGCAAACAAATAATGTGGATGTCGGCTACAAATCTTCCAGCCAGGATTCTTAGAGGAACTAAGGGACGCATCCAAGTCAACAACCTGTGTCCTTATGGGGGACTTTAACTTGCCAGAAATAAACTGGGAGCATCACGCAGCTGGTTTTAGTACAATTCAACACCAAAACACCCTCTGGCACCTGCAGTGGCTTGCATTTTATGCATTCCCTGATGGGATTCTAGGCCTTATTGAGATGGGATGTCCTACCACAGGAGGCCTCACTTTGAGTTTTAGGGGCAGTTCTCGCCGCCACAATATAAAAAAGACATTAAGCCATTAGAGAGCATCCAAAGGAGAGCTACAAGGTCGCTGAAGGGTCTAGAGGGGGAAGCCTTATGAGGAACAGCTGAGGCCACTTAGTTTGTTCAGCCTGGAGAAGAGGAGATGGTTGTTTTGAGGCTTAAAAAAACCCCAGCAAAACACCTTACCTGAAGCCTCAGGATTCTTCTGTAGACACCCTAAACCACAGCTTCTCAGTTATGATTCCTCCCTACATAAGTGCAGGAAGAGGGTAATTGCAGTTACATCTATTCACCCTCATGGTCTCAGCAGAGCTTTTATGTCTTTATTACACACAACACAAACAAGCCTCCTCTGACCTTCTGGATGATCCCTGGGTGGCTGCAGTTGTGCTATTGGTAAATTGAACTGCTCGGGAGAAATTTCTCAGATCTTTCTTTTCTGTTACAATGCAAGAGTGAGGTGCATCCTGGTCTTGTTTCACCAGGGTGGTGGGTGTACGTTTCAATAAGCTTTCATCACAAAAAAGCTTGAAAAATTATACAGATTTATTGCACCCTATTTTGTAGTAGGAAATGGAGCTGTTAAGTAGATCAAAAGGAAATTTTATTACCCAAGGAATAAGTCATCTTCAGTGCTGCTTCTCTCATTCCTTCCTTTCTATGTTAGACTAACTCCTTAATTTTAATTACTTGTAAGCCTACAACACTGGGCGTTGGGTGAAGGACGTGAAGCCCTTGCAGTGCGTAGCTATAGCTGCATGTTTCATGTTCTCACCTCTTGTTCAATGATTTAAGAGATTGGCACATTTCTACTTCATTGTGAGTTATTTGTATGTGTAAGGTGCCCCCAGGACTGTAGATAGGGCCTATAAATTCCTTCTCCTATTTATTGTGTGGAAGGTCACTGCTGATGATACTGAAAGTCACAATGTTTGTCTCTCCCACTGAAGATGCAGTGGAAGCCCACACAAATTACTGGGAAAAATCAAAACAGTGGGAAGGAGAGTGCTGTGACCTGACATCCAAGTGCTGTAATACACTCTGCTCCTTGCATTAGGGATGGCTGTGATCCTATCATTTTACCTGTCAGTGGAGCAGCACTTTGGAGTCCTTTGGAGCCTGGCAAGTTAAGACTTTAAATAAAAGAGAAACTTTATATGGTACTTGAAAGACTTGATAGTCTGACTTATGGAGTAAAAGCATAGAGTTCTCCCTTTCTTTCAAGGCACCTCATATCTGCAATATGGGACCTCTTTTAAAGCTATGATGGTAAAAGAAAAAGAGAACAAGGGAAAACCAATTTAAACAGAATCCAAATTACCACATACGTGCTGAACTCCAATGACTCTCCTGATGACACAGATATGACCCATGACATGAATTGATTCTTCCTTGTGCTGTCAGGGGCCAGGCCCTGAAATCAGAAGCAGAGGTCTATGATCCACATGTATAGAATAAAGAAAGATTAATGTAGAAAACTGAACTCATTGGACCTGCACAGGTTTTTACTGGCTTTTGAAAGATGTTTAAATCATTATAAAAATATTCACACCTCTCTGCTGGCTAAAGCCAAAGGTCTGTATCCTGTTACCCTCTTTTGAACACTGACAAAGCGGAATGGAAGAATAAGGAAACCAAGTAGCAAAGAATCCTTACAGTCCTGGATTATCTCTCGACAATTTGTGCTTTGAGCACTTCTGAACCAAATATTGTGTCTCTGTACTCAATAGACCTCAATGGATTCTCCTCCCTCTAAATTTGCAGGATATGTTTTGAAGTCCTGTCAATTTTTAACAGCTAGAACACCCTGTGGTGTAGGGCTTTGCAGCTTCACTGTGTAAAGTACAGAGGAGCTCTTCCTGTGTTTTAATCATGTGATTTAAGAATGTATTTTTATCGTATCATGTCTCATTCTTTGAAAAGGAGTGAACGCTTCTGTTGGCAATTTAAGAAGTTATTAGGTGTTGGTCACCTTTGCCCCAACTTTGTCTATTCAGTTATTCTTCACACAAAATCTGTTCTATTGGGTTTTCCCCTTGCCCTTTCCAGATCCATGGTATGGTGTTGCAGATAGCTCCTTGGGAATTGCAAACAGCATTCAAGATGCGAGTGGACTGTATATTGATAAAAGGAATCATAATATTTTCTGTGTTCTCTTCTCCTGCTTTCCTAATAACTTGGGACACTCAATTCCCTTTTATGCCCTTGACAGAGCATCACGCTTAAGTTCTCATGGACCTGCCTGTTCTAACCCCAGTACCCTAACGTGGTGGTTTGAACCACTTTTTATCGTCTAAGCGACATGCAAAATAAAGATGATGGAAAACTGAACAAAATTAGCAGCAGGGGAACAGTTTATTACTTGAGGTTTAAAGTAGGGAAAAAGGGAAAACTTATGAGGAATTAAAATTTTACACAGAGAAACACTTGACACGCAGAAAACAAAAAAAGTGAAAAAAGGGACAAAAAAACAAAAAAGAAACTGCTTTCCAAGCTAGGTGACTAGCTGAGTGTAGCTGTTTGAAAAGGGCTTTTTGGAGGGGGGGAAGAGTGTAAGAAAACTTCACTTACCTGCTCATAAAAGTCAGTTTTCCTCAAAAGCCGGGACGGGGGTGGGGGAGCTGGGATCAAGGCAGGGCATGGGGGATCGCCCCGGCTATGCCCTGGGGCTCCCCGGGACCGGGCTGGGACCAGGGGAGGAAGGGGCTGCTCTGCCTGTGCCCCGCCGTTCCCAGGACGGGGATCGGGGTGGCCCTGCTCCAGCCCGCCTTCCCCAGAGCCGAGGGAGGCTGTTCTCAGTGTGGGCTGCCCCCGTCCCCTGCCATCTCGGGAGTGGGGCCGGGGCTGGCGCTGATCCTCATGCGATGGAGGGGGCTGCAGACCGGCAGTGATTGTGGCAGGGGCCCCCCAGGCCGGGCCAGGCCAGCATCAGCCAGAGCCGATTCCCCCGGCCGGGCCGGGGTGGCAGCTGCTCCTCCCCCCCCCCGGGAGCGCGGGCCAGCAGCACACACCCCCAGGGCCGTCTCGGGCTGTGCGAGGGGGCCCCTCAGGCCCAGCACGGGTGGCGGCCGGGGCAGTGCCGCAGATGCGGCAGGCCTGGGCTGGCCCCAGCCGGGAACCTGAGCACGGCCACTGCTTTTGGACAGCGACAGGGGACCAATGCTGGCACCGTACTAGCGATGGGGGCGGCAGTGGCGCCGGGGCATTCCCCAAGGTGCTGCAGCCATGAAAACAAAGATGGCGATTGAGGACCTGAACGTGTGTTTCTTCGGTGGAAAACCAGCAGAACCAAGGCAGGGCTCGGCTCCGCTGACCAATGAAGAGACAGTTTGGCCTGGAAGAAGGCAACAAGATCC
>VXBA01000124.1:0-31587 GCA_013399895.1 Serilophus lunatus
GCCGCCGCGCCCTTCTTCGCCTCGCCCTCCTCCAAGAGGACCTTCCTGCAGGCTTACTTCAGGAACTTCAACCTCTCCTTTTGTGATACTTACACGATCTGGGACCTGCTGCGGGAGATGGCCGGCCCGGACGGCCTGGACTGCAGCCTGGACAACCTGATGGTGGACCTGGTGGTGGCGGCGGCCGGCGCGCTGGGAGGGGAGGCCTGTAGCAGCTGCGTCCAGGCGTACCAGCGGCTGGACCAACACG
Organism: Serilophus lunatus; assembly: GCA_013399895.1. NCBI lineage: Eukaryota > Metazoa > Chordata > Aves > Passeriformes > Eurylaimidae > Serilophus > Serilophus lunatus. The sequence continues at coordinate 251 of VXBA01000124.1, forward strand.
CTCAGGAAAAATACGAGGAGTTCGACCTCTTGCTGGAGAAGTACTTGCAATCGGAAGAGTACTCGGTCAGATCCTGCCTGACGGACTGCAAGGTAGGACGGGGCTCCCTGGGGTCTCCTCGGGGCTGAGCGGGGCCGTGGGGGCTCCGCAGACCCCCCGAGCCCCCCGGGGCTGTGGGGGTGGGACTGGGGTGGTGGCAGCGAGAAGGCAAAGCAGGGCTTGGCCTGAATGAGCACTCGCACGTCACTTCACGCCTGTCCACACACAGGCAGCTCCTGACAGCCCACTCGTGGCACCCCAGTCCCAGCACCCCACTCCTGGCACCCCACTCCCTACAGTCTCACCTGCCCCCCGTTCCATGTGCACCCCTGTGCACACAGAGGCCGGGCTGGGGCCCTCACCCCTGCCTCAGCCTGCTGCTGCTCCTGGGCCAGCCCAGGGCCCTGCCTGGCCGGTGGTACACCAGTGGTGACCTGAGATGAACCGTGTGCTGGGCCCCTTCCTGTAGGCAGAGCTGTTTCCCAGCTCTTCCACCTGTTCTCCCCAAGGAGCCAGGCTGGGGGTGCTGGGATGTGCTTCCTCCCCGGGGAGTTCCCCTTTGGGAGCCCCCCAGTGTCAGTGACTGTCCCCAGCCCCGGGGCACAGTCCATGTTCCAAAGGTGGATGGGCTGGTTGCCTCCCCCAGCATCAGTGGGACTGATCTCAGCACGGGGGCACCTCTCCCAAATGAGAGTTGCAGTCAGAGCTCCAGCAGAGCTCCCAGTTGGATGCTCTCCTCCTTTCTCAGTAGCCCCAATTCCTGCAGCCTCCACCTGCTCTGAGTGCCCCAGCTCTCAGCTGTGTGTGCTCCCTCCAGACATCACCTCTGGGAAGCAGAATGCTTTTGGCCATTAAACTGCTTCCCTTCCTCAGAGCCACATCTCGGGGGGTGTGCCAGCATCGTCCCCGCACTGTGGCATCGTTCTCCCCAGTGACAGGACAGGGCTTGGCCACTGCCCTTCTGGCCAGGAGGTTTGGGGGGCACCTGGAGCTGTGCTGGCAGCGTGGGCAGCCCCTGGTGTCGTGTCTGTGCCGTGGGACAGGCTGGGAGCACAGCTGGGGACACTGAGGGGGGTCTGTCCCCAGGGGCACAGGGAGATCCAGGGGTGGCTTTTGCAAGGAGCTGGTTCAGGACAGGAGAAGTGCTGCCAGGCCAGGGCATTCCAAGCTGCTTGCCCAAATTCCACCTGCAGTTTGGGAGGGACACAGTGTTCAGTGTGCTCGGGATGCTTTGGTCCTGCTGCTCCATTTCCACGGGGAGTTCAGTGCTGTCCAGACAGCTCCTGCTCCCAGGGCCCAGCAGGAGCAGGGTGTCCTCCTGCCCTCTCTGGGGGAGCACAGACACCCCAACTTCAGGCTGAGTGCAGGGAGAGGGGAGCAGAGATGAGAAAATAAGCATTCCCTTTGGGTCTTGGGCAAGGAGGTGTTCCCGTGGACTCCAAAGTATGTGAAAGAGAGCCATCTTCATTAAGTGTCCCTGGCCTTGACATCCTTGATGGGAAAGCAGGAAATGAGCCTGGGAAATGCAGAGCTGGAGGCAGTGGCAGGACTTGTGTCTCTGAACTGGCTCTGTGTCACGTCAGTGCATCCTGAGAGCATCTGTGAGTGCCAGCCTGGCATTCCACAGGTGGCACTTGGGAAGCAACAGGAGGCATGAGCAGCAGGGCCAGCCTGTGCCTGCTCCGCTGGCCACCCAAGGGGACGTGTCAGGGTGCCCATGGCAGCCCTCCCAGCTGCCATCCCTTTGGTCTCTCATGGAAACCAGGCTGCTTTGTTTGAGGCCATTCACCCCAAATTTAGGGGCCTTATTCCAGCCTTTCACCCCCATGAGTCTCAACCTTTCCCTCCTGGTGGCTGTTCCCCATCTGTGAAACAAGGCTAATGCCAAACTCATCCAGCCTTGTGCTGACAAGCCAGTTTGGGCCTGATTTGGAGTCCTCTGGACTTGAGCAGGGACTGCAGCTCCTCGTTGCCTTGGCAAGATGTGGCTGGCAGGATTTCTGAAGCAGCCTGGATTTGTGATTCCCATCCAGATGCTGGATAATACCCCCTCCTGAGGGATGGCAGAGCCACCACTCAATGGTGGCAACATCTGGGAGCAAATGACAGCAAAGCAGGAGAGGGACGAAGGAAAACAGAGTGGAATGGGCAGCTTGGGCAGTGAGGGGCTCCTGCAGAGCCCTCACAGAGGAGCTCTGGCTGCAGGAGCCCTGGAGCTGGGAAAACAGGATTGAAAGGATATTCCTGGGACTGTGGGAGCTGGGCTGTGCACAGGAGTTAGAGCTGCCTCCCATTTGCATCCCTCCCATCCCATAACTGGAAAATTGCAGGTGGGGAAGCACAGCAGCTCTGGCTCACCTGCACACAGCCTTGCTCTGCAGAGCCACGTTCCCTCTGGAATTCCATCCTCAAGGAGTGTGGCTCTGTGAACAGCACAAGGAGCTCTGTGGCAGCTGAACCACTCCAGGGATTTCAGCTCTTTGTTCCATCTGATTTAAAACAACCAGGAAAGCAAAGCCAAGCCCTGCTGGTGCAAGGGAAGGGGCTGGTGGCTCCAGGTGTGACCCCCAGTCAAAGCTGGGGGGCAGGTGGGGGTTGCAGGTTGGGTTTCAGGGGACACTTCACTCCCTGGTAATCAATCACCCCAAGGGCTGCTCCTGGGAGTGGTGGGGGAAAGGCAAGTGCTGCCAGGAGGGGAAATGGCCTCCTAAGCATCTGAATCCTGGATCCATGTGTGCCCAGAGCTTGGAGAAGGCTGGGCCAGAACCTCCCTGAGAGAGAGAAGTCCTGTGAAATGGTGGGGTCCAGGTGTAGTTCAGCTGCTGAGGTTACTCATTGCTGTAATGCTCTCCCAGGCCTTTGTGTTTTCTGCTTGGAGGTTATTCCCAGGCAGATCCCACTGTCTGTGTGTGTTGTTATTCCTGTGGCAGCACCATCAACTTCCAAATCACACTCTGGGAATGTTTCACTTGTTACTCCTACAACTGACACCACAAATCCCTGTGGCTGGGAGAACCTTGGAGATACATTCCTGGGGTTTGTTGTTTGTTTGGTGGGATTTTGGGGGTCTGGCTCTCATGGGGACATTGTGGGCAGGAGGGAGAGGGGGAAGTGGGTCCATACAGTCCATCCATCTTCTCCAATACATTTCACCTCCTGCACTGGAGATCTGAGTTCCAGAGGCTGGGTCATGGTGCTGCTTAGGGATGATGAGGATAAAAGCTGGAAAATACTTGTGTTTCCTGACTATTAAGAGGGAAAAGTCATGAAGTGAGTGGGGAGCAGCTGGTGGCCACCTCCATCTCCTCTTCCTGTGTGACTTGTACCCTTTGTCTCTGCAAGACACCCTGAACTTTGTGCCCTGAGTGGGGACACGTTGGAGCATCCTCCAGAAGGGCTTGGGGGGGTGGTGGCCTGGGGACGTGGGTGTTGTGGCTGAATGTTCCTTGTTAAGGGCTGAGCAGCAGCACAGGAGGAAAGGGCTGAGGCTTTGTGGGACTCAATGCAGGAAGAAATCCCTGTCCCTCTGCAGCCCTGCTGGGTTGGGCCTTGTTTCCAGACAGGGAAAGAGCAGCATTGCTCCAGCTGAGGGTTCTGTGCTGGCTCCTGCCCCAGCAGCTGCCCAGACAGAGCTCCCAAAGTGCCCCCTCCCTCTGGTCCAGGGGCAAATCAAGATCTATGGGACAAAGCCTGTGAATTAAGGACTCATTAGGCTGCAAGAAACAAAGCTGTGGAGAGAGAAGGGCTGACAGGCAGGAGCTGCAGGCCAGGGCTGGCAGCAGAGCTGGGCAGGCCGGGCTGGACAGGACCTGTAGCATCTCAGAGGTTATTAGATTACCAGGGTTCTCTGGGCAGGGGCCCAGGGCTGTTGGATCCTGCTGTGCCCCTGGGCAGAGCTGCTTCTGCCCTTCTGCTTTGCCCCTTTCCTGAGGAGCCTGGCAGGACAGGATTTGCTGAGGAGAGGCAGAGGCTGCTCCCTGCCTGCTGTGCCTGGTACAGCCCACCCCAGGCAGGGAGCACACCCAGGGTTCAGCCCCTCCAGGGTCGTGTTTTCAGCCTCATGTGTCACCAGGAATGGTGTCAGCAGTGTCTGTGTGGGGCACCCCTCCCTCTGGGGCATCCCCTGCAAGCCTGGACCACCCTACCTGGGGGTTATCCCAGTGCCAGCAGTGCCTCTGGGGCACCCAAAGCAGGACCTGGGGGTTATCCCAGTGCCAGCAGTGCCTCTGGGGCACCCAAAGCAGCATTTTACCTTCACAAAAGCAGCTCCAGTTGAGTTTATCTGGACTGGGCTTTTCCAAAATGCTGCTCAACCTGGTGTGCCTGGAGGGCTCCTTGTATGGAGGGGAGGTCTCTTGAGAGCCACAGCAAAAGTGGTTCCACCAAGTCTTGTGCTTTTTTTTTGGGGGGGGGGGGGGTTACATGAATATTGAGGCTTCCAGAGAATTCACAGATGGATGACTGCAAAGCTGCACCTTGGACCTGGTTCCCTCTGCAGCATTTGCTGCTCCAGGAGCAGCAGCAGCATCCAGGAGGGGGAAGGCTGGTCCCACACACCTCCCAGCTCCAGAGCTTCTCCTCCAGAACAAGCCTGGCCGGTGAGGTGGAGCTTTATGGGCATTTCATGAGGTGAAAAAAGGTTCCAGAGTAAATTCCCAAGTAATTCCAGCACATCAGTGCAGTCATTTGGCAGCTTGGGCAAGAGCAGCACATGCACGAGCTCAGCCAAGTGCACCCTTCCATGTGAGCCAAGGGAGTTGCCTTGGGCCCTGCACAGAGGGGAGGTTAAATTGTGGAAGGAGTTTGGGTGTGGGGGGTTTGGTGTGCAGGTGCTGTGGCTGCAGCCTCTGGCACCTTGTGTCAGGTGCCTCCTCGGCGCTGGGAAACAGAGATCAAAGCTGGGAAAACAGAAGAGCCAAGAGCTGAGCTGCTAGGAAGAGTTTGTTGTGTAGTGAATAAGGTGTTGAGGTGTCAGGAATGCTGCAGTGGTGCCTGGGACATGGGGGAGCTCTGGGAACTGAGCAGGAAGGGGGATGCTGGGATGGTGCTTGGACAGTTTTACTTGGGGTTGAGACATCTCAGGCTGCCTGGGGGGGTGTGTTGAGCCAGGGGCTGGACCCACACAGGTCCTGGGGGGTGAGTGGGGGGGGTTTATTCCTAATTGAGGTGTGTTTGGCTGCCTCTTCTGTGCCTGTGGTCTGTCAGTCCTCATCGTCTGTCCGTCCTGGCTCTCTCACAGTCTGTCCCTGGTGCTCCAGGGAAAACCCAGGAGTTTCCCAAGGCAGCAGCAGGTCTCCAAGCAGCAACAGGCAGGTTGGCAAATGGTGCAGGGCTGAGCACGAGGGAGGGTGAGATCTGTCCCCAAGTCACTGCAAGTGACACCAGAGCCTGTTCTGCTCCCTGTGCCAGGGCTGCCTGGAACCCCGTTTTCCCCTGGGAGCACAGTGGGCATGGGGGCTCCACCAGTGTGGTGGAACAACCTCCCTGGAGCTGCTGATGCCTTTGGGAGAGCATCCAGCTGGTGCTGTGGGATGCAGGCAGGCTCTGGGAGCTCAGCTGGGACAAAATGTGGGGCCTGGGCAAACAGCACAGCCCCCCTTGGTGTGCACATCCATTGCCAAGGGCCACCTGCAGTGACTGACCCACATCAGGGGGTCCTGCCACGCTGCTTGTCAGCCCAGGCAGGGATGTCCCCGAGGACAGAGGGATGTGCCAGTGCCCACTGCCAGCCGTGGGCACATCCCTGCACTGCTGGGACAGGAGGGAGAGAATGCACAGGGTGAAGGCTTGAACCCAGGACGTCGCTGGCCCTGCCCACGCCATGGGTTTCACTTGGTCCCTGCCTGGGGACAAGATTCTTTTCCATCAGGAAAGGAGCTGCCCGTGCCCAGCAGAGATCACACACGGCCTGGCCTGACCCCGGGCAGCCCCGAGGCCACACACACAACATCCCCCAGCCCAGCCCTGGCTCCACAGATGCCCCAGGGGACTTTTCCTGCCTGCCGGGGGGGAGGCAGCAGAGGCGGGGCAGACCCGGCTGCCGGGGGCACTCCCGCTGTGCCCGGGGTGCCATTAGGATGCTCCTCATGCCTGGCTCCACCCAGGAGCTCGGCTCTGCTGTCCTTGGAAGGGCAATGACTCAGGGACAGCAAATCTGTGAATGAGACACACAGGCTGCCTGGGCAAGGAGTAGCCATCTGTCCACGCTGCCTGCAGCCCCAGCTCCCTGGGCAGAGCAGGCAGCTGCCTGTGCTGGGCCTCACTCCTCTCCCTGCTCAGCTTTGGCTCTTGGCTGCTCCCCGGGGCTGTGTCCCACGAGTGTCCCGGGCAGGAGCAGTGCTGGCAGCCTGCACTCCCCCAGATGTTGCAGATGTGGCCACTGTGTTAAAAAAGCAGCATGGAACAGCCTCACCTGGCAGGGCTTTGGCTTTGCAGAGCCCTGCCTGCTCCAGCATCCCGCTGCTCCTGGGCCTGGCTCGAGAAGGAAATAAATGCCTCCTGCCTCGCTCTTCCCTTTGGGAGTAAATGATACAAGTGTTTGGCATCTCAGCTGACACCTCACCCCTGCACAGCAGTTCTGCAGTGCTGCTGGTGGGTGGAGGCTGTGGAGGGGTGGGAGGGCGAAGGCAGAGCTGGAGGGGGCACTGGGGGTGGCTGGGATGGGGACTTCCCTGGCAAGGAGTGTGCCAGGGCCTGTGTTTGCCCAGAACAGGGAGCCTGGTGCAGCCTGTGCCCCCAGGCATCGTGCTGTACTGCTGGTGGTTATGGAGGGAGGGGGTTTTGTTGGAAGTTTCTGACCAGGCACAGTTTGGGAAGGGCTGAGCCATGCTTGGTGTTGTGATGAGTGCCGAGTCCACCCCCCTCCAGACCTGGGTCTCCCCCTGACCTGGTGTTCAGTGTGCCCTGGAAGGGAGCTGGAGATTCCTGCAGGTGGTGTTCAGCCAGGGATAGAGAACAGAGGGTCAGAGGGAGAGGCAGAGCCCCAGCCCATCCTGGGCTTGCTGCAGGGGAGAGCAGCAGGAGTGGGGCTTCCCTGCAGGAGCACATCCCCTGGGGCTCACTGCCTGAGGAGTGATGCCAGCCAGGATCAGCTGCCTGCTGCTCACCAGCCAGACTGAGGGTTATCCTGGGGTTTTCCTCCCCTGGAAGGGAGCTGCAGATCCCTGCAGGTGGTGTTCAGCCAGGGATAGAAAACAGAGGTTCAGCTTTCAGGTCTGACATGAGCCATGTCCAGTTCTGTGTCTCCATCAGTAGGAGCTGCCTGGAGTGGTGATAAGCATCCAGAAATTATCTTTTCCTGCATTTAGGGGACATCTGGGCACAAGTTCAGGGGGCTGCAAGTACCTGTTCCATTAACAACCCCAGCACTGGTGTGGGAGACTGTGCAGCTCCCTCTGGCCATGGGAAGTGCCTGGGAGTTGGGGTGCCCCTGTCTCCCCACTGTTTGCTGCATGGGGGAGCTGGGATGGGCCAGACCCTGCTGCTCACCCCTCTCTACAAGGTGCACAAGCATGGCATGAGGAGCCAGGTTGGGGTTACACCCTATCCCATCCCCACTCAGGCCAAGTGGGACTGTGCAGGATCGGGCCCCTCTGTGTGCATGGGTGGGAGGCAGCCCTGCCCTGACAGCCCTGGCTGGGCTGGGCACTCACACCCTCCTGAGGACAGCATTCCAACCCCACCACTTCCTTGGAAGGTGGATGAGGGGAGAAACTTCTTCCTCGCCCCCATCAGCTGGGGGGTAATGGATGGCTCGTGGCACTGAAGTGTCTTCATTTTTTTATATCCCATCTAATGTAACAGGATGTTCTCATTATCTATATAAATGTTTAATCCACTTTTGAATCCAGCTGAGGTCCTGGCTGCAGCAGTATCTAATGACAGTGAATTCCTCAAGCCAGGCTAATGGATTGCAGGGACCTCACTTTCCCTCTGTCCCAACTCAGTTGTTTTCAACTTCCTAGAACTCTTTATATACTTTTTAACTAATTGGGCTGAGAGGATGGGCTGCTGATGAGCCCACTGGGTGCCTGCAGCCTCGGCAGGATCTGGCAGGTGAGGGGTGGGGACAGGATGGAGCTGCTGGAGTGAGTCCAGAGGAGCCACAGAGATGCTGCCAGGGCTGGAGCCCCTCTGGAGCCAGGCTGGGAGAGCTGGGAATGTTCATCTGGAGAAGGGAAGGATCCAGGGAGAGCTGAGAGCCCCTTGCAGAGCCTGAAGGGGCTCCAGGAGAGCTGGAGAGGGACTGGGGACAAGGGCTGGAGGGACAGGACACAGGGAATGGCTTCCCACTGCCAGAGGGTAGGGAGAGATGGGATACTGGGAGGAATTCTCCCTTGGGCTGTGGTTATGTGGTGTCTCAGAGGAGACAGAGAAGGACATTCCCTTCAGGTGCCAAGGAGAGCTGCTCACTGCCTGGCCACTGGCTGTTTGTCCCAGTCTCTGGGTGTCCATCCCCTTCCCACACAAAGTTTCACACTGTCCTTCCCAGCAAACTGCTCTTCTCCTCTCCAAAGCCCAGCCAAGCCCCTTGTGGGAAGGGGAGCACAAAGGAGCAGCCTGAGTTTCCTGCTGATCCCTCCAAGCCTCACTGTGCTCCCAGGCTGGTGTCAATCAGGAGGATCCTGGGACAGGGACTGTCCACACACTGCCAGGGAGATTCCAGGGCAAGGAGAGGGGACAGACTGACCTGCAGAGTGGGGAGTGGGGGAATGAACGGGAGAGTGATGTCAGGAACACTGGGGTGAGGGTTGGGCTCTGTGGGCACAGCACTGCCACTCTGTCCTTATCCTCCTTGGAGGGAGGATGTGTCTTGGAGAAAGGAAATCTGTCCCAAACTGGAGTTTGATAATGAAATGGAAGTGTTTAATGGGAATGGGAATGGTTTTGAGCAGTGTTATGGTATCAAAAGGCCCTGCAATGGTCTGGGGCTGCAGGGGGGGTGGACAGGGGGTGTCCTCCATCCAGATGCTGATGGCCATGGGGCCACCATGGCCTGCCCTGGGCAAAGCAGGAGCTGTGGTGGGAGGGAAGGGGCTGCAGACACTGCTGGGCAGGGAAATGGGTAACCTGGGGCAGCAGGGAGACAGGGACTGGCTGAGGGAAAGCAGGAGGGCCTGGTCATCCAGATGTGGCATTAATTAGTGGGATTAATCAGTAGACACAGGCACAGCCACGCTGGGATGCCACATGTCCTGTCCCCTCAGTGCAGGCCCAGCCTGCTGGGGGCCAGCCAGTGACTCCCACTGCTGCAGGGGATGCTCCCACTTCAGCACAGCCACAATTACAGGTCATTCCTCCTGGGTTTGTTCCAAGGGGAGTGTGGCATCTGCTGGGATGAGACTGGGCTTTTCCCTGGCTTCTGCAGCCCTTGGTGCCATGAGCAGACAAGCAGAGCACTGAGGCTAACAGTGATATCTGTGCCCTGGGAGCATTGCCAGGGCTGGGAGCTGGCACTGCACCCATGGGTGCTGACAATCAGCTGCGTCATGAAGTCACTGAGGTGGTGAGTGGGCACCTCTGACAAGCTGCTCCCAGGTAGTTGGAGAGTGAGCTCCTCAGTGAGGTGTGGGTGGGAAGCCATGGTTTGGGAGCCCAGGGGGGTTCCCCTGCCCAGGACCCTCCCTGAGGATGAGCCTGGTTGGTGCTGGACCCAGGATCTCCACCCTGTGCCAGTTGTGCCCCAGCACACAGCACAGGGGGCAGAATGGTGCCATGCTGCCTTAGGGAGAACTAAGGGAAAACCAGCCCTGGAGAGGGCTGGGCTGTGGGGCAGCAGAGAGGGGGCACATGCCAGCCAGGGCCAGGCAGGATGCCAGCCCAGCCACTCCATGTGGAGTTTGTGCAGTGTTTGAGGAATACCTGCTCTGCCCAGTGCCTGGGCTTCACCCCATTGCCCTTCCCAGCAGCCCATGTGCATCCTGCCCCATTCCCACGAGCCCCCAGCCCTGTCCCAGGCCATTCCTGCTGGCAGCCTTTGTCCCAGTGCCCCCCATGGCCCCCCCAGTGCCCCCCAGTGCCGGGTACAATGGGCAGAGGCGCCCGGGCCCTGCCTCCCCGCGTTGGCAAAGGGAGGGTGTGTGGCTGCAGTGCTGTCATCACCAGGCCAAAGTCAACTTTAGATTAAAACAAATAAGTAAAAACAATACAAACCCCATAATGGCTCCCAGTTCTTGGGCTTGGGGTTGGTTCGGGGTTTTTGTCCCTCCTCCTCCTAACCCAGAGCCCATGAATGTGACAGGGCAGGGGTAACACAGCTCCACAGCCATCAAAGCAGTTACCCAAACCCAGCTGTTGCAGATGATGTTGGAACAGCCCATAGCAAGGAGAATTTTTTTTTTTAAATAAAAGGATAAAAAAAGCAGTTTTAAAGCTGCACATTGTTCCTGTCCGAGTTGCAGGCAGCAGTAATTGAATACAGTGATAATTGGACATTGCAGCTTGTGTTTGTGACTCCTCCTGGCTGGCCCTGGACCTCAGCATTCCCTTAATCCTCTGCCATCCAGGGGGGCTCTTTCCTCCCCCCAGCCTGCCCTGCTTCCCACACTGCATCCTGATGTGCCAGAGCTTGGAGAGCTGCCCGAGCAGCTCATTAGCAGGGCTCATTTCCCTGTGTCCAAGATTAATGAGGCACAGCCACTCCAGATGCTCCTCTCAGGCCAGGATGGGAATGTGAGTCCCAGGAACTGCTCTGGAGGCTGGGGGGCCACTCCCAGCCAGGGGGCCTGGCAGGAACAGGCAGGGCTTTCTCCTCTCATCCCACCTGGAAGCTGGGAGTGAGACCTGAGTGTGGCCCCCAAGAGGAAAAGGAGCAGAGTGGTGATGGCAGAGCCCAACTTGCAGAGTGATCCCCAGCCTCTGGCCTGAGCACACTGCTGGGTCTCCTGCCAGGGTTGTTTTGTAGGGAAAAGCTCCCTACTCACCTCTCTGCCCTCATTATCCTCCTGCTCCTCCAGTCTGCAGATCCCCCTTTCCAGAGAAGTGGAATTTGGGAATGCTGCCCCCAGCCCCTGCCTCTAATTAGGCAAAAGGGTTCACTACTGCTGGGCCATCAGCAGGATTTTCCTTGGGGAATCTTCCCAAGCATTGATTCCTGCTCAAAGGAGAAAACAAGAGTTTGTTGTGTTATTAGAGCTGGCATTGCCCTTGAGCATCCAGAGATGCCAAGCACTGCCCCCTCTGCAGAGGGGTTACATCCCGAGGATGCTGCTCCATCCCTGCCCCTTGGTTCTCCCAGAAATAACTGGAGTGGTTCAACAGGCAATGCCAATGTTTGCAACATCCTGGCAGCAACAGACTGGCCTTAAAGTGGCCAAATTTCTTTAAAAAATCAGTATATTGTTTTGTGCAGAAATAGTAAGGGCAGGGAAAGACTCTGGAAAAGCTGTTTGGTGGGGGATGCTATTCTGGGGCTGGGAGGAGTGCAGGCAGGAGAAGGGCAGGCAGGGAGGAACTCACTTGGCACAGAATTCCCTGTGAAAGGGCCATTCCTCTGACTGCTGCTTTCAATTCCCACTGGAAGGGTGAGCAGGCAGGTAGCTTAATTAACTGCTGGGAATCCAGTTCAGTTTGTTTCTTTTTAATGTCTTTTATGATGGGACATTTCATCCCACCTGCAAAATTCTGATGCAGACAAATAGCCTGTCCTCCTCCTCCTCCTCCTCCTCCTCCTCCTCCCTTATAAATTGGGTGTTTGAAGTTGGCTCCTTTCCTGGGCAGCAAAACTCTGTGTGCTTTCTCAGAGTCATCCAGCCAGTCCTCTGAGCTAAAAATGCAGGAAGAGGGCACCAAAATGGAGCTATTTGGAGTTTAGGTCACTTATATTTACTTGGCCAGGCTGGAGATCTGCCAAAAGCAGAATGGAAGGAGCACTGACTGCAACCCAACCTGCTTCCTGAAGAATGCACAGAGGGCAAGGGTGGAAAACAGGACTAAAATGTGTAGGAATAAATCTCGTGTCCCAAATTCTCACATGTCCTTTATGCTAAGAGAAAGCAGGGTGTGTGGGGGAAGCTCAGAAGCCTCAGCATCCCAGGGAATTTGCTCCTGGGCTGTGACATGGGTCTCTGTGGGTGCTGGGCTCTCCTGGAGATCCTCTCATGTCTCAGTGATCCCAGTGGAGTTGGCCAGGCTGTTGGACCAGCAGGTCTTTGCTGTCTCTGTTTGTGAGCAGTTTCCATCCTGTGGGAATTCCTGCTGCAACACCCACAGGATCCACAGCCCAGCACAGCAAAGGCTCACTGGGATCAGGGCTCCAGTGCTTCCCTCTGGGCAGCCAGGTGCCCTGGGCAGGAAAAGGGAGCACTTTGTGGGTAAGTGCATCTCTCCAGTGCTATCAGCAGCTCCTTGCAGCCTCTCACTCCATAGTTTTGTTAAATTCCTGGGAATATCCTTGTCTGCGACCACAACCCTCTGCCAGACTTCCCTGGTGGGAATCAACACAAACATTTTATGGGGAAAATGTGGAGATCTAAGCAATGTTTCTTCAGGAGAGGGGGATGAGCCTGAGCTCCTTCCTGCCAAGCTCTGGGAGTGTCCTGTGCCAGCTGCCCTGGGGGTCCCTGCAGCCCAAATGCAGAGCTGGAACAGCCCTGGTGACAGCCACGGTTCCCTGCTGGGGAATCCAGGCTGCACGTGTGGCCAGGTGGGAGCTGTGGATTTCCTGGGATCTGGGAAGCAGCGTGGGAGTCAGAGCTGGGAGGGGGACAGGCAGGAAATGTGAGTAAATCGTGCGAGCTGTGACTGAACGGGGAGCGGGATACGGCTGCAAATACTGGAGATGTGTAAACACGGGGAGGGTGTCTGCAGGGATTGAAGGGAGTGAACTTTGGGAGGGAGAAATGTAGGTCAAGTATGAAGGGAAACTGGTAGGCAGTGAGATGAGTGCTGTTAAACAGCCTCCTTGGGAGACACGAGGAAGTCCCAGTGCTGGGGATGTTCATCCCAAGCCAGCCCTGGGAACCAGGCTGAGCTGGAGGGGTGGGCTCGGGGTGTCCAGCCTGGGGGGCCTGGGCACATCCAGCTCCATGCATACCTTCCTTCTCCTTTCACCCTGCAGGCTGTTTGTGTGTAGTTCCTACATCCCGTTTTTAATCCTGAAAGCTGCAGCCCATTTTATACCCTCTGGTTCTCTGTCCCATCAGGGGAAGGGGTCACTAACCCTCCTTTACATCCCGTTGAGGCCCCGTGGGGAGCAGTGACAGGAGCTGCTTTCTCGGTGGAAACGAGCTGATGGCACTTGGGCAGTGCCACGTGCCACCCACCAGGGGGGCTGTGTGTCCTCCTCACTGTCCCCGTGTCCCCTGGCTCCCAGCACTGTCCCCAGGGGAGCAGAACCAGCTCTGGAACACGGACTGTGCTCACCCTGCCCGTCTCCCCTCCTCCTCCTCCTCCTCGGCCTCAGGGTTGGAATGGTTTGGGCTGGAAGGGACATTAAAGGTCACCCAGTTCCACCCCTCAGCTTGCTCCAGGCCCAGTCAGCGTGGCCTTGGACCCTTCCAGGGATCAGATCCAGACCTCAAAGCATTCCCTCCCGCTTGTGTCCTCACACTCTGGTTCCTTCTCTGGAGCCATCCCACTGTGTCCCAGTAATTAACATCCAGCGGGACAGGGAGAAGAAGCAGGACCACAACTGCATTCCCATATCCCAGAAGAAAGCCCTGGCCATGGGGCTGGGACTGCTCCAAAATGCTCACTCCATAAATTGTGTCCTGGTCCCCATTAAAGTGTTCGTGATGGAAGTTTTCACCAAAACTTAACACACTTCCATGAAAACTCTGGTTTGTGTTGGCATTTTCCAGAGAAAAAAAAAGAAGCTAAAATAACTTGCCAAGAATTTCCCAACCAGCTTTAATCCTGAGACACCACCTCGATTCAAACAAACAGTGATAAAGATCTATGGAAAACATGGGGAAACAAAGAAGTGATGTTTTCAAAGCCTCCAGAAAATGAAAATGTAGCTGGAAAGAAGAGCACGGGGTTTCTCCAAGCATGCTGAGGAGGGAAACTCATTCCCTTTGAATCATGGGGAGCCCTTTCTAGCTGTTTTCAAAGGAAGCTGGCTGTGGTCATGGAATGACCACAGTGCTGTCACTCGTGCCCAGATGAGTTCAGAGATGAGCTGGAAGTGCCACGGAGGGGGTGCCCTTCCCAGCGGTGCCGTGGCTTTCTTGCAGCCCAAGGAGTGGTGCTCACCAGGAGAAACAGGAGCTCTCCCTCCCTCCCTGCTGTAGCCAGTGGGGACAAACAGCTTCCCCCCGTGCCTGATGCTGGGGAGATAAGGGGAATGTGGGAACCAGTCCCAGCCAAAGCCACGGGGCAGTTCCTGCCTGGCTGCAATGGGCACGAGCACAGGGAGGGTGGAAGGGAGGAGGGAAACCAGGGACTGGGCAGGCTGGGGGGGCAGAGGATGTGGCACTTGCAGTCACAGGTGACCCCTCAGGTTGCTTTTCCTCATGGAATTGTTGCCAAGCACAGCTGGAAGCATGGGGGAGGTGAGCAGAGCCCCCAGGGACACCTGTACCACCCTTTGGTACATCCCAGAGTCAGAACAGCCTTGTAAAATGAACAGGTTCCAAAGGAAATGGCAGAGCAGGAAGTTCCACGTGCCTGGGAATTGGGAATCTCCCCAAGGACCAAGTGGGGAAGGTGAGGAAAGTGTTGTTTGGTGGCAGAGAGAGACAAGCCTGAGGCTGCAGTGGCTGCATGTGCCTCATCCCAGCACTGCTGGCAGCTCCTCAGCAGCTTTTCCAGCAGGAAGCCTCCAGTAAAGACCAGCCCACGGTCAGTTTTGTTGTCCCATGTCCCACAAGCTGCTGGGGACCAAAGTGTTTTAGAGGAGGAGGGAAACCCTCCCCTGTCTGGGGGAGCAGTGGGGTGTCTGGACACACTGTATTAATAATTTAATATGCTGTAGGGGAGGAGGAAGATTCTCTGGGATGGGTCACAAGTGGCATTGCAATTTGTGTGTTATGGACTGAGTTCTTGGGTCACCGGTGCCTGTCTGCAGGGAACATTACTCCTTGTGCTAATGAGCTTGATTTTGGGATGGGTTCAGCTGGATAGATGAGTTTCACCATCCCAACCCTTCAGCAGGTTGTTGGCATCTCCTGGTGTTCCATAAGCGCCCCCGATGGCCTGACACACATTTCTCCCAAGAGCTGGGAGTTGTCCCTTCCCCTCTCCCCCCCCAACCCATGTCCCTGTGAGGCTTGGGCAGGTGACATGTCCCTCTCGCTGCCTTGCCCTAGGCTGTCTACAAGGCCTGGCTGTGCTCTGAGTACTTCAACGTGACCCAGCAGCAGTGCCGCCAGCGGATCCCCTGCAAGCAATACTGCCTGGAGGTGCAGACCAGGTGCCCCTTTGTGTTACCGGACAATGACGAGCTGATCTATGGAGGTTTGCCTGGCTTCATCTGTACGGGTAAGAGGTCTGGGGCTGGGGAGCCCTGGGGACCTTTGTGAGCCACGTGCTGCGTTCAGGAGGCTTGTCAGGGCACAGTGGGAGGAGGTGCAGTGTGGAGACACAAGGCTTGATGCTGGAATGTGGCTGTCCCAGGGGTGCAGGGCAGGGGGGACGTGGGGACACTGCAGCATCTTAGAGTGGGAAATGAAAGCCCTGTCTCTGATTGAAAGCTGAGGCATGTAAGGGGATGGAGGTGATATGGATTAAAGGAGGACTGGGACACAGGAGCACCACGAACAAGGTTTGAGAGCCCTGAGCATGCCTTGCTGGTCTGTGCAGGCCCATCCTGAGGCAGTCCTGGGAGGTCTCTCTGGTTCTCAGGTTCTGCTGTCCCACAGCACAGGGCTGGCAGGCACCAAGGCTCGCTCCCTCCCCAGTCTCCCACTGATCCCCTCCTCCTCCTCTTCCTTCCCCCAGGGCTGCTGGAGAACCAGCTGCCCAACGAGGAGGCCAAGTGCTGTGAGGTGCAATGGGACTCCTGCGACCACCCCCCAGACAGCAACGACGACACATCCCCCAAATCCACGGCGTCACAGTCGCTCCATTTCCACCGCCACGACCCCCACGTCCATCACCAGCGGCAGAACCACTACCACCTCTACCACCACCACCAGTACCACCAGTACCACCAGCCCCGCTCCCCATCCTTGCTGCCGGTCTCCGCAGGGTCTCGCCTGGGCAGCAGCAGGATCAGACTGTGCGTGCTGGTCCTGATGCTCCTGCACACCATGGTGTCCTTCTCGAGCGTGCACGGCGGGGCGGCCGGGGGGCTCGGCCCCGAGGCCCTGCCCGCCCTGGAGGACAGCGTGGCACGGGACGAGTGACAGCAGGGCAAAGCCGACCTCCAGGGAGAGCACCAGATCTTCTGCCACTAAGAGGGGCACATGCTATTCCTCCAATGGGAGGCACGGGATTGGGGGTGACGCACACACACCCCCCAAGAGCTGCTCGCCGCGGGGCATCCCCGTGATGAAGAGTCTCTAACGCGCACAGGGCTGTGGGCCCGGCGCTGAGAAGGGTCCGGTCAGAGGCACGGGCAGGGGGCACGGAGGGCAGGGGGCACGGAGGGCAGGGGGCACAGAGGGCAGGGGGCATGGAGGACAGGGCATGGGGGGCCCTTGGGAACGGGGCTCCCTGTGGGACTGCTGAGCGTGCCTTGGGCACCCGCCCCGTGCCAAGGTTCGACAGTCTGCCCAGCCCTTGTTCCCTTTCTCCTTGGTCTGTGAATCCCAAGGGTGCAGGAGGAGGGGCAGCACCTCCTGGCACAGCCTTGTCCCCCACTCCTGTCCCAGGGAAAACCCACCAGCTGGAGGCAGAACCAGCTCGTGGCGTTGCCCTCACTGGTGGCACTGGGGACGGGAGTGGGATGCTGTGACACTACACTGTGGTCCCACATAGGGTTGGTCCCAGTGCATCCCACCCTGCTCCTCCAGCCTTGCCTTTCTTGCTCCTCTGTGTGAGAAGGTGCAGAGGGAGGAGGCATGGAGCAGAAGGGATGTCCCCAGCGTTCCCACATCCCCCTTTGCCAGGTGGCCCGATGGTTTGGTGTGACCTTTTTTGTTGTCCTTCCTGACTGACCTCCATGAGGAGTTAGAGAGCTGTGACTCCATCAGCACAGGCTAAGAGAGGGAGGGATCCCACGTGGTAACAGCTGGATGCAGGTCATCCCAAAGGCATCCTTCCATGCTTCCCACCTACAGATCATCAACTGGATGGCAGGAGGACTCGGCAAAGGGGCTGGAGAAATCTGGATTGTAGGGAGAGTCTCTCACACGAGGAAGAGGCACTAAGAAAATCCAGCTGGGGAGGAGAGTTTTTGTGAATACTTTCTATCCGTGGATAGCCCTGGATCAGGAAATTTCTGGGAGCTCAGCTGGGACAGCTGCCCTCAGGCAAGGTGCTGGCTGGTGCTTGGCTGAGCTCAGTGTATCCGGGGCTTCAGCCCCAAGCAGACAGCAGATCCTAGGATCTGATCCCCAGATCATTTCCTAGGAATCTCACAGTTCTCCCCCCCACCCACCAGAACTCATGGACACTGGGAGAGGGTGCCTGGGGACAGTGCTGCCCCTCCAGGCTGGGCACCTGGGACCAGAGTTTGTCCTGGATGTGGGCAGAGAAGGAGGAGGGGGGTGTTTTGGCACAAGGTCACGATTTGGATGTGGACCTGCTTGTTGCTCCAGGAAGAGGTGGGATGCTCCCTCTGTTTCCAGGCTGGCTCTTGATGGGGAACCTGCAGCAGAGCCCAGGGTGGGTCACTGCAGCCCAGCTGAGAGGCAGGGATGGAGCAGGAGGATTGTCCTGCTGCATCCCAAACAGATCCCAAATCCTGCAAGGGTCTGACAAGTCGTAGAATAGAGAACTGTGAGAATTCTGTGGTTTCTGGTCTGTTGAGGTGAAGTAAAACCAAGCAGAGCCCCATGAGCAAAGCTACTTCCTGCCTGGCTGGAAGAAGGAAGTACCAGGCACCTCGTGGGAAGGACAGGTCTCCTGACGTTTCCAGCCCATTTCCAGACCAAAGAGACTCTGAGAAGCAGCTGAATGTTTGATTCCTGCTTTGACTTTTATCTCAGAGCTTTGGAGTGATGTTTACATGCTATCAGTTGCCTGTTACCAAAGTCCCCCAGAGACCAGGCCTGTGGTCCTCAGCGTGGGAGAGGTGATGCCCATGGGGTGTTTCCTGAGCAGATTCCCTTGCTGTTGCTATCCAGAAAAGGTAGGATGACTCTTCCTCATGACATCCATGTATTTTCAGCCTAGTTTACACCAATCTGAGAATTTGGACATGGAGCAGTTCTGCAAATGGATCTGAGCCCTGAGATTGCTGTGAGCTTGTGGAGCTGCTATGATGAGGAGCAGAAGCTGCCAGGCAGGCCAGGGGAGGGAGCACAGCCTCCAGACAGCCCGATCCCGGAGGAAACCCAATTTCTCCTGTAGTGGCAAGAGTGAAGCTAATTCCAGGCTCCTCTCAGAGACAGGCTGTGTCCAATCTTGGAGCTACTCATCTGGAGAGAGCAGAATAGCCCAGTGTGGTCGTGGCCCTGAGTCACTGGCCCAGTTCACTGTGCTGGGCGACCCTGAGCAGCACGAGGTGGCCCCGGCTTGGTCCCTGTGCCGTGTCTGGGTGCAGCACAGGGACCATCCCGAGGGATGCACATCCTTCTTCCTGCCCCTGCTCCCCTGTGCCCCACTGATGCAGTGTCAGGAGAGGCTCGGGGGCTTCTGGGGGCACTCAGGTTTGGTGATGGTGATTTGGGTTTCCCGTGGAGGCTGTGGCTGCCCCATCCCTGGAAATGTTCAGGTGGGAGCAGCCTGTTGTGGCAGGAGGTGCCCCTGCCCATGGCAGGGGGTGGAATGACACGAGCTTAAAGCTTCCAACCAAACCATTCCATGATTTCCACAGGGGGGTGGGAGTCCAGTATCCCAAGTTATCTTCAAGGGAGGCTGGCAGATTTTTGCTGAGATAACCTGAGAGCTGTGAGAAACATCTTCACCTTCCCTATCACCAGCTGAAGGCTTTCCCTTGAGTGTCCCAGTGAGGAGGAAAGCGGAGCCAGTTCAGAACTGGGGTGGCTGTGGTGGTTACTGGGGAGGTGTTGAGCCCCATCAGCTGGGAGTGAGGAGGCTCCCCAGGGCAGCTGTGTAGGAGATCCCCCCATTTTCCAGGCTGTGCCCCCCAGGAGGTGTTCCCGTGGGGGAGCAGAGCCCCGGGATGAGGCTTTACCTTGTGCAACTGGGAGGAAAGTGCTGAGTCTTCCCAGAGCGAGGCTTTGGAAGGAGAGCTTTTCTTTAGCAAGTCTGGGCTGCTGTCAATAAGTTCTGTGGTTTTAGGGCACCATATGCTCTATTCAACACTTTGCCAATCTCGTTAAACGGATCCAGACGAGGCTCTTCCCGGAGCAGCTGGGAGCAGGGTTTGGAGCAGTCCATCATCAGGAGCCCGTCAGAGAAAAATCCCCACTTTGCTCTGACATTACAACCTTCCTAATCCTCCATCCCTGTTCACTCTGTCTTTGCTGTGCAGGAGAACAGCCCAGAAAGCAGATGGTGACTTTGTCTCACTTCACAGCACCGGCATTGCTTTTGTTACAGCAGGACGGGATGTGCCTGGGTGAGGGAATCTGCCTGGGTGAGAGAATCTGCCTGGGTGAGGGAATCTGCCTGGGTGAGAGAATCTGCCTGGGTGAGGGAATCTGCCTGGGTGAGGGAATCTGCCTGGGTGAGGAGGGATGGGGTTCTTTGCCCCATGCATGCAGGTACACTTCACCCCAAGCCCCGTGTCCACCAGACCAGCAGCCCTTTGCAGAGCCACATTCCACAGCCACCTTGGGAAACACCAGGTCTAAATGCAGTTCTCCTACCAGGAATTTAAAATCGAGGAGCTTTCTCCTCTTCATCCAACAATCTCACTCTTCTCCCTGAAGAAGGTGCCCCGCATTGGGTTTAATGTTTGACACTCAGCCTTTCCTTCCGTGGATAAACTTCTCCTTGCTGGGAGAAAATTCCCAGTGGGGAGCAGTGGTTCCTCCCTGGTGAGGGGTGATGTTGTCCCTGTGGGATCCAGGTGTGGGCAGGACTGAGGAGCCAAGGGAGCCGGCTCCTGCCCGGACACAGCGTTATCCCGGGGTTTGCGCTTTCAAGTCGCTGCCAGTTGTGCAAATTAATTAAAAATAACTGAAGAAAAATCCCAAAGAAAGGCCCTGATTCCTCTGGGGGAGATTAATCATTAGTTGAGCCTTTTTCTTATGAAAATACAGATCCATGGTAGCCCCAGGCAAAAGATTCCCAGGGAGAGCCCTCACCATTCGTGCTCCGAGTGAGGGAAATCGCTTTGAAAGCATCTGACAACTAAAGCAGAACATGTTGAGTAACTTGGCAACACTCAGAAAACATCTTGAAATGGTTTTTGTTCGACACATTTTGCTTTGCTTCAATAGGAGATGTCAGGGCAGTTCATTCACTGCCACTCAGGGCTGAGGGCGATGCCAGGAGATGCTCCCTCCTTGGGCAGGGAACAGACCCAATCCTGGGTACCTGCTGCTCCTGGGGCAGCTTCTGCTGCAGTGCTGCCCTGCAGCTGCCCTTGCTGAGCTCTGCAGGGCCCTCCTGGGCTGCTGGTGGCACCCAGTGGGGAGGTTTGGGGATGGGTGCTTGGGGTGCCCCATCCCTGGAAGGGTCCAAGGGCAGGTTGGAGCCCCCTGGGACGGTGGGAGGTGTCCCTCATGGAACTGGACGAGTTTTAAGCTCCCTCCCAATCCATGCTGTGGTTCCACAATTTCCACAGAGCTGCAGAGTGAGGTCCATTAGCCCCAGTTGCCTTCAGCTTGAATCCATCCTAATGCCATATCCCAGAAAAGAATGCCTGTAGGGACTGGGGGAGACAAAGTCAGGGCAGAAACTCCTGCATTATGCCAGAACACAGTGGGACAGGGAATTTTGTGTATCAGCTTTTCGTGCTGCTCCCCGCCCCGGGGGTGAAATCTCTCTTGAATTATTCTGGAAAGGTTGGGAAGGGCCATGTGTGGTGGACAGGTTGGATGTTAATGATCTACTTCAGCTCATCAGAGCTCGTGGTACCATCACACAAGCCTGAAATCACCCCTTCTCCTCCCAGAAGGAGCCAGCTCAGAGCTCCCAGGTCATGGCAGCCCAAGGGCTGCACAGCTCCAGTCATCAAATCATTGAAGGCACTTGGCAGCTCTTTTTGGGTGTTCTTGGTCCAGATGGCCCTTTGGGTGACCTCCCAGCTTTGCACTGGGAGGGAGGAAGGATGCAAAAGGAATGCTGTGGTGGAGGATATACCATTTTTAATTAAAGATCATTTGAAAATTAATTTTTAATAGTGGTTGGGGTTTTGTCAAAGCTCTCACAGGCCTGGGCAGAGGATGGGTGGGTTCCTGAGCCTCGTCCCTCCATCCTTGCCTGCACTGTGTCTCCAGGACTTGTGTTCCAGACAAGGCCAGGAGCAGTTTCCAGCTTCGTTAGCATTTTGGGATGATCCTTTTTCAGCCCAGAAAGTCAACAGCTTTGCTTGTTGTAAACTGAAACTCAACAAAAAAACCCAAGAATTAGGTTTGGCTTATGAAATTTGGGGTTGGTTTTGCCATTTTTAAATGTATTTGGGAACTGGACGTGCCTGAGTTGCAAAACAAAAAGTCGTTTCAAGCCAGACAGTGATTTTTTTAATTTTGAAACTTGTCAAAACAAGCCAGATTGATCATTATGTCCGATTTTTTCTTTCTTTTTTTTTTTTTTCTTTTTTTTTGCAAATTGAGAAACGCACCCAGAACAACCCTTTCCCACAAAACCTTTCATTTTCCAAAAGGAAAACGGAGAACAAAATCAATCACACTTTTTCTGCCGGCACATTGGGAACGGGCGGCAGCGGATTGGGGGAGAACAGCGAGTTGTGAAGGAATTCCAACCAGCTCAACCCAAAATAGCATCCAGCCGGTTCCTCCAGGGCAGGAGGCTCGTGGTGGGAGCAAAGCCTGGCTGAGCAGGCCGGGAGAACACCTTGGGAATGCAGGGACCCCTTCCCTGTGGGAAGTGGAGCTCAGGAGTTCCTGGGGATGCCCAGCCATCCCTCTGGTGACTCTTTAGTTTGGGTTTCTCTTCCAAACCCAGTCCAGCTTCTCCGAGCCCGGGACATCCTCACCAGATTCCTTCCCAAGGGAGATGCTCCTGCTTGTGCCCGGGGTGGGGGGGATGAATTGGGAACAGATTCCACGTGCGGGTCCGTGAGGAAGGAAAGGCCCCACAGTGCCAGGAGGGCTGTGTTCAGCACCACAAGCCCTTGAGCCCCTTGTGCCCTTCTGCCCCTGCAGTGTGCCCAGCAGCCCTCCCTGCCCGGGCTGGGCACCTGGGGGCACCTCGGGGGGTCCCTCCCGGGCTGCCCGTGACCGAACCCTTCTCAGTGCCCCATCGGGGGGGCTCAGAGCGACCCCACCGAGCTCCTTCCCAGTGCGTGGGGGTGAAACTCAAACCAACATACTGCTCAAGTCAGAATATTCTTTCTAATCCCCCTGCCCGGTTTCTCTTTCTTTCTTCCTTTCCAGCTTTCCTCCTCCGCCTCCCGACCCTCCCTCCTGTTCCCACCCCCCTTCTGTTTGTCTTTCTCCCCTCTGTCATAAGAAAGTGACTGTGTCCTCGAGGGGACAGTTTTCTTATGCCATTTTATACACTGTGCTTCATGTTTAGAACTTTTTTGCACTAGTTCCTATTACATTTATTTTCCAAACCGGTTTGACAAAAAAAAAAAACAAACAAAAAAAAAACCCAACAAAAACACAATCCCATGCTATAATTCAGTTGTATTAAAATATTATCCTACTACTCTCTGTGTTCAATAGTCTCTGTACCTGTAATGCTTTCAGTTCTGTTGTATTTGGGGGCCGAGGTTTTCTCCGCTCCTTGTTTAACCCAGTAAAGAAATAAAATGTTAAGAATTGATGATAAACTCCCTCCTTCCCGTCTCTGGTGTCGTTTGGGTCCCACTGGGATGGGCTCCCCCAGAACCTGCCCTACACCCAGTGTCCTGCGGGGGTTGTTTTCCTGCCAAATCCAGTCCCACATGGAGCCCGGCAGCGGCGGGAGGGGGGGACAATAGCCCTGCCTTGGCTGAGTTCGATTTCGTAACCTTTCTTTATATTCTTTTGTTTCTTGCCTTCCCATTTCTTGCCACGGGGCTCACCTCGGAACAATAGGGGCGAAGGCTGTCACCAAGAGATTCATCAGACAATAATGACTCAACCAGGGTCTCCAAATTTTGCCCAGCTGAAGTCCACACCCACGTTTAATCTGGAATTAATTCCTCTGGACAACGGATCTCGGCATGGAACAGACGAGGACACTGGGCTCCAAATTGAGAGCTGCTGCCAGGAGCCACAGCTCTGCAGGCACACTTGGGCCAGTCCTGGCCTGACCTGGAAATCCTATTGGGAAAGAAGAGGAAAAGGGCAAGGAATTGGATGGGCATTGAAATGATGCTTAAGAAAGCAAACCGGGGCAGGAGCAAATGTGGGGGAGGGAGGAGAGGGAGGGATCTGGGGGGCCTGGGCAGGGGTGGGGGGCGAATNCCAGGAGCAGGGAGGGGATCCTGGGCCCACACCCCTACAAAGCCAGCACAGAATCCTGGAATGGTTTGGGATGGTAGGGCCCTGCCCTGGGCAAGGACACCTCCCACTGTCCCAGTGGACTCCAGCCTGGCCTTGGACACTCCCAGGGATGGGATCCAGAGGAGCCACAGAGATGCTGCCAGGGCTGGAGCCCCTCTGGAGTCAGGCTGGGAGAGCTGGGAATGTTCCCCTGGAGAAGGGAAGGATCCAGGGAGAGCTGGGAGCCCCTCCCAGAGCCTGAAGGGGCTCCAGGAGAGCTGGAGATGGACTGGGGCCAAGGGCTGGAGGGACAGGACACAGGGAATGGCTTCCCACTGCCTGAGGGCAGGAGAGATGGGATGGTGGGAAGGGATTCCTGGCTGTGAGGGTGGGCAGGCCCTGGCACAGGGTGCCCAGAGAAGATGGAAGAATTTTGGCCCCTCAGACGGGGAAGCACACGCTGGAATCTGTCCCCAGGAGGCCCCAGGTTCCTCAGGTTATGCTGCTGCAGGCAACTAAACCAACTTGGGTGTTTCCAGGGCCTGCAGCCCCCATCCTTTTTTCCACAGTGATTCTTGCTGGGTGTGCCCTGAACTGCCCCAATTTGGGCAGCCCTGGGTCTCAGCTTGGCTTTGGGAACCCCATGGAAAGGTCCTGCAGGGCCTGGGCTGCTGGACACTCAGGATGAAGTGTCAGGTGTTCTAGGAGTGTGCTTGGGCTCACCTGTTCCTTTGGGGATGCTGCTGGCACGATGTGTCCCCCAAACCCCTGTGCTCGTTCCCACCAACCTCCTGGCTGCCTGGGGAGCAGGGAGGTGACTCCTGAGCTCACAGTGAGCACAGGGCAGAGCCTGGGGAAGGCTCTTGGCAGCCACGTGGTGCCCAAACCCGAAGCAGCAACTGAAAATCCCCCCAGGAAAGTGCTGGTTCCTGGGGGATTCATCAGCAGGGATTTGAGCTGATGGGAGTCAGGAGGATGTGAATTTTCATGGCTGTGGGGCTGTGGACATCAAAGCTGGGAGGCAGCTGGAGAGGGGGAGAAGTTTCTCAGCTGTAAATTTGCCTCGTGACTCCATAAAAACTGCAATGGGCAGCATGGAAAGAGTTGTGCTGGCAAGAGCCTGGGAAATGCTGCACCCCTGAGAAAACAACACAGAGGGCTGCAGACCCAAATCAAAGTCCAGGGTTGGGAATGCTTTGAGGTGTGAGATGGGGCTCTCCAGATGCTGAAATCCTGGGTGGGGTCTGCATTTCAAACCTCATCCCTTCTGGATGTGAGTTACAAGCTCCCTTTTTATATATTTATTTATACAGTTTTCCAGATGATACATGAGGTTCTCTCTTCTAGTTCATCAGAAAAGGATAAAACACCATTTTCAAGCACGTGCATCAATAAAACGTGTTTCTTTCTGAACAATTTCAGAGCTCCTGAAGCTTTTCCATCCTCCCTGGACAGAGGAGAGCTCAGGATTCATGGAAATCAGGCAACTTGTTAAAAAATGTGCTTGAGAGCCTCGTTTCTCACACCAACACTTGACAATGGGAGCTGAGGATGCAGGAAAGAGGATTCCTACTCACAGGAATGCAGTTCCAGGGAGTGTTTTCCACCTTCCAGGAAGCTCCAGGATGTTTTTAGGCCCTTCCAAGTCTGGATGTCCTGGATCCACTCCAGCTGGAGCCCCTGATGTTGGTGAGTTCTTGATTTATCCTTCTGTGGCCAAACAGGTATTATTGGGTGGGTTTGTGGCTTTTGTGACAGAACAGTGAGCAACCACCTCAGAAAACTGATGAAAATCCTGTAGGGAAGAGCTGATGTTATTAATGATTGTCATTTGCCACATTTTTTGCCTGGAGGACTCCTTTGTTCTCTTCTTTTTGTCTCATAATCTGCATTAAGTAAGAGCTTGCAATTAATTTTTCCTTACAATCCCCTTTAGCCCCAGCAGAGCCTGAAGGGATGTGGAAGGTGGGTTTATATGGATTTACATGTTGGATGCTGGTTGCCAGCTGGGTTTTACTGTGGGGTTTCTTTCTCCCTTGCTCTGCTTTTCCTGGTGCCCCCTTTGGATGGTAGCCTTGGCTCTGCACAAGGGTCTGTGTCGTTCTCTTGGGTCTGTTTTGGCACCTGAGGAGGACCAAGGTCAGACTGATGTGTTTCCTCCATGGGAAACATCAGTGTCTTTATTAATTCAACTCCAGTTGCATTGAAGGGAAGCCTTTGGTGGGAGAGGGCTGGGCAGGGCTGGCTTGGCTGCCTCCATCTCTCTTGGGTTTCATAGTTTTCCTTCATCTTTTCCAATGATTTTCCAATGATTCCTTTAACAAGGTCTCACGCTCAGGCAACAGTCCCTGCTCTGTGTGACAGGGCCAGCACCCAGGGAATGGCTGGAGCTGTGTCAGGGCAGGGTCAGGGGGGATCTCAGGCCAAGGCTCTCCTTTGCCCAGAGGGGGGTTGGGCACTGCCCAGGCTCCCCAGGGCAGTGGGCACAGCCCCAAGGCTGCCAGAGCTGCAGGAGGGGTGGGATGGTCCTCTGGGACAAGGGGGGGATTGTTGGGTGTCCTGGGCAGGGCCAGGAGTTGGGCAGATGATCCTTGAGGGTCCTTTCCAGCCCAGGATATTCCATGAATTCTGTGATTCTTCTTCCTCCAGTCTCAGCATCTTCCCACCTCCCACCCCTCTCACCCTTGACTTGATCTTTGCTCCGTAACTCCTCAAGTTTGGGGCATGTTTAATAGAATTACTCGGGATGGGACCATCTGGGCACTTCTACCCCAGCACAAAGTGGGTTCTGTCTTTCCCAGGTTGTTCCTGCCCTGGCTCAGAGCTCAGCCCAGTTGAAGCAGCAGCCCCAGGTAAACCCGTGACAGGCTCAGAGCAAAGTCCCTCTGTCAGGAGATCCCCTGACATGTTTGTATTCATAAACCTGTCAACATTTGGCTTTTTTCCTTCGTCTCTTGGGGGAAATTACTGCTCTTCCCAGCACCATGTCAGCTGCTCTGAGCCTGGCTGGGGATGTGTGGAACCCCACTGTGGGTGAGTCTCTGGTGGGAGCTGTCACTACCTCGGGCTCAGGAAGCCAAAGGGAACCTCTTTTCTATAAACTGTAAGTTTTTCATAAAAGCCTTTCTAATTTGTACCAAAGAAGCTCCAGCACACCCTTGGGACTGGTAAAAATAATAATAGTTTGAGTGGTGGAAGGCAGTGAATTCGAAACAGAAGGTTGTGGGATCCACGAGCACTGCCCAAAACATCAGCTTTGGGTATCAATAAATGTAATTTAGACATACAGGGGAGATGGCAAAGATTCCCACAAAGAGCTGTCAGGTCTTACCTCCTCAGATCTCTCTGAGATAAAGCAGATGTTTTCATCCCACTGAGCCAGAGGCACCAGCCTTCCCATCCAAGGGTGTGTTACCTCAAATCACGAGGGAATTACTCCTTACAAAATGTACATGGTTTGCTATTTTTCAATCATTTTTTTTTTCCAGTCTGAGATGAAACACACATGTTCCTATCTGTGGGTTTAGTCTGGGAATGCATTCCCCAAATCCAGGAGTCCAGAGCTTGTGGAGCCACGAGGAAAGCTGAAGGCAAATAAACACTCAGAGCTGTAGCTGTTCCTGCTTGAAAGGTGACTCTGTAAAGACCAACTGAATTTTTGCTGTTCCATCCCCACCAAATGGCTCCTGCCCCTTCCCAAATCCTCTCCTCACATGGAGGCTTTATCCTGCCTTGATCCAACGTGGGCTCTGCAGAGGAAATTGCTGCTTTAGGGCTCTGTTCTGTAGGATATTACGACTGAGCCTTGTGATCTTTCTCCTCGCTTAAATCCACAACTGCTGGCACGTTTGGGGGAGCAACCACGTGGGTTCTCCTCCCCTGGTTCCTGCTGTCATCTCTTATTAACAGCCCTGAGGCTGCAAATCCCTGAAATCCGGGGTCACCTGGAAACTGAGCCCTGGGTGTGGGGTCCTGTGGCTGCATCAGGGCCTTGGTGAGCACTTTCCAACCACTTGAGATGTGAGCAGAAAAAGGCAGTTCCAGATGTTCTCCTTATGACTGCTCCTGCTTTGATAAAAATTCCTTGGATTTACCCTTTTTAAAGCCAGGGTTTCAGTTCTTTACCCTGGACTCACTCTGCCTTACCCAAAATGTTCAAGTTTAGTCCAGAACTGTGTCCTGTCCCTCCAGCCCTTGTCCCCAGTCCCTCTCCAGCTCTCCTGGAGCCCCTTCAGGCTCTGGAAGGGGCTCTATGGGTGTGGGCAGAGCATCTGCCAGGCCCTTGTGTTGTGGGGGCAGTTGCTGTCTGGTTTAGGTGAGCAGGGTCTGCTTTGGGGGGTGTCCCACCTGGACAAACCCTGGCTCTGTGGGGTGGCATCTTCCTCCCAAGGAAGGGCTGAATCCAGAGCCCTGCTCCCTGGAAAACAGGCCAGGAGCATCACAGAACCAGTCAGGTTGGAAAAGACCTCTGAGCTCGAGCCCAACACCCCCATGGCCAGCAGACCACGGCTCCAGGACTGCTGGAGCCTGGAGAAAGCCCTGCCAAGGGGCAGGGGAGAGGAGCCCCCTCCCCATGGCCCTGCTCAGCACCAGGATGCAGCTCCTCCTGCTGCCCCTCCCTTCCCCTTGCTGCTCCTTGGGGCAGAGCAGGCTCTGGGCTCTCTGTCTTTCACGTCTCACATCCACTCCTCGAGGCAGCCACCGTCTCCTCCTTCCCTGGCACCCAAAAATCCCCCAAATCCCCAAACCAGCAGCCCCAGGACGGGGGCTGGGGAGCCCAGGGCCGGGGCAGGAGCTGCCACACGGGGCAGGAGGTTGTATGACTGGGCTGGGGTCTCGTTGCTCCAGGCAGGATGAGTAAGAGCAGAGCTGAGGCCGCTCACCGACGGCTCTGCCCCGTGTCGGCGGCCGGGACACGGTCGCCCAGTTGAAAAAAAAGACAATAAGTCTATAAAAGTTTTAAGAACTGAATAGATCCCGAACATTTGGTTCCCATTAGCACCAAATAACATATAAATAAACATACAACAGAACCAAGAGCAACATCTTGGTTACCCCCTCCAGGACAAGCTGTGTTGGGGCTGAGCTCAGCCTCCTTGGCCAAACCCCCCCCGTGTGTTGGGTGAGGGGGTGCTGGAGCTGCCAGAGCCAGTTGGCCTCCACCTCCCTTCAGAACAGGGCAAAGGCTTGGCCAGGCAGGAGAAGGAGACCCCAACGTGCTGCTGATTCTTAGAAGTCAAAATCTGGGGGGGGAAATGTGAAAACGAGCACAGGAAGAGTCAATACGAGTTTATTTTTTGTTGTCACGCTGTAAAAAAGCCCATCCTGGGCCACCCCTGCCATGGGCAGGGACACCTTCCCACCTCCCACTGTCCCCACATTGCTCCAAGCCTCCTCCAACCTGGCCCTGGACACTTGCAGGGATGGGGCAGCCACAGCTTCTCTGGGCAACCAAATGTTGGTTGGAAGAAGCCACAGAGTAAAATGAGGGAGGGATTGGAGGATGATCAGAGACAGCCTGAGAGAGGGAAAACCTTGGAACAGCAGAGCCAGGAAGGAGGCATCCCATGGACACCACTCTTATCACAGGAATGTTGCTCAGTCAGTGGCCCCGTGGAGGCACTTGGACACAAATAGACCTTTCCTGCACGGGCAGAGCTCATAGTTATTGAAAAAACACTCTTAGGCAAAGCAGACTGTATGGAACGTGTTGGATCTCACCGAGGACAAGGCATTGTGACTGCAGGGCTGTGTGGAGGCTCCATAAAATCAGGCTCTCCCATCCTGAGGGCTTGTAAACGCCCGTGGATGTGCTGTTGGCACGCCAGGGCTGCAGGTTTCAGGAGCCTTTATGGCTTCATGCTGCTGCTGACACCACTGAGAGAGTAAGGGATGGCTTTCCTGCAGTTTAGTGGAGCTTTCCTCAAAGGCAAGGCAGGAATTCCAAAGCTTTGAGGTCACACATGTTCAAATCGACTCTGTTGCTGCTGCAGAAATTAGAGCTGCTGCCAAAACATAAATGGGGAATGGGCTCGAATCTGCTTTACAACATCCCTCCAGGAGATCCCCAGAGCAGTGGGATCCACGTGCAGAGGGGAGCTCAGAGCTGTGCTGTGCACAACTGGAGCCCTTCCAAGGGGAAGGGAGATCTCCTAAACTGCAGCAGGTTCCTCCCGCCTTTGGTTAAATCCTGCTGGGACGGGAAGGAAATCCTGGGAAAAAAGCAGCGAGTTTGGGAATTGAGAGAAAAGTCCTCTGAGTGTTCTCCTCCTGCTCAGGCTCTGCCCACCCTCCCCAGGACCCTCCCAGCTGCTCTTTATTTTCCCATCCAGCACATCATGAACCCCCGTCGCTTCTGCATCTTCTCCATCCTCTGGCTCCTGCCTTTCCTGGATCAGGAATCCTTGGAGCAAGTGAGTTTGGGGTAGGGGTAGGGGCAGACAAACCTTGGAGGCTCTTCATCCACACAGCAAAGCGAGTCAGAGGCTGCAGTGAAAGGGGATGGACACTCAGGACAAGAGAAATGAAAATGAACCACCAGAGAACCAGTGGAACCACTGTGGGCACGACCAGTCTGTCACATATCAATTGTACATTAATTACACCATCAGATGAGACTCCTTTTTAATTAGTGGGATGCTGAAGGAGGCAGAAACCCCCCAGTCTGAGGATTTAGCCAGCATCCCTGATGAGATCTGGGCAGGAATGGGGAGCTCATGTCTTCACACTGACCCAACCACAAGGGTTAATTCTCCTTAAGGGTAACACAAATGACTCCCGAAGAGGGAACAAGTCTGGGTAGGTGAATGTACGATTGGTTTGGGATTTTGACCTCGAAAAACAGAACTTTGGTGATGATCCTTGTGGGTTCCTTCCAACTCAGGGCATTCTGCATTTCTATGAAAACAAATCACAACCCTAAGCACTTAAATAATTATGAATGTTCTTAAAATAATTGCAGAGTTTTGAACAGAGGGTTCATTTGTGTTTATTTGCTTTTTTGCTCCTCAGTTGTTGGGGTTGGCAGCGCTTGATGCTTCCAGTTTTTTCTTCACAGATATTAGGGAAACATTTCTTTCTTAAATGAAAACAGAGACTCCCATGGAATTTCATGTCAATGGCATAGAACTCAAAGGCAAAAACTCTACTGAAAACCAGGAGAACAGGACTGGGAAGGGCTGGAAAAGGTTCTCCTGCTGCCCAAAGCAGGACAAAGCCCCCACAGCACCTTTGCATCTGCTTCTCTGTCCCGGTGTCAGTTAAACCCTGTGCCTGGGAACAGAACCTGCGAGCGCTCGGCACAGCCCTTTGGAGCTTCGGGATCTGCTCCCAAACGGGAATGATGCGCTGGCTGAGGCTGGGGGGGAGCGCGGCCGCGGGAATGGCACCGGGATTGGGCAAAGGATCGGGAAAGGGATCGGGATTGGGATCAGGATTGGGATCAGGATGGGGGCCGGGATCAGTATCAGGATCGGGATTGGGATCAGAATCAGGATCGGGATCAGGGTAAGGATTGGGATCAAGATAGGGATCAGCATCAGGATCGGGATTGGGATCAGGATCAGAATCAGGGTCGGGACTGGGATAAGGATCGGGATCGGGATTGGGATCAGGATCAGGATCGGGATTGGGATCAGAATCAGGATCGGGATCAGGGTAAGGATTGGGATCAAGATAGGGATCAGCATCAGGATCGGGATTGGGATCAGGATCAGAATCAGGGTCGGGACTGGGATAAGGATC
>VXBA01000124.1:40659-56642 GCA_013399895.1 Serilophus lunatus
TGTGGGGCTGTGTGTGCCCCCTGGCACAGTGTGGGGCTGTGTGTGCCCCTGGCACAGTGTGGGGCTGTGTGTGCCCCTGGCACAGCGTGGGGCTGTGTGTGCCCTCTGGCACAGTGTGGGGCTGTGTGTGCCCCCTGGCACAGTGTGGGGCTGTGTGCCCCCTGGCATTGCCGTGGCAGGTGCTCCACGGGCTGCCCTCCATGCCTCTCCCCCGTGGGCTGGGGGTCCCACCAGGGGGGTTTCTCTGGGTGGCTTTGCAGTGGTGGGCTCTGTGTGCTGCAGCTTTGCCAGGGGGGTGCCCATGCCCTGGGCTTCAGCCACAGGGAGGGTGCAGAGGTACTTTGGGGGGTCCTGCCCCCTGCTCGCCCCCCTGGCAGTGCCCGTGTCCCAGGGGGTTAAACCCATCCCGGGGCAGCCCTAAATCCCTTTGTCCTTTAATCCCTCTTTGCAATTCATGGCACAAAGGCCCCGGAGGGGACACGGGGAGTGGGTTTGTGATGCCAAATCCACCTGAAACTGTGAAACATTTGGGGGTGGGAGGGTCGGGGAGCTGCTGAGTGGGGCTGTGTCCTGCACAGACTCCAGGATTCCACAGAACCCCGGGATGGTTTGGGCTGGGAGGGACCTTAAAGCCCATCCAGTGCCACCCACCATGGGCAGGGACACCCCCCAGTATCCCAGGCTGCTCCAACTGGCCTCGGGCACTTCCAGGGGATGGAGCAGCCACAGCTTCTCTGGGCGACTTCTCTCTTGTCTGACCTCTTCTCCCTTTCCCATTTCTTATTTTCTTTAACTAACGTTGGCACTGGGAAGACCAGTGAGAAAAAAATCAAATGAAAATCTTTGACCATCCTAATTATTTGAGAGTGATACTTACATTCTCTAAAACTAAATATATATTCGAATTCTCCCTTTTATTTTCTGATCTGTGGGGTGTCACTGGGTTTCCCAGGGAGGTGTGGGGACAGGGACAGTCTGGGACAGGCACTAATGTCCTAAACAGACCTGTATGACCCTTCCAGTCTTCTCCACGTGCCAGGCTCAGTGAAATGAACCCAGGAAATCGTTTCAGAGCAATTATTTCCTTCAGCTTTGCAAATATGTAGCTGAGCTACTGCTACCCTTAAGCAGCCCTCTAATTTTCCCATGGCATGGGAAAACAGGATCAAGCGTTTGAAGCTGGTAGCCGGACCTGCTGCCAGCCTGCCGTGATGCCCAGAGGACTGAGGCTGAAAAAATGGGGGGTTATTTGAAATTTTCACTGCAGTGGCTGTTCCTGCGGCTGCAGGACGGGCAACCCCTCTGCCTGGAGGTTGGGGTTTCTCACGTTTCCCCAGAAAACACCCCCTGTGGCAGAAAAATGGGCTCAGAGGAGGAGCTGCTGGACGTGCAGCCGAGGAGGAGCATCCAGAGAGCGGGATGGGAAGCCGGGCAGACAAGAGTTGGGTTTTACAGTGCAGCTGCTTGTATCTCTTTGGTGATAATGAACTCAGCAGTGGCTGCCTGGAGGTGCCTGGTGCTCGCTCTGGGGATGTTAACTCTTGCTGGCAAGGGGGTGATGCCACCCCAGGGCGAGGGGAGCCCACCAGGAGTCACCTCCCTCCGAGACCTTCGAGATGGAGAAGAGACCTTTCCTAGGGGAGGGCGAAGTTTGAAGATGTCATTTGGCATTTTTAAAGAATTATTAACCCTTCTGTTTAACAGTGTTGGCAGTTTTCTGCTGTTGGTAAGAGTTGCTGTGGCTCAGGACGTGGCCCGTGCACAGATTCCTGGGGTGCTCAGGACCTGCTGGCAGGACAAGGGGTGAGCTGGAAGAGGGTTGATTTGGATTAGATATAAAGAAGAAATTCCTGGCTGGGAGGGTGGGCAGGCCCTGGCACAGGGTGGGCAGAGGAGCTGTGGCTGCCCCATCCCTGGGATGTCCCAGGGCAGGGTGGGACCCCTGGGACAGTGGGAGGTGTCCCTGCCCAGGGCAGGGCTGGGATGGGCTGGGATTTAAGGTCCCTCCAACCCAGTGCTTCCTGTGGTTGATGGGGATGTGTGCAGGAAAGTCCTTTCACTAAAGCCTTCAGCTGAGCCTGTGGGAGCTCAGCACCCATCCTGGCTCAGATGACCTGGCATCCATGAGAGACACCAGACCTTTTGCTGGGGGCATGGATGGAGCTGGGAAGAGCCTCCACGCCCAAGACTCACAGGGATGCCTTTGGGGCTCAGCACCAGCAGCAGGTGGAGCAGGGCAACCCCTAACTCCCAGTGCCACTGGGAGCCAGGCTGGGCTCCACAGCTGCAAATTCCCAGCTGCTGGTGACTGGGGCAGGCTCTGGGGGGGGCAGCTGCCCACCCCTGGTACAAGCAGGACCTGAGTGCACACCCACGGGCTCAGCCCACCCTTCCCCCTGCCGTGGGCTCCTCCAGGGCTGGGGCACTGCTGGCTCCACACGTGCCCTCCCCGTGTGCCCACTGGGCTGGGGCTGGACGGGGAGCTCTGGGAAGGAGGGCAGGTCTCCCAGTGGGGAGCACAAAGCCTGGGCTCCCCACGTGTTTAAGCACAGCCTGGGTTTGCCGAGGAAGATGCAGCACAGGGCTGTCACCTCCTTCCTCCCTAAGCTGCTTTTCTCCTGGTTTCCAGATAACTGGGCTGTTTGCAGGTGATGTGGGAGGGGATTCTCAGTGCCCTGGTGATGCCTCCCATCCCCAGCCAGCAGCACCTCGTGCCAGGGCTGTCAGATCCCTGTGCAGTTCCTCTGCTGAGGTGAACCAGGGGGGGATTTGGGCTGAAATATTGGCTGGCTGGCTCCTCAAGAAGCCTTTCTGAGCCCAGGTGTGTGCAGGTGGGCTCAGGAGAAAGCCTCCTGAGATGCCTGGGCCCCCACCTCACTGACCTTCTATCTTCTCTTGGGTTCTCCTGACTCAAACCCCATTTTTTCCACGTCTGAAGATGCCGAAAACCCGATTTATAAATGGTAATTCCCACGTGGTGGTTGGGGCAGTTCCCAGGGAGGGTCTGTGTGGCTCCACAGGATCAGGGGCTGAAGCAGTTAAATGTTCCTGCTGCTGGTGGAGCAGAGCAGCGCCAGGTACCTTCCAGGGGATCCAAGTTTGCTCTCTGAAATCTGGCAAATAGCGAAAATTTGGATGTCTGCGAACACAAATCACCCCCCGAGGGGACAGCTGACAGGGAAGGGTCTCCCTGACA
Source organism: Serilophus lunatus (assembly GCA_013399895.1). NCBI lineage: Eukaryota > Metazoa > Chordata > Aves > Passeriformes > Eurylaimidae > Serilophus > Serilophus lunatus. Next base: position 43,856 of record VXBA01000124.1, read on the forward strand.
TATTTACCTCTCGACTCTGTTGTCTCTTGAGTGCTCAAAGAGCCCAAACCTGGAGAACAATAGCAACAAAATCCCACTGCAGGGTTTGTCAGCAGATGCAGCTTCGAGATAACAAATGATTTTTTGCTCTTTGGCATTTAGTGGTTAATTGGAGCGAGGCCAAGGGTGGGGAGATCGTGCATGAAACGCTTCTGAAAACACTGGGATTGAAAGCTTTTTGCTTGGTGCTTTTTAACTTCGGTCTGCGAGGCTCTTAGAGGTGGTTTAAAAACAGCTGAAGGGAAACGTTTGGTTTGGGCAGTGAGTGAGTTTGGAAAGGGGAGGAGGGGAGTAACTTGTGCAGCCCCTCCTGTGACCCAAAAACCATTCACCCCCCGCCCCAACTGGGCTTTGCCTGGTGCCAGGGCTGGGATTGGTCTTAAATGTTGGTATTAAATGGTCATAAATGTTTCTGGGAGGATCTGGGCGCTGTGCCATGTGCTCATCGCCCACTGTGCCCTCTGCCCTCCTCACTGTGTGTGTTTGAATCACAGAGTCATTGGTGAGAATTTGTGAAAAATCAGGAATAATGGGTTACTTCAGGTTATGGAGTGGTGATGCTGGTCCTGATCCAGCTGCTCCCCTGGGTTTCAGTGTGGTTTTGTGTGATGCAGAGAGGCCCTGGGATGAGGCTGGTCCAGAGGGTGTCTGGGGTGCTCCACAAACGCTGGCATGTGGAATTCCAAGTAATAAAACTTTGGAAGTGTGGCCTTTGAGGGTTGTTGTACGAGGAAGGGCATAAGAAACATGACACTGGGGCTGGGATTCCTGGCAGAAGTGGGGAAACTTTAGTTTGGTTTGTGTTGCTTGCATGCCTTTCTTCTTGCTGAAGGGCAAATGACACTGTCAGCTCTAAATGTGAGGAGCTGACATCTCCCCATGAAATCTGCCTGGTGTCCCAGAATGGGGCTGGAATTACTGCTCTTCCACAAATTGGCCTTCCCTGCTCTGATCCCAAAATGGACCCAAATGAAGTAAAGAGGTTGGTGAAGAGGTTGGTTGTGGAGGGAGGACACACTTGGCTGTGCCTGGACAGTTGGGGCTCCTGGGGGCTCTCATGTCAGGATGTGTCAGCCTGAGATGGAACAAAACCCAGGGCAACTGCTTGGATGGGGTTGTTTTTAAGGCCAGTTCTCTGGGTTTGAAGATCTTGGGCTTTGTAGGGTGAATTTATGGTGCTGGCCAGCGGGTTAGAGATGGAAGAGATTGGCCATGTTCCCCACGGTGCCCTGTTGGTCCTGTGTGCCCACTGCCTGTGGCTGTGCTGGCTTTTGGGGTGGTTGATTCAGCAGGGCTTGGTGTAGAGGTGGCTTTGACCCCATAGGATGAGTGATTTAGGGAGCCCTGCTGATGGAGGCTGACTGGAAACCAGTGGAGATGGATGTCACAGCTTGACTTGCACAAGGATGGAGGGTCCTGCCCAGCTTTAGGTACAGGGGGTTCTGCTGCTGTTTGGGGGGTGATGAATTTGGGGTTGCTTTGGGCTGGGTTTGGCCTTTTTGTCTGTTAAAGGGGTGTTTTTTTTCCAGCATGATCAGCCAGGGTTGTTGTCTGGGGAAGGGAAACCTGTCAGTGTGCTGGGGATGATTGCTGCCTCTGCTGCTCAGCAGAGCTGGGCTTTGTTGGTCACTGCAGGAGAGACTTGGAGAGGCTGGAGAGTGTCCAGGGAATGGAGCTGGGGAAGGGGCTGGAGCCCTGGGAGGGGCTGGGGGGGCTCAGCCTGGAGGAGAGGAGGGTCAGAGGCACCTTGTGGCTCTGCAGCTCCTGAGAGGCAAGAGCTGGGCTCTGCTCTCAGGGAACAAGGGACAGGACGAGAGCAAATGGCCTCGAGTTGTGCCAGGAGAGGCTCAGGTTGGATATTGGGAACGTTTTTTCCTGGAAAGAGCTGTCCAGCCCTGGCACAGCTGCCCAGGGCAGTGGTGGAGAGCCCAGCCCTGGAGGGATTGCAGAGCCCTGGGGATGTGGCACTTGGGGCCGTGGTCAGTGGTGGCCTGGGCAGTGCTGGGGGAAAGGTTTCACTTGATGATCCCAGAGCACTTTTCCAACCTAAATGTGATTATTCCCAGGCTCCTGCTGTCGTTGCACATTTTCAGGTTGAAAGAACTCGGGTTGTTTCATGCAGGGTCTCCCTGTTTTGCTGCTCCTCTCTGATGCTCCATACCAGAATTCTTTGCCCATAAATCAGGCAGGATTCCTTGGCCAGCCCCCTGCACACCTGTGCTCTCCCACAGCCCCCAGCACATCACTGCACTCAGATGCTGCCTCTCAAATATTTCCTGGGGAAGCATTTGGGAAGGCTAAAAATCATTCTTTTAAGGCTTAAACTCCTTGCATGGCCAGTTGGGAATTCAGGCTGTGCAAAAATGGGCTGTTGAAGCAGATGGACTGTCTTAGAAGGGGTTTGTTGGGTCCATCCCAAGGGCAGGGACACCTCCCACCATCCCAGGCTGCTCCAACCTGCCCTGGGACACTCCCAGGGATGGGGCAGCCACAGCTCCTCGTGCTGGTGCAATAAAGGGATGGAGAACACTGGGGGCTCTGATGAATATGTAGGGAATGATTTCAGTGACAGAGGGGAGGCAGGAAGAGGGTGAGGAGGGTGCAGTGAGCCCCTGTTCCACTGGAGCAGGATTCCCAGGAGGAGAGTGCCCTTGGAAGAGCCTGTGTTTGTGCCCACAGCCATCAAGCTCCATCATCTTGCTGTCTGTATCGACTTACAAATGAAAGCTTGCAGTAATTTGGAGCAGCATTTGAATTGTGAGTGGTGGTGATGATGCTGAGCTTGTCTTTTAATGCTGAGTTTAGAGTCTTTGAGGTTTGGATTAAAAAAAACTTCAATGAAACCACAAAAAAGACACTGGAAGCATAACTGAACAGGTGGAACAAATTTGTTAAATCTGTTATTGGGAAAACAGCAACTTGCTTTTAAGAAATAAATCAATCTGCAGCTCAGTGTTTCATAATGAGGAGTGGGATAGGAAAATCTAAAAATATCTACAAATGAGAGCTAATGCTCTGAAGGAACAGATCCAAACTAGAATATAATATTGCCCATTGTGGTGACAATAAGTATTTTAAAGTTCATTGAGATCCTTGCTGTGATGCAGATGGGATTTGAAGAGCCAGCATATTTCACTTGGCCAGGGCCAGCTTTTATTTGCATAATAACTTATTATATGTATTGCCAGTAGCTCACAGAGCTGGTCAGGGTTGGGAAACCACGATGAGTTCATACAGCTCTGCCTGGGGACACAAGATGTTCAGGGAAGGACTGGGAGGGAGGGAGGAGCCTCCAGCAAGTGGCTGTGTGCTTGGGATGGCAGGAGAAGCAGTTTTAACCCTGCTTGGGGATGGGGGGACCTTGGAGTGCCTCAACCTTCTCACAAGACCCGTTTCAAGGGTCTTTGTCCCCTGTCCCTGCTGTGGCACGAGCTTTAGCAGCTGGTTTTAATAAAGGGAAGGAGCTTTTCCAGGTGGTAAATGTCTGCTGGCACCTGGGATTTCAGGAGGCGTGCTGTTACAGTGGAATCCCTGGCTGGCTTGGGCCAGAAGGGACCTTGAGCATCTCGTTCCACTCCCCTTTTGTGCTGCTTCCCCTCCTCTGCTCAGACAGCAGAGCCAGCTCCACCTGCAGAGTTCTTGGAAAGCCACTCCACAGCCTCAGCAGGTCCTTCCCAGCATTGTCCCCGAGTCCTCCCTGCTCAGCAGAGCCCAGGTGCTGTGTGCCAGCTGGCCAGGTGAGGCTGGGGCAGTGCCACTGCCCTTGTCGCCCCTTCCCCTGCCCTCTGACACTTGCCCAGGGCTCTTTGGCACGGGAGGCTTTCTCCCCAGCACCACCTGCAGAGTAGCTGCTCCAAAGGTACCCCAAGCCCATGGACAGCTGCAGCTCAGAGGGGAGGAGGTGAGTACATCCATCAAGCCTCACACTCCTGCCAGAGGGAGCAGAGCTGGTGCAGGGGGAGTGTCCTTCTGCCCTCGGTGCTGGGGGCCTCTCTCGTGGCACTTCAAACCAGCAAAAAAAATTAAAAAAATAAGTAATAAATAATAAAAAAACCTTTCCATCCTCCAGAGTGGTGTTGGGGGAAGAATTGGGGCATTCTGGAGCTGTAAATGAAAGGGTCAGTTTGTCACAGCTGGGTGTCTCTGTGCTCTGGGGGGTGATTGCTCAGGGACAGGGCTCACATCCAGCCCTGGCTCTGGGAGGAGAAGGGGTACCTGAAACTGGTTGAGGCTGGAATTAGGAATTATCCAGAGGGTGGCTGGGCACTGCCCAGGCTCCCCAGGGTTTGCTCCTGGCCCCAAGGCTGCCAGAGCTCCAGGAGGGTGTGGGACACCCTCTGAGGGGCTGGGTGGGATTGTTGGGGTGTCTGTGCAGGGCCAGGGGTGGGACTGATGGTCCCTGTGGGTCCCTTCCAGCCCAGGAGATTGTGTGGTCCTTGTTGTGGTGTGACCAGGGCAGGTGGCAATGGCAGTGCCACTGTCCCCTGTGCCAGGCTGAGCTGCCCTCGGGGTCCCAAAGGCTGGTGCTGCCTTTGCCCTGTTCAGTGTTGGTGTTTGTCAGGTACAAACCAACCCCCAGGGCTCCCATTTTCCTTTGCAAGTAATTCCAAGGGCTATCCCTGGGTCTGGCTGGGGATGCTTTTCCATGGCTGGGATTCCTGGAGTGGATTGCAACAGCACTTTGTGCCCCAAACCTCAGCAGATCCCTACAGGATTTATTTCTCCTCTCACAACCACGACTGGTTGTTGCTGGGCTGGGCTCTGGGAGGGTCCCTGGGGTTGGGGTGCTGAGAGGGGCTCTGCTCTGGGGGTGCCTCTGGAAGCCTTGTCTGGTCCCTCCAACCACGAGGACAGTCCCCCCCAGTGGCCATGGGCTGCAGCCTGGGGCAGGGGAGGGGGACCTGCTGCCCAGGGGCTCACAGCTGGCACCCATGGGTGCTGCTGGAGGTGCCAGGGCTCCAGGGAATGACCCTGGGGCAACTCTTGGAGGCCAAGGGGTTCAGGGAGTCTTTGTGTTCCTGCTTTGAAGCTGGGGTCTGAAAGTGTTGTAATGAGATTTTATGATGTATTCTGGCAAGGGCTCGTTATTTTGTGTGTGGATTTATTGTATAATGAACCGAGTGATTTTGAAATGTTTTGTGCAAGGCTTTTTTGGAAAGGACATTGTATTTTGTTTATGGGATGTGTGAGTTTTTTATGAAACTTTATTTAGCTTTTAGCAAGAATAATCTTTATTCAACAAATAGTGCAAATAAATCTTTAATTGAACAAATATGTGCCAACTTTCAAACGCAGTAACAAACAATGACATGAAACAAGGAGACCTTGGAACAATATACAACTTTAAACATAGTATTAAAAAAACCCCAAACCCCCCCAAAAAAAACCAACCCCAACCTTTCCAGGAGGCAGATGTGGGGCTGTGTTGAAGGGCAGCAGCGCAGGGCACGTCGGTGGGACCTGCCAGGCTGGGGGCAGCGGGGCAGGGAGGGTGGTGCCCCTGGGTTTTTGGGGATGCCCAGGGTCTGGGGGGCTTGGGTGGGTTGGGAGGGAGAGGAGCTGCCAGCTCGTGCTGGGCTGTGGGACGTGACTGGGCTGTGGGAGCCCTCGCTGAGGAGGGCGAGGAGGAAACGTCTCCAGCACGGCTGGGAAGTGTCTCATCCATGTCCCTGTCCCTGCTCAGCCCCTCCCCGGGCAGGGGGGACATCTCCAGCCCCCCCCCCCCCCCCCCCAGTGTGCCCAGGGAGGGGTGGTGGGTGCCCTGCAGGGCTGAGGCTTTGTGCCTCCCAGCCTGGGGGTGTTCCTGGGCACCTGGGGGGCTCTGGGCTGTGGTGGTGAGGCTGTGGCCACCCTGGCCATGGTTGGAGCATCCCCTTCTCTCTGTCTTGCCCAGGCTTGGCTGGCAGTGCTCGGGCTGGCGATGGAGCCTCCCCTGCCCTGCCCTGCGAGGAGCAGGGGGGTGGCTGTGTGCCTGCCCTGGGACACCCCCAGCTCTGTCCTGGCCCTCACACACAGAGTTTACAAGGTTGGAAAGGACCGTAGAGATCATCAGGTCCAACCTTTACCCGGGTTAACAACCCACCCAACACCAGTCCAACACCTAAACCAGCTAAACCACGTCACTGGTGGCACCATGGCTCATGTGTGGGTTCGCTGTCCCAGGAGTGGGGCTCAGGGCACTGCCCAGGGGGCAACCAGCCCCTCCTGTCCCTTCTCCCCCATCTCAGTGTGTCACAAAGTCACCTTAATGCTCATCCCATCCCACTCCTGCCCTGGGCAGGGACACCTCCCACTGTCCCAGTGGCTCCAACCTGTCCCTGGGCACTCCCAGGGATGGGGCAGCCACAGCTCCTCTGGCCAACCTGTCGCTGAAAAACTCTCAAATCCCCCTCAAAATGGTTTGGAAGGAGGGTAGGACACCCAGGGGAAGTGGTTTGTGATACCTGGGGGCAGGCCCAGGGTGTTCTGTGTGCACACCCCCCAGCTCCAACAAGTCACTCCTCTGCCAAACCTCCTTTCACTTGTTCAAATATCTTTATCAGGAGTGATCACTGGCTGTTGGTTCTGGATTTACCAGTGTTTGTACCAACTTACAATATCAATCTGTCAAGTATAGACCAGTTTCTAAAAAAAAAACCCCTTTTTGCAACCTGCTGAGTGGCTTTTATTCCTCTTTTTACCTACAGGGCTCTGTCAGCATTTGTTTGACTTCACTTTTTGGTTGGTCTTTAGGGAAGAAGGACAGAGTCTCCTTTCTGTTTAATTCTTTAATAACCTGAGCCTTCTTTCTTGTTCCAGTTATGGATTGTGCTTCTCCCTTTGCATCCCTGGAAGTGTCCAAGGCCAGGTTGGGCAGGGCTTGGAGCAGCCTGGGATGGTGGGAGGTGTCCCTGCCCAGGGCAGGGGGTGGATAAGGAGCTTTAAGGCCTTTTCCAACCCAAGCCATTCCATGATTTTTTGCAAATAATTGCCCTGAAGCATGGAAGGAGCTTTTCACAGAAGATGCTCATACAGCCTCTGCTTTTCCCTGGAATTCCTTGTATTGCTGACAAAATAACTTAAGGCAGGAGGAGACCCAACTCTGTGCTTAAGGGCCTTCCCTGCACTTCCAAATCCCAGGAATATCAGAATGTGATCCCTGGTGCTGCTGCTTTCTGTGAGCCATGTTACAGGGAGGAGGATTTTCAGCCCTTCATTGGCCTTTTCAGACCCTAAAACTGGAACAAGAGAGCTGTTCCTAAAGTGAGCCATGGAACTGGGTGTTAATGAAGACAAATTAATGCTGAATGGGGAATGCCTTCTCTTCTGTCTTGTGCCATTCTCTGTTTATAGCAAAAACCTACCACACTCCTCTTGAGCTGCCCATACTTTGCCAGGAAGGATAAGTGAGGCAGAACTGGGAGCTGGAGGCATCCCAGCCCTCCATGTACCCTTCAGACCTTTGTATGGCCCCAGGGCTGTTCTGTGCACCCACCTCACCTTCAGACACCCCTTTTTCCTTGGGTTTGGCCTCTTTTTCTGTTCCATACAATCACAGAGGTTGGAAAACCCTCTGAGACCGAGTCCAACCATCCCCCCACCGCTGCCAAGGCCACCACTAACCCATCCACAGGGCTCTTACCTCCCTCCAGGGATGGGGACTCCACCCTTGCCCTGTGCCAGGCTTGGATAGCCCTTTCCAGTTAGAATTTTCCCCTAATGCCCAACCTAAACCTGCCCTGGCACAACTTGGGACCGTTCCCTCTTGTCCTGTCTCCTGTTGCTTGGGAGAAGAGTAAATCCCCCAGATGTTGGCTCTTTCCTCTTGCACACTGTGGTTATTTTCTGTACCTGCAGAATCTGGTCAAGGCTCTTCCTTTTTGGCTACAGAAGCCCCTGGTCCCCACAGGGCAGAGCTCAGTCCCTGCCCCTGCCCAGCAAGTTGTCCTTGCAGGGAGGTCTCCCTTCAGTCTCCTCTTCCCCAGCTGAACACACCAAGTGCCCTGAGCTGCTCCTCACACCTTTCCCCATTTCATTCCCTCCTCTGGACACTGTCCAGGGGCTCAATATCTGCCCAAAGTGCCCCAGTGTTGGAGGTCCAGCTGGCCCAGGTCAGAGCAGAGCAGGACAATCCCCTCCCTGGCCTGGCCCCGATCCCTGTGGGGTGTGCAGGTGTCTGTGTGTCCCAGCACCTTTTCCTTGGCTCCCTCTCGAGCCTTGGCTGCTGTGGCCCTGCCCTAACTCATGTCAGTGAATTCCCTGGCCCCGTGTCAGCAGCATGCAGCCCTGGGAGTGTGCTGGCAGACACCCCTCCTCCTGCTCAGGCTTTGGGGTCACAAGGGGAGGATCATCCAGATGTCCTCAGGATCCTGCAGCCAGCAGGGGAAACGTCTCTGCTGGGCTCTGTGGCTCTGGGACCTTTCCTGGGTCTCATAAGGACAGGTCCCTGCATCCCTCCTGCCCCTTGTTGGTCAGTGTTGGGCTCCAGGCTCCTCTGGGCTGCAGAGCTGGAGCTGGTCAGGGTGGGACCTTGTGCAAGATCACAGAGGTGCTGAGATCCTCCTGCAGGTGCTGCAAGGAATGGGTTTGACACCTCAGTGTTTTTCCTTACAGGTCTAAGGAAGGGGCTCAGAGCAGCAGGGCTTGAAGGCTGTCGATGACTTGAGTGCAGAAAACATTGCTCTGTACCAGGCTTGGCACTGAAATGGTGACAGATGATGTGCAGCCTTCGTGGTACCTGGCTGAAACAGCCCAGCTGGAGCCCAAGACCAGACACTGAGGGTTTGGGTTTCACACCATCCTCCTGCTCCAGGATCTTCCTTTGGAAAGAATGCAACGTTCCCCACCAGCAGCTGGTGCTGCCTCAAACATCCTCCCCCTGCTTTTGGGATGAGGATTTTGATCTCAACCTGGGAGTCAGAGCACGCACTTGAACAGCATTTTAATGAGCTTATGGTTCAAAGCCATTTATTATCTGTTATAACAGGCCTTTCATTCCACTGGCAGCCTAATTTGCATGGCTTGTTGTAATTAACACCGTAAAATGTTTAAACAAAAGTACAGCTAGAAATTAAATTTACAGGCACAGAATTCAATAGCAGGCGAATAAACCTTTGATTTGTTTCTCTCCTTTGGCAAGAAAGTGATTAGCTCAAATTAAATTTAGGAAAAGGCTCTCGGCTTGAAATGAGTGATTTAATGAAAAAAAGGCATCCCAGACTTGTGGGGCAGCTCGGAGGAAAGCTGGCATCTCACTTGAAGGGAAACTTCACTGTTTGGGGAGGGAGAGATGTGTGCCTCCCCCCCCAAACCTGTGTCAGCAGGATGGTGGCCTTGCTTTCCACCAGCTCCATCTCTCCATGCTCTGGCAACTATTTTGGGGGGTTTGTATGGAGTGGGACAGGGATATGTTGGTGGAAGGGTCCCAGGGGGTTGGACAGGGCTTGGGGCAGCCCTGGTGTAGTGGGAGGTGTCCCTGCCCAGGGCAGGGGGTGGAGTGAGATGGGCTTTGAGGTCCTTCCAACCCAAACCACTCTGGGATTATTCTGTGGTGGTTTGGAAAACCTGCCAGGAGCTGATCTGAGCACGGGGATTGCCCTGTTCCCAGGGGGCTGCACATGGTGTCCAGGGACAAGGTGCTTCTGCAAAAGCCTCCTTTGCCCTGCAAGAGGCTTCAACGTCTTCCTCCCCAGATGAAGTCATCAAACCCAGGCTGTGGCTGCCCTGATTTATGCAGGAAGTGCTAAAAAGAAGATTATATTGTGAGAAAATGGTCTCTGGGTGAGCTTTAGATTCTCCCCTATTGTTCTGGGGTTTGGTTTCAGTGCTGTGGCTGTGATTTGCATCCTCAGGACTCACTTGGAGCGTCTGGGGCCGAGGCTCAGAGGGGTCCATGTGTTGTATTGAGAGACTTGTGGGGGAGTGGGTGCTCCCTGGAGCCAGGATTTGTGGACTGGGGACTCCTGGGGACTCATCCAGCTGATGTGCAGGAAGGTGTGCTTGTCACACAGTGGTGTTTTTGTGGGGTGTAGCGTGCCCGTGTCTCTCCCCAGGGGCTTCTGAGAGGCTGATTTGGGGTTTTGGAGGGTCATTCTCAGGGACAGGTTGATGCTGAGCACCCCAAGGGGTTTGTCCAAAACCCCTTCAGTGGGATGTTGCTGTAGAGGATGTTCCTCAGCAGGTTGAGGCTTGAAAAAGCTTAAAAGAAGCTCTGTCCTGAAGTTTTGTAGGATGAAAATTGGGACAGTGATGGAGTGATGGGAAGTTTCAGGTCTTGGCCACCTCCTGGGCAGCTTGATAACCCTGAAGTGGCTTTTCCTCCTGAAATCCCTCCTGGATTGGAGTAAAAACCACCCACAAGGACCTGCTTGTGTAGAGGACACAAAAATACAGAACTAAAAGTAATTTAAAAAAAAAAGAGAAGCTGGTGTGCACCAACACCTCCAGGAACAGGATCAGAAATGTGGACTGATCAATTAGTTCATGTCTGGCGCTGCAGCAGGCAGTTCTCCATGTTGGTTTAGTCTCTATGAGTATTTTTTGCCCTTGCTCTGGCTGTTTCTCACTGTTCTCAAACTAAACCTTCAGCAGTTCAGGGATGCCTGACCCCTGAGCTGATACAAGATCTGCTCCTGACCCTGCCAGAGGATTCCTGAGCCTTTCTTCTGTGTTTTTCCCCCTCCCTCCAGACTCTGCTAGAAAAGATTCCCGTGATCCTGTTGCTGCCCCATCCCCTGGGGGGTGAGTGCTGATCCCCTGGGCCTGCCCATGCCTGGGGTGGCTTCTGATGGTTTAAATGCCCTCCAGAATTGCTCCTCACCCCAAAAACTGCTCTGCTGGGCCCTGGGGTGGCTCAGGCTCCTCGTTCCCCCACAGCACTTACATTTCAATGAGCCTTTTTTGCCTCCTAATCCTAATTTCTTTTTACATTTCATTTGCTATTCATTATCATAAATTATCTCCTTGCCTCTGTGTTTGATCTCTGCCCCAGCCACTCAATACACTTGAGATGAGCATTGTCCCTGCACCAGAAGACAAAGATGACCTCAAGCTATATGAAAGCTCATGGTTTGTGTCTTCAGTCCTTTTTTTTTTATTCTCCTTTTGATTTTTTGGGTTGATTTGCCAGGAGAAATGCAGCCCTTCACCCCCTGGGCACTGCAGCTCGTGAGCATCCACTCCACAGAGAATGAGAATTAATTTTGCACCAGTTGTTGACTTTGGGATCAAGTGGAAAGAAGGAGCATTTTGCTGTGACAGCCCCTGTGGATGGAGCACTTTGCAGGTTTAGGAGGGATTTGTCAAGCCCAAACTAGTGATTCTGAAACAGGAATCAAGCTTTTCCCCCCCCCTTTCTGTTTGCTTTGTAGTGTAAAGGGCCTTGTGCTGGAGTTTGCAGTTTAATCAGTGATTAACAAAAGGAAAAGTTGTGAAATTAGTGAAGACACAGGATTTAATGCCTAAAGTTTGATAATTGTGTGGTTGAGGTTTTTTTAACTCAAGATTAGAGGGTTTTGGTAACATAATAAGCTGCTATTACATGTCAGAATTTGAAATCTGCTTTTTCTAGTAGTGTTTCTTTTAAAAAAACCCAGATTTTCCCTGTATTTGCTGTCAGTTCCTCTGGCTTCCCCTTTTATTTTTGATTTGGAAATGACAAGTTTGGAACCATGTCAGAGTGTGGTGGGATTGGGAGTGCACTTTTTTGGCTCAGGCAGTGGAGCCTCAATTTTTGGCTGAGTATCCCTGGTCAGCCAGTGTGCCCTGTGCCAGACAGGACCCAACATGAGTCCCTTTCACCCCAAACCATGAGTGTGTGATCCTGTGTCTGGAGCCTGAGCTCAGAGCCTGGGGAGCAGCCTTGGAGCAAGTTTGGGCAGGGGGGCACTGGGGAGCAGAGCAGCTGTTTAGGGGGTTATTCCCAAACCCCAGCGTTATCCATCCCCCACTCCTGGGTGACTGTCCCCAGGTCTGGTGGGGTTTGTGCTGGAGGGTTGCTCTGGTGTCCCTGGCTCCGTGCTGGGATGGGAAAGTGGAGCCTCATACTGGGGGCTGTGGTTTTCTCCTGTATTTCTGTGCCAGTTTTTGAGAAGTGTTGGTGAAGAGGTTGTATTTCTAACACAGATATTTTAAATATGTATATGTGTGCATGTGCTGGGTTTTGTGGGTAGTGGGCACTGTCCATCCTTAGCCCCTAAACTGGGAGCTGCCTCTGAAGGTGGGGGGACATGGCATGGACAGAGAACCAGAGACATGTGGATTCCCCACCCCTGGGAGTGTCCCAGGCCAGGGTGGAGCCCCCTGGGGCAGTGGGAGGTGTCCCTGCCCAGGGCAGGGGGTGGCACTGGATGGTCATCAAGGTCCTAACCCAAGCCAACCCAGTGTGTGAGTCTGTGATCCTGCACTCCTGGGGACACTGATCCTGTGCTCTGGGCTTTGGTTGTGGCCCAGGTTGGGCTGGTGTATTTTTCTTTCCTCTGGGTCAGTGATTTCCTGAGCTGCCACCTCCAACCCTGTGGCTGGAAAGACTCCAGTACCACGCTTGATGCACCAGGTTTGATGTATCGTGTTTGATGCATCTCAAAATGTGTTTGCCAGTAAATAACTTCCAGAAGATGTGATCTGACATGGGTGTCAAGAAGAGCTGCTGGGATGGATGGAGGGATGGATGGATGGATGGATGGATGGATGGATGGATGGATGGATGGATGGATGGAGGGATGGATGGATGGAGGGAGGGATGGTTGGAGGGAGGGGGGGAGGGGGGGTG
>VXBA01000124.1:69369-109273 GCA_013399895.1 Serilophus lunatus
CCAGTGTCCCCCCAGTGCCCCCCAGTGTCCCCCCAGCTCCCACAGCTGCAGCCCCACAACAGCAGAGCCCTTCAGCAGGGCAGGGCTGAGAGGGGCATCCCTGGGGGGCTGCCTTGCCCTTTTCCCTGTCCCTGATCCCTACAGTGGTCCTGAACATTCCCTGCCTGCCCCTCTGAACCCCTGTGAGCCACTCCCTGGAGGTTAAATGCCATCATTTGAATATTTTAATTTGGATTCAAAGCCCTGTGGGAGTATTCCCTAGGACAGGCTCCTCTCCCTGCTCACACCAGTTGTGTCCCTTCCCAGGCTGAGTGTGGGATGCTGGTGTGTCACTCCTTCAGGAAAACATGGGTTTGTGGGAGTTTTCCCAGAGCAGCAGCTGCTGTGGTCCCAATTGTTGTCACAAAGCTGGTTTTTCCCTTGGTTTGCTTCCAAAGAAAAAGGTGTGTCTCAGTCATTCACCCTCACTGTCATTCCTCCTTCTGACTTCTGGAAGCACAGAATTTAATGGGCACATCATTTCAGCCACTATTTGGTGTTGTTCTGACTGATCAGTGACATCAGAATAAAGGCTGGGTGGGAGCAGAGCAGCAGAGCTGGGGTTGTTCAGCCTGTCCCTGGCGCAAACCTTGGGGTTGTGTCATTGCAGGAGCTCCTTGGGGTGACAGATGCCAGGTTTAGACGTCAAGCTCATGTGTCCCTTGGCCAAACCCACGGGGTTTGGGGGCAGGAAGCTGCACACCCCAACGGGGCAGCCCCCACCACTTCATTTCCCAGTGCCTCTCTTTGTGTTTTGTGAAGCTCCAATAAGGGATCCCAGCAATAACAGCATTTCATTGACTTTTTAACCCGAATTACATTGCAATTTGTCCCTTCAATTAGTTCTGCACTGTCTCAACTTGAGTTAAATAAGTGGTTTAAAGGAAAGTTCTCTTTTTGCTCAGCCCTTGCCCTGCTCTGTTGTGTTGGGGAAGGTGCTGGTGATGTTCCCAGGAGCCTCCTGCTCCATTGTCCCATGGCTGGGGCACTGGGGTGGGATGGGGGAGCTTTGGGGAACAGCTGTGCCCCCTGTTCTCACCCTTGACTCCTTGTTGTCAACTGGAGGCTTCGGTTCTCCATCCAACCCTAACCCAACCCTGTCTTTCCTCAGGTGGATAAGTTGCTTTTTAGGGATGTTTCAAAGGCTAATGGTGCTTCAGGGAGCTGATCCCGGGTCATCCCACAGCATTTTGGGGTCCTTTCAGCCAAGGCATCATTTTGCAATCACAAAAATACAGGAATTTTGCAGGCAATTGCAGACCCTGCCTGCACTTGGACAGAGTGAAATCCTTGGGAATCTGAGGAACAGTTTAGGAATTTCTTTGTGGGGAACCAAAGGGTTTGCAAACCATGTCCCGTTTGTGGGGCTGCTTGATGCTGGTGGGAAATCAGAGCGAAGCTGGACTGGGATGCTCTGAGGTTGGGAGAAGGGTGTGAGCACAGGAAATAACCTGGGAATTGCCTGGAGAAGAGAGGTGGGAGCCCTGGGGCTTGGCAGAGGCAGAGGCTCTGGCGATTAGTGCTCTTGACAGGGACTTTTATGGGCTGTGTCTTAACGAGCCTCCCTCTTAACCAGCAGTTCTCGGCAGGTGGTCCTTCTCTTCTCTTTCAAAGATGCTTTTGATGCCGCGGGTTTTGTTCCGAGAACAACGATGTGCTTGATAACCTTTGGGGCAGCTCTTTGAAGCCTCTTGGTTCTTGTCTTGGGCTGTTTGGGTTTTCTGTGTATTAAAGGCTTGAATAACTGATGGGGGTTTCTTCAGCATGAATTAAAACCCATCCTGGTCCAGGAAAACTCTGTCCTGGTCCAAGACAACCCCTGCTGTCAGAGCAGCCCTGGCCGTTGGTGGATGCAGTAACACACAGAAGGTGTTTGGTCCCTAATTAATCTTTAAATTCCTTATTTTATGAAGTGGGAATAGCTGGGGAAAACGCCTCTGGTGAGGAGCTGCTTTGCCCAGGGGTAGCTGGGAGACTGGTTTCTTAGCCCAGATTCCAGTTTCTGAGTCAGGATGTTGATTTAAGAACTGTCAAAGGGTTTTGAAGGCAGCAGCAATTTTATTCCTGAATAAGAGGTCACTACATAAAATTTTTGCCTCTTGGCACAGCTTGTGTTATAAATGTCATTGCTCTAGGTTTAAAGTGTTAATTTATGTGGTATATTGGGTTGGATTTAAAGGTCCCTGTAGACCTTTGAATCTCAGTAGCTAATGAGGCTTGCAGAAGAGAGCTTCAGAGAGGAAAAACTTACTGGCAGTGAGTAATGCTGGTGAAAGAGCTCCAGGATTGAGCAAGTTTTGCAGAGAATAATCAGAAATGATGGTGTTGGCCTTTGGGGTGTTTGAGTATTTCCAGCTATAGATCTCTCTGTGTCCCTGTCCTTCATCTCCCCATTCCTGGGGGAGGATTCTCTCTGCTGAAAACACTCAGGTTGAGTTTTCCCAAGTCTTAGACCAGTTCCAAGGGGACACAGCTCCTTGGGATGAGCTGAGACCCCTGAGCAGCGCCTCCCTTGGGCCTCCCGCTCCATCCCTGCTGCAAAGGGTCTGCTCTTCAAGCTCCAATCTCTCAGCTTGGCTAAACCAGCCTTCCAGAGATGCTTAGACTTGTCCTTCCTCTTCCAGCTGGCCTTGCTGAACTTCTTCCACCCCGAGGAGAAGCTGCACGTTGGGGACGAGGGGAGGCGCGTCCGTCGGAACAAGAGGAGTAAGGGCAGCGAAGGGCCCGACGGTGAGTCCTGCTCAGTTCCTCTCAGCTTTTGCTTCCAGGAGCTCAGAGTTCTGCAGCTGTAACTGTGTGAACTAATGCTGCTTAGGAATCCCACCCCTGACTCCTCTGACAGTGAGCTCTGTGCTCGTCCAAGGCTGTAATTTGTACTTTCGTGCTTTTAGTTGTTCTGCACACCTGTCTCTGCTTAAAATCATCAAGGAGCTATTCATAATCCAGCAAGCAGCTGGGAACATCTGGATCACGAAATGCTAACTGCTTTACGGGGCTTTGCAGTGCTGTGGAGCCTCAGGTGGATTCAAAGCCCATGTGAAGGGAAGTCAGAGCTGTACAGAGCTTGGAGTAAAAGAGTGGAAAGGTACCTGATTTCAATATGAGGAATTTAATTTCCAGTCCTGTCTTTTTATGCTTGTCAGGACTCTAAGACATGAGCATTTCCTCCTGGAAGAACTCCCACACTTCCCAACTGCAGGAATGCACAGGTGCCCTTTTATATGGAGAGGAGAAAGGACTGTGTGCCAGGGCAGGTGGGGAAGGGAATGGTGGAGCAGTGGCCTGTGTGTGGCTGGATGCCTGCAGAGCCTGAGTCCTCACTGTGTTATAACACTTAGTTTCCCTGTCCAGCTCCGTGAGTTTCCCATATCCCCCGAAACCTTCACAATTTCACAGTGGAAAAGCATTTCCCTGTGGCTCTGGTCCAAGAAGAAGCTTGGTGAAGCTGCCTGGATTCCTCTTCCCCGGGAATGCTGACAAGTTTGATGCCTTTGGTACAGACTCCCTGAGTGATTCCAGCTCGGTGTGGTCCGTCCTCTTCGGAGCCGGCGTCGCTCTGCTGCTCACATGGCTCAGGCAGGATCCCAGGCCTTCTCCACCAGCTCCTTGAAATCTCTCCCAGTGTCTTCACCAGCCACTTGTGTCGGTAGCAAGCTCCCAGTGGATGTGAGCAGCCCCAGTGGAGCGTCTCTGGCAGATGTTGGGAGGGATCAGCCCCGTTCCTGGGGCTGCCTCTGCGCCGCCAGATGTGCAGAGCGAGGCTGCAGGGGAGAGGGAGGTGCTGAAAGTCGGTGTCTAACGAGGGCTTTGCTCATCAGCCTTGTGCCTGGGTGAAAATGTGTTGTTCTTTTATGGCTGGCATTCCTTTCCCAGATTGCCTTTATGTTCCCTGGATGCTCAGAGTCGAGTCACTCCAGAAATGCAGAGCACTTCTACCTCTCATCCACTCCAGGGAATGGAGCTGGGGAAGGGGCTGAGGGAGCTGGGGGGGCTCAGCCTGGAGCAAAGGAGGCTCAGGGGGCTCCTGGAATTCTCTGCAATCCCTGCCAGGAGGGGGGAGCCGGGGGGGGTCGGGCTCTGCTCCCAGGGAACAAGGGCCAGGAGGAGAGGGAACAGCCTCAGGCTGGGCCAGGGCAGGGGCAGGGGGCACAGGAGGAGGGATTGGGGCCTGGCAAGGGGGGCCAGGCCTTGGCAGGGGCTGCCCAGGGAGGTTTGGAGCCTCCATCCCTGGAGGTGCCCAAGGAAGAACTGGCCATGGCACTGGGGGACAAGGTGGGCATGGGGCTCAGGTTGGACTCAATGGTCTTGGAGGGCTTTTCCAACCTCAATGATCCCGTGAATCTTATGTGTGTCTTTTTGTAAATTAGAGATTCCAACCCCATGGGTGATGGAGATGGGAAGACTTCTGGAGGGACAGGTTGTGCTCCTTGTGGCTTTGGCAAGTGGTTGCCTCGTGTTTGGCCGTGGTGGTTTTACTGTGTAGAGCAGCATTTAACAAGTGTGAGCTGTCGGGGCACACACTGACCTTGTAATGACCGTAAAAATCAACAAACAAACAGAGCCCATCCCTGGGGGACTTGTGCTGCTTGGTTTAGACCTGTGTGAAGGACTCTTGGGAATCCTTGCCCTGACAAATGAGTCGTGTCACGGGACCCACAACACCGTTTTCCTTGCGAGTTTTGCAAAGGGAAAGTTGATCAAATCTTTGATCTCCAAAGAGCCTCCAGAAGATAAAAGTGGATGAACCATAAATTCCCAGGAGGAAGGAGATGTGCTTTCCACTTGAGGCCTCGTTAATATTTGTCTGGAATTAATTTTATGAACTTTCAAGTCCTTTCACACATGCAGTGAAAGACCAAAGTGATCCCAGTGTGGAAGCCGTGGTTGGAGGGTCCGTCCCCTGCTCCGTCCCCTTCACAGCTCTTCCAGTCCTGCTCATCTTGGTGCCAACAACAGGCTGGCTTTGAGGCTTTATGAACATCAGAAATAACCTGGTTTCTTTCTTTTAAGCCTTTTCTTTTAAGAGGATTTGCTTCCAAGTCTTTTGCTGTGACGAAGGTGGGGTTGGGACCGGGCAGAGCTGGTCCCAGCCAGCCAGGGGAGAGGGATGGTCAGGGCTGTGCCCAGAGCACGGAGCCACAGGGGTGGGACATGGGAGGCCACGAGCAGCAAAGCTGCTTTGGTGCCTCTGTGTTCAAAGCCCAAGAAAAAATCGAGTGTGATGGTGCAAAGCCATCGGTTGGATCCATCACTCCAGTATTTCAGAGCCTCCTTCTTTGAGGCCTCTGTTCTCAGCCCTCTGACCCTCCTGACACATTTTGTGATGGTGTTGGCTTCTTTTTTGTTTGTGTCCCTCCACACACAGTGCCTGCAGCCAGTCAGAGCAGCCAGGGTCGTGTCAGAGCTGGCCTGGCTCCCCCTGCACGTCTGTCCTGGGGGCTGCTGCCTGTCCTAACTCCTGAGATCAGCATCTTGCAGTCATCCCTCTGTCTGTTCCCCCAAACCCAACATTTGCAGAGCTTTCAAAACCACAACCAGCTTTTCCTGCTCCCAAGGACCAGGATTGTCCCTTTTCCATCTTATTTTTACTGATTTTTCTTCCTCCTGTTGTGACCAGCTCCACCTGTCGCTTGATCTCCTTTAGTTCCCTAAAACCTGACCCTCTCCAAAGCCTCTTCTTCGTTTTCCCTCTTCCCCTCCTTCCCTTTTGCCCTGGTGTATTTCTGCTGCTGTGGAACCACTGGTGCTCCCAGAAGAACAAATCATTCCGGAGCTGCTAATTAACAACAGTTGTGCTAAAAGGAACCATCAGGAATGTTAAATTAGTCCACTTTTAAATAAACTGGGTATGAAATGTTAGATCTCAATTCCCAGAGTGCCAGTAAAAATGCTGCTGGCTCTTTGCTAACAAAGCCAAAATCTGGGAGTAGCATGGTTGTAACTACAGAGACAATTCCGTGCTCTTGAGGTTATAAATAATGACAGAGCATTTACAAAGCAGATGTCAATAGGACTCTTTAAAAAACATTGTTTTAAACAAATAAAATAGTTTCTTTTTCTCCTACTTTCATCTCTGTTCCCAGTTAGATCCCTGCCGGGCTGCTTTCCTGGTTTCTGGGTTTTTTTGCTCTTTGGGTTTGGGGTTGTTGCTTGGTTGGGTTGTTGTTTTTTTTTTTCTTTCCTAGATTTTTTCATATTGAGCTTGGTGAGAAACATCAGGGATTGTTATCCAGGCTTTGATTTGGAGCAGGGCAGCTGGGAAGAGGCTGAGCAGATGGCTGTCCTTAAGCTGACAACAATTTGGTTCCTACTACTTTGGCAGTTCTTCCTGCTGAGGAAAGTCCTGGAGGAGAACTCGAGGGCTCCACTGCTGCAAAAGGATTTTGCCTGAAGGAAAAATTAAATTCTGGGGGAGCAGAAGCTCCTCCTGATCCCTGCTTCTACCTGGAGCTTTGGAAGTGCTGCACCAACTTTGTGGGTCCAGAGTTTCACCCTCTTAGAATTCGCTTGGTGGCTTTAGGGTGATTTTAGGATGGGTTTGGGTGGTTTTAGGATGATTTTAGGGTGGGTTTAGGATGGATTTAGGATGTTTTTAGGGTGGGCTTAGGATGATCTTACAGTGGTTTTAGGATGGGGTTTGTATGGTTTCTGGATGGTTTAGCAAGTAGCTGATGCCAGAGTCTTTTAGGGTGGTTTTAGGGTATGTTTAGGTTAATTTTTGGATGTTTTCTGGAGGGTGTGGCAGGCAGGTGATGCCAGCCTGGCTTTTAGGGTGGTTTCAGGATGAGGTTTGGATGTTTTCTGGAAGGTTTGGCAGGCAGGTGATGCCAGCCTGGCTGAGGGTGCCAGGCTCCCTTTGGCAGCCTCAGTCCCAGAGGTGCCATGTCCCATCCATTCCCCCATCCCAACCTGGCAGCACTAATGATGCAACAGGACTTCTCCCTCCCCACACCCCCTTTTTTTGTTTTTGATATGCAGCTCACAACAGTGACTTTTCCTGCAGGCTTCCTCTCCTGTGCAAAGGGCAGGTTCGTCCCTGTGCCTGCAGAACAATCAGTGCCTTTGTGTCAGCCCCCAGCAATTCCCCAAAGCCCAGCATTCCCAGAAACGCAGATGGATGCAGGGTGATAGAGCCTCATTGTGCTCTGAAACCATGGTGATGAGCAGGCAGTAAATACAGAACATTTCCTGGACACTGGAGCACGGGAGAAGCTCCCCAAAGGGAAGGCTCACCACAGAGTGCTCCCTCTTACTGATTTCCTGCAGAATGTCTCCACGATTTCCCCCTCAGTGGGATTATGTTGATGTTTGAATCTTTGGGGACGATCTTGATCCCTTTCCTGGGAGGTTGCTGTCGCTGTTTGTTGTTGCTGTGATGAAGTCGAGGCTGCAGCTTATTTGCAGATCCTTATCCATGTGTTTTTCTCAGGCTTATGATAACAGGGATCTGTGTAAGCTCTTGTACCTTAAAGCCCAGAGGGATGTTTGGGTGCTGGTTCCACCCCTGTGACAGCCCTGGCACAGGGTGCCCAGAGGAGCTGTGGCTGCCCCTTCCCTGGGAGTGTGCAAGGGCAGGTTGGAGCCACTGGGACAGTGGCAGGTGTCCCTGCCCAGGGCAGGGGGTGGCACTGGATGAGCTCCAGGGTCCCTTCCCATGGAAACCACTCCATGATTCTATGAACTGCTGGAGTCCAGAGTTCCTCACTGACCTCTGCTGTGCTGCTGTCCCAGCTGGATGTTAAATATGAAAAGCAGTGAACTTGCTGGGAGAGGTACAGACCCAGTTGTGCAGAGGCTGGGGTGAGGAACTGTCCTGGCTCACAGGGCTCACAGTGGTCACTGTGTCCTGACCCATCTGCAGCCTCTGTTTGCCTCCTGGCTCCTTCACCAGCCCTTCCAGTTGGGATCTGGATTGTTCCAGAAAAAACCCTTCTTCATTGCTGGGATATTTATAAAGCTGTGATTAAGTGCTGCTGATTTGTTCCATCCGTGGAGCTGCTTTGGGGGGGTGTTTGTCCTTCCCTGGGTTGGGATGAGGTGCCAGGATGGCCACTGGAAGAGGTGGAGCTGCTGAGCACGTTCAGGAGCCTTGGGATGAGAAGGAATTCTCTGGCCAGTGTCCCCTCGGGGGCATTTCCAGACACTTGCACTGAGGGCACTGGTGGGTGGGTGCAGAGCTGCCCCCATGGATCCTGGGGCTGTGCTGGGGCTGGAGGTGCCCCCCTGAGCCCTTCCCACAGCTGCACATTATCCAGGGCCTGGAGTTATTGGAAGTGACTGGTGATTCCATCTGAATTCCACTTCTGAGAACAGGGGGCTTTTCGGAGCGCCTCGGGTCAGACGCTCAACTTGAGGAATCTCAGAGAGTTTCTTGTGTTACAGAACAGGGCCAGGGCTAATGAGAGGAGAGCAGATGTTCAGAGGGGCAGGAATGTGGTTGCAGTGAACTCTGTGCATCTGGGCCACGGGTGCCACACACTGCAGCTCCTCTGGTAGCTGCTGAGCCCTTTCCCACAGCGTGAGAGGCTCCATTGTCTGTTTGCTGGAGCAGTTGCAGCTGAGCTTTGATTTCTGTGCATGAACCAGCTCTGGCCACATCCAGGGAGGGTTCTGCAGGCACACACGAGTTGCTCAGCACATGCTCCCGAGCCCATCTGGTCGCTCTAAGCCGAGGAACTGGTGTGGAGCTGGATCACATCCACCTTCCCAGCAGGCAGGTGTGGCAGTGCCTGCTCAGGTCCTGCCCCAGGGACTGCAGGAAGGCTCCTCCTGCAGATTTTGGGCTGAATGAGCTCGTTTTTGTCTGGGCCAGGCAAGGACTAGGAGGGGATCTCACCAATCCATACAAATATCTCCAGGGGGTGTCAGGGGATGGTGCCAGACTGTTCAGTGGTGCCCAGTGACAGGACGAGGAGCAATGGCCATGAACTAAAACCCAGGAAATCCCACCTCAGCATGAGGAAGAACTTCTTTCCATGGAGGGTGGGAGAGCCCTGGACCAGCTGCCCAGGGAGGGTGTGGAGTCTCCTCTCTGGAGACATCCCAAACCCCCCTGCAGACATCCCAAACCCCCCTGGAGACATCCCNTCCCCCATGAGACATCCCAACCCTCCCTGCAGACATCCCAACCCCCCTGGAGACATCCCAGACCCCCCTGGATGAATTCCTGTGCCTCCTGCTCCAGGTGGCCCTGCCTGGGCATAGGGATGGACTGGGTGATCTCCAGAGGTCCCTTCCAATGCCAGGGGAGCTGTGGTTGTGTGAATGGCCAAGCCCAGAGCTGCTGAGCTGGTGGTGGCAGCTGTGGACTTGTCCCCATTTGTGGCTTGTCTGGGCACTCCGTAAAACCTGCCTGGCAGCCTGGAGACGAGCTGGGAGCTGCAGAGCTGCACTGGGGGACTCTGTGGGGAGCCAGCTGTGTAATGGGGTTTGTGATGGGGTTGCTGTTTTCACGAGGGCTTTGTTGACCATGGTCTGTGGAGACATTGCTGGAGCCATGGCTGGTCCCACTGTGGATAAATACACGAGTTGGCTGAGCCAGGCACTGCTTCCCATGTCCTGACTGCTGGGGGACTTCACTTGGGCTCCCCAAGAGTGGTGAGGTCTATTTTAGGTTTGTTTTCCCTCTTTTTTCCCTCTTCTTTTCTCCCCCCTTTTCATATTCATCCAATCTTTCCAAGG
Source organism: Serilophus lunatus (assembly GCA_013399895.1). Taxonomy (NCBI): domain Eukaryota; kingdom Metazoa; phylum Chordata; class Aves; order Passeriformes; family Eurylaimidae; genus Serilophus; species Serilophus lunatus. The sequence continues at coordinate 79,090 of VXBA01000124.1, forward strand.
GGTGATGGGGTCTCTCTTGGGTTTCTCCCTTTCCCCTCTTCTTCCCTCCCTCTTCTTTTTCCCTCTCTCCTGATTCATCCAATCTTCCCACACAAGTGGTGGGGTCTCTGTTGGATTCCCTTCTATTTCCCTCTTCTTTTTCCTTCCTTTTCCCCCTTTTCAGAGCCATCCTCTCATAGGTGTGGGTGGCTGCACAGAGGCAGATCCCTGGCTGCAGCTTCCATGCAATTAAACCATCAGCTCACAGCTCGGTGCTGCAGAGGGTTTTCCATCCAATCAGGCAAGAATTACAGACAGGAGGAAGGAAAACATGTCCAGTTCTGCAGACATGAGACAGTGCAAGAGATTCCCTCCCACCTGCCCTGGGTCCCTGATGGGTCCCCGTGGTGGGAAGGGCGCCCTTCAACCATCCAGCAAACAATTTGGGGGAGAGCCCCTCGTGGGCTGGGTTAAAACCTTGCTGCAGCCCCACTTGGGAATCGTTTCTGCTGGAATTCATGACATATGTTGGCTGTTTATCTTAGTGGGATGTGACTTGAAATGTCAGAGTGTTTTGTGTTAAGCAACAAGCGGATAAAACAAACAAAATAAAAACACAGCCGTAACACTGGGCTTTAAATCGGTGGGTTCCAATCTGTGCTATTGATAAGGGGAGCAACAGGGTGCAGTGCTGGATAGAAAACCAGCCCTGTGAGTCCAGCCAGGGCCAGAAAAAAAGCCCTGGGATACTCGAATTAGAACTAGTAATGCTGTTTGTCAGCTCTGCTTGAGCAGCCAGGGCTTGGAATCCAACCTAAGTGTCTGAAGGGAAACAAAAGGCACATCATCTCCTCCTTCCATAGCCAGCAAGAGTGTGGAAAATGAAATATGAAGGCCACAGGTTCTGGTGTGAACCCCAGGAACTTGGCTGGGACTGATTATGTGGGAGCAGAGTTAAGAAGGGTGGAGATTTATGTTTGATTGGCTTTGTGTGTTTTTGAGGAGGCAGTGCAGGGTTATTTTGCCAGCAACAGTGGCTCTGTAGTTAATTGGGAGCAGGATTTTGTCTTTGCTCATGAACACATTTGCACTGTGGTGTCCTTGCACCTACTCAGCAGAGACTGGAGGTGGTTTTTTAGAGCCTTCATGGTACCAGCAGGTTGTCCTGGTGCCTTGCCACTGATCCCAGAGCGGGTCTGGATGGGATGGAGGAGATAAACCAACCTGGCTGTTCTTTGTGTCCTATAAAGTGATGGAAATTCCTGTTGCAGGGAGTAAGGGCACATTTACCTGGAGGGGGTTGGTGACTGATGGTCCCTTAGGTCTGTCTCTTGCTCACACTTGGGTTCTGATCACCTTGAGCTGCAGTGACCAGATTTTTTCCCTTGAATATGATTCAAAATCAGGATAAACCACATCCCAGCCTCCTGTCACTGTTGGGGTTATCTCTGTATATTTGGGGTTATCTGTCCTTAGAAGCTTGACCAGGTTATTCCCTGAAGAGTCCTGGGTTTTGTCAAACCAGGCAAAAACCCCTGAGTGTTGGCAGGAGAAAAAAACCATCCTCAGCAAGAACAAAAGAAACCTGTTCTGTGGTGAGATCTTGGGTCGTCTGAAGCTGCTTGGGAGGAGAGATTGTGGCTCTGGCATCTCGTGTCACTCCAGGGACTCCAGGGATGAGCTGTGACTTCTCCCTGTTTGTTTTCAGACTGATGAGCTTGAACTGGGGTCTGGTGTATGGGATCAGAGGAATAGGGAGGGAGCAGGCTGCTGATCCTTGGGGCTCCTGCAGCAGCATCTGCTCATCTGGATGACACATGGATGGAGCCTTGTCCTTTGGTGGAATGCGAGGAGAGGAGCAGTGAGGCAGCAGAAGGCCACTCTCATACCAAACCCACCACAAGAGAAATGATTCTCAGCCCTTGGTGTCACTGCACAAGCTCCTCTCACACCCTCTGCCCAAGCAGCCCCACAAGTGACCTCGGTGTGGGACACTTTCCCTGGAGACATGGGGAAAGTCCATCAAAGAGCTGAAGAATTGCCTCAAAAAGTGGATGTAGCCAAGGGAGTGCCTCAGAGAGCCCAAAATGAGCTGCAAACTCTCCTTGATCTCCCAGGCTGAGAGAGACTGGCTTTGGGTGTGGGGCAGCTCAGTCCTGCACAGGGGTGGGGTGTCACAAGCGTCAGCCACGAATTGGTTCTGAGTCGTTTGGGGGGACTCAGCAGCCTGGAACTCCAGAATGGGACAGGGAGCCACTGGGCAAAGACCCCTGAAGTGCAGGGCAGTGTTTGTGCAGTGCAGGTGCAGCAGCAGGCAGGGCTGTCCCCCAGGCATCCCCCTGGGAACTCCCAGTAGAGGGACTGCTGCTCTGTGAGGTGCTGCCCTGGGGAACCTCAGCTGAAGATGTAGCCAGAAAAACGCCAGTAAGGTCTTTTCACACACGAATTTTGCAGAGCTTTAAAGCAAAACTGAAACAGAAGCAGAGGGAGGAGCACCAGTGGTGGTCAAGAGAAGCTGAATGGCCCTGGGCTCTGCCCAACACACAAACACATCAGGCAGTGCTGTTTCATCTTTCCCCTGCCTGTTCTCTTGCAGAATGCATTCCCTGTATTCAGATTTATTGCAATTAGTTCTAGCCTTGTACCAGGGCATCACATCCCTGACTTGGGTTCATCTTGTAAACGTGGGCAGCAGCATCTTGCCTCCACACTTAGCATCAGACCCCCCTCCTTCTCATCCCACCCCTGAAAAAACCCACTCTGGGAAAGCACACCAGAGGTTTGGAGCAGCACACGATGTCTTTTACTCCTGGGATATTTTCCTACATCTATAATTTATCCTATTTCCTAAATGCTCTGGAGTAACAAGGCTGCTCCTCAACACCCCCCATTCCTTTCTGTCTGGAGTTGGTGAAGCAGCACTTTCTTTTCCAGGGAAAGGGAAAAAAATCCCTCTTGTTCCAGTGTTTGTATCACTGACTGATGGTTCAGTAGGGTCCAAGAAGCTTTCATCTGGATAGACCAAATTTCCTGAAAATGTTCAAAACATGTTGGTTCCAAACCTCCCCCAAACCACATGTTCTAGATTAAGCCTGTGTTGGGAGCTGACATCCTTCTCTCCCCAGCTCCACTCCAGTCTGGGATTAATAAGGCCACACTTAAAAATATTTGAAGAGCTTTACATATCTCCTACCCATGAGGATGAAGTGAATGTCCTTGCACTGGAGCTGTGAAGGAAACAACTGGGTTTTTGGAGGTTTGGCCAAGGTCAGTCAGTCCCTTATTCACTGGGACATCTTAAATCCAGGCTGGCAGGAGGTTTGTCACTGCTTGAATCTCAGGAGGCTTCTCTTTCCACCTTCACATTGGTCAAATAGGGGTAGAGGGGCTGGTTGGTGGGCTGGACTTATGGAATCCTAGAGTCCTTGAGGTTGGAGAAGCCCTCCCAGCCCATGGAGTCCCAGCTGTGCTCCATCCCCACCTTGTCCCCCAGCCCCAAGCACTGAGTGCCACAGCCAGTCCTGCCTTGGGCACCTCCAGGGGTGGGCACTCCAACCCTCCTTCCAGGATCTGAAGGGGAATCCAGGGTGGAGCCCCCTGGGACAGTGGGAAGTGTCCCTGCCCAGGGCAGGGGGTGGGATGGGATGAGCTTTGAGGTCCCTTCCAACCCAAACCATTCTATGACTTTACCATTTTAGGTGTATTCTGAGAAGGAGGGAGAAGTGATGTGGTGTTTATGGATGACACTGACACCTCATTAGTCACCACGTTTTGCTTCTAATTGGTTTGTGACCTGGGATGAGGATAATTTCTCAGTACCCTCATGCTTTCATCTCTCTGGGCAGAAGAGTGATGGAAACACAGAGATGGCTCAGTGGAATTGTCAGGTCTTACACATTCCCCAAACCAGAGTTTTGCTTAGGTAAGGAGATTGATGGTACACCTCAGTAACTTAGTGCCAAAAAAAATAGACAAGGGACACCTTAACAATCCCAGCAGTGAACTCTGAAAACAGGTTGGCACAGCCTACAAAGGATGGTTGGACACCTAAAAATGGTGTACCTTCCCCAGGCTGGCTGAACACCTTGAAATCACTGGTTGGGGGTCTTTGATGCTGCTGGAACATGGTTGTGGCACTGGACAGCTTCACCCTGCTCTTGGCATCTGGGAATTCAAGCATGTTCAGCAGCCTCCATAGGTATGTCCTTTGTTTGGCTGATTTCTATAATGGTCAACCTTTTATAGGTTTTATATAAAGTAAGCATAATTACAAAGATCTGTTCCCATCAATAAACCCAGTTTGAACTGTTTTGCAGGAATTCCAACTATTTCTTGTTAATCCACACACACACAGCTAATAAGGGAACACAGGGGGGGTTTAATATCCTATTTATATATCTATATATATCAGCATATGTCCTGAAGGAGCTTTGGGTATTTCTGTATTTATAGTAAATCATAGCAGTGTGTAGCGTGAGGAAAGAGAAATTGGAGGGGGGGGGAAGTAAACTCTATTAATCTTTATAAGAGAAAACATGTCACATGTAATATCCTTGAGTTGCATCACCATCTGGTTTTTTTTTCTGAAGCCCTTGGAAGTGATCCAGCAGATGGTAGGGCTGCAGGAGCTGGAACCTGCTCCCTGAAGCATGGGTAGATGTCTTCTGCTGCTTGCTGGGCCACAGCTGTGGCTTTGCAAACCAAAAACTCGTCTCCTGCAAATGTTTTCTTCAGCTCAAAGTGAGAAGTTTGTGTCTGAACCCACTGTGCTTCTGCTGGAAGTGACTTGGAATTGCTTGGAGCCACTTGTGGTGGCTCTGTGGGATCCCAGGGCGGCTCTTTGCTTGGAGTGGCATTTTTTGTTATACAGAGATGTCTTTCCTCCTTGTACCTTTCCTCAAAGTTTACCACTCTTGCTGGCTTGATATTCCCTCCTTTTCTGTTATCCTTCCCTTTTCTTTTCCCAACACATGTGGAAGATAAGCTTTTGGAGAAGTCTAGCTCTGGAATGCTGCTCAAAGCCAGCGTCTCCAGAGCCCAGAGTGCAACATTCCTGCTCTCACCTTTGCTGGGGAAATCCCATCCTGGGATGGAGAACTCATCTGGCAGAGGATAGAGCTGGCCTGAGATTCTACAGCAGGGCTCAGGGGCTTTTCCTACAGGAAATCAAATGAAAGGGAATATAAATGTTAGGACTAGATCAGGCAGCTTAAACATTTCAAGTCAGACCACAGCCTGCCCCAGAGCTCAGTAGCAACAGCTTCAGTAGTTTGGCAAAAACAACCTTAAAAATAACTTTCCAAAGGGACTGATGAGCCCTCAGATCCCTTCCAGACACGTGCTCCTTCCAGGGAGCCTTCTCACCCCCAACTCAGGATGTGCCAGTGCTGTCCTTGAAGCCCTGACAGGTCTTGTCCCTCCATGCCCATCACCAGAGCCTTTCCCAGTGGTGCTCCCACCCCTTTCCCAGCACTGATGGCCAACCAGTCGAGCTCACTTGACCACTTCTGGACCATCCCAGGAGCCCTCCTGTGAAATGTTTCGCATTTCAGCTCATGATCAGGACTGGCTGCGTTGCTCCCAGGATTTCCACACCCTGAGTGGAAGCAGGGATGTCTTCTGGGGGTGATTCCGTGTTAGGATTGCACTTCTGCCTTGCCTGGCTGAGCAGCAGCAACTGAACCTCAAAGCACCTTAAAGCACATCCAGTTCCACTCCCTGCCATGAACAAGGACACCTTCCACTGTCCCAGGTTCTCCAAGCCCCATCCAACGTGGCCTTGAACACTTCCAGGGATGGGTCATCCCTTATGTTATGGAGTATTATCCCTGTGTTCAACCACTGCAGCACTGAAGAAGCTTTAGTGCCTAAACACTGGGTTGTGGCCCCTGAAAATCCTGGCTGAAAGGATATTTTAATTCCAATTTTTCTCCTCTGCACATCAAGAGTTGCGACAACATCCGCCAAGCTCCCGAGCTTTGTGCCTCGGCACCTTTTGTTCTGAGGGGAGTATTGATCTGAAATTTCAGTGGCCCTCAGCTTCTTGCAGTCAGTAATTTATTACCATTGCAGCCTAAATTGAGCAAGAACTCATGAATTGGCCAATTTGAGCAAAACTGAGGGAAACTCTTGTGCTCTGTCAGCTGAACCTCCAGCTCCGTGCTACCATTACATTGCCCACCCCTGCTATTAGAGGTGAACAGATGCAAACCCCAGAGACTCAGAAGCTCCCAGGCCTAATAATGCTGCTTTTTTTTTTTCTTCCCCCCTCGTGTCAGAAGTATTCTCTGTGTTTGTCAGAAGATTCACTTGCAGAGCAGTAACATCTCTCTCTGCCGTGCCTGGAACAGATGCGTGTGTTGTAATATGGACTGTGAACATTGCCATCCCATGTGGTTCTCATTCCTCCCATTCATCTTTGAAGCTAATTGGTTGCAGGCAGCCTCGATGTGCCTGGCTGGCCACAGCTATTTGTACTTTCACTCTGGTTGTGGCTCTGGTGGTGTGATCTATAGAACATGAAATAAACTCTCGTGACTCCGGCGGCTCTCCGGCCTCGCTGGCTTGGGACGTTTTTTCCTCCTTGTTGGAAATGTTCTGAACTAGTTGGTGCCTTCAGTGAGCTCAAGAATTGCAGAAAGAGGAGCCTGTTTGCCCAGTGTCAAATGTCCCGTTGTTTGTCTGCCCGTGGTGGAGCTGCTGGTGTGGATTCGTGGTGAAATGTGGGACTGGCATCCTTGGAAACCCATGGGTTGTCCCACCTACCTGTTCTAATACTGCAAATGCAGTAAAAAATAGTGAATTAGCAGAAATGGTAATTTAGGTCATCGAATCTCAGACTGGTTTGGGTGGGAAAGCACCTTGATGACCATCCCATTCCCATCCAACCTGCCCTTGGGCACTCCCAGGGATGGGGCAGCCACAGCTTCTCTGGGCACCCTGTGCCAGGGCCTGCCCACCCTCCTAGGGAAGAACCTCTTCCTAAAATTTGTAGTCCATACCATTTATAGATAATGCCATTTATAGATGATTCCATAACATTCCCATACAGCACAATGTAGGGAAATTAATATTCCTGTTGAAAAGTCATCAGGAAGGTTACTGGGTGTTTCTCTGGTCCTTCTCCCATCTTTTCTCTTACTAACTGGGAAAATGGCACTTCTGTTGGGAATGTGCCTTTCCCCAGCACCTCAGACTCCAAGCAACCCCCTTACCTTCCCTTTGCTATAATTCTGTCTCAGTTAAAGGTGATTTCAGCCACCAACACGTGCTAAAACCCAGGTTTAGAGGGATTTCACTTATGAACAGCGAGGGAATATTTGGGGAATTTTGCAGTTCATCCCCATCCGTGATTAATTCTTGGGGAAGCAGTGGAACATGTTTCACACTTCAGCCTTTGCTAAGAAAGTCCTGTCATTTCTCAGCTTCACTATAAATATTTTCTCTTCATGTTAGGGAGGTTTGGGTTCCCATTGTTTGAAACAGCCAGTTCATAATAATTCTTTGCTTTGTGTTTTTTTAGTGTTTTATTCGTATTTTTAAACAACTTGGCTCACAAGGATTCAGCAGAGGGTTGGACCAGATGATCTTTAAAGGTCTTTTCCAACCCAAACCACTGTGTGATGCTCTGATATTTGGGTTACTGCTCTCAGCTGAGACCATTCCCTTGCAGCTTCATGGAGCACAAATACATCCATTGTCCACTTGGAAAATAAAATGGCAATGGGGATTTGCTCCAATGAAATGATCCCTGAATTTAACTAGTTTCTTGGGTTTTTTTTCTCTTTGTAGGTCCAAGTTCAGTGAAAAACAAGAAAAAGGGTAAGTTTGAGTTTTAACTTTCCTTTTTGTGCTTTGTCACCCAGCTGCAAATGAAGGAGAAACCAACAGCATCTTCCCTCTCCAGAAGGGGCAGGGATAACACCCATAACACCCTTCAACCTGACTTAAATGCTGAAGGAAGTTAATTATGTTGTATAATTAAATAGTTGATTGGAATTGAGTCATGAACCAGCATCAGGAGCCAATTGCTCTTTGCCAGCCTTGGCTTTCATCCCAATCCTGCCAACCTGCAGGTTGGGTTCTCCTTCAAACCCACCCAACTCAACGTGGACACACCTGGCACCCCACTTTTCCTTGTGTTAACCTCAGAATTACCATTTTATGTGCCCATTCCCAGTGTTGCTGAGCCCACAGGGACTTCAGTGAGGTGTCTTTGTCTTTGATGATGTTCCTCAGGAAGTTTGCAGTAATTGGGTGGGTTTTAAAACACCTATTGATGGATTGTTGGGTTATTCAGGAGGCAGCTCTGTGTTCTGTGGGGCTCCTGATGCCATCCTTCTGCAGGACACCTTTGGTCCCACACAGCCAGCGAGTCAAAGGTGCTGAGTTGCTTTGTCAGCTCCTCCTCAAAAGCATGATCCCAGGGAAACACAGCCAGTGACCTGCTTTTGCTCCTTGTAACCTTCCAAATGTGGTGTTTTGAAAGCTGTGTGTCATGCTCACAACAGGTTGTAATTAAGTGCCCACCATCAACAGCTTTCCACGTCCGTGCTACTGCAACAACACCCCAAATCACTTTAATGCTTGGATGAAAACTCCAGATCCACAGCTGAGACGTGGAAACAGGCCACAGTTACTCTAAGAAGCAGCATAAAATTTTATGTTGGAGAAGTTTGTCCTGACAAAGCTCAGAAACCCTCATCCCACATTAAATCAGCCCAACTAATAACAGCTGATGGCTGCAGTGTTCAGGGCAATTCCAGAGGGGCAGGGGGATCTCCTAGAGCTGTATTGTATACAGCTGTATTTTATGGTATTGTCACATTTAATTCTCTTTAGAGTGACAGCTTCTTGTTTGATGAGGGAGGATTAAGGAGCACTCCCTGCTCTGCCTGCTCTGAGTTTCAGAGCCCGCCTGGTACGTGGGTACAGACACGGGAGACTTGGCAGGCTGGGATTTGGGTGCTGGGACCTTCCCAGGAGAGCTGACAGAGGGGCTGGCATCCCCTCAGGCAATAAATCAAGCCTTTTTTTGCCTCGTGAGTTTAACAAGTGATGTCTGTTAGTGCAGAGGAACAGTCGAGGTGTCTCGAAGGGTGGGAACGTGTCATGTGCAATTGCCTGGCTGCTCAACCAGCAGCTCCCTTAGTAGCAGACCAGATTTGTGAGGCAGATGAGTCAAAGCAGCTGTAGTTTGTACCCCTCTTGGGAAGGACAGGCAGGAGTGACAGCAGCAGCAATTCCTGGCTCGCTGTGTACGATCCTTCCTTCGCGTGGGCTGCATGGGGGGGCTGAGAAGGGAGAAGGGGTTCAGTGTTTTAGGGGAAATAGGTGGTGGGTGAGATTCCCATTTGAGTCATTCCCAAAAGCACATCATGGTTCAGAGAGGAGAAATGCTGGATTAGAGGAGAGCAGGACTGTGGCCAGCTCAGGTTGGAAGTCATGGCTGCTGGTGTGGACAGAAATGCTGCTGTGGAGATTTGCCCCCTTAAGCCTTGTCCCACTTTTGGGGGACACCAGTGTCACTTTACTCACTCCTGTTTACTTTAACTAGGTTTCTGGGCATTTAAATTCCCCACGCAGTTGTCTCACACTGATGTCCTTGTGCCCTTATTCCTGGCTAGTGGCCATCTAGAGCTTTCCACCCCTGTCCTGTCTAAAATAAATGGATTTTTCCTTATAGTTTTAAGATGGCTCTTAATCGAGAAACAAGTCCATAAATGTGCTGGGAAACTATTCCAATAACCATAATTTCATATCCCAACTGCTGCTGTCATGCAAAACAGTGTTTAATTCTGTCCTACTGGGGACCTTGTGGCAGCAATTGAAGTGACTTTGCTCCGTTTATGCTCTTTGCCATAAAAGCTGTTACAGACTGGCATCTTAAAAACTGACCATAATTTCTGTCAGGGACCTGGAAAATCCAATGAGGACAAGGCTGGCTTTCCCTGCAGCCCTTGTTTCAGTCCTCTGTGTGCAGTAAGAGTTGTTACTGAGGTGGTTGGGCCATTTCTCTTCCTGGGGCCACGTGGTGCCTTTGAGAATCATGTTAAGGAAGGTGGGTTTTACCATGAGGGTGGGCAAACCCTGGCACAGGGCGGGCAGAGGAGCTGTGGCTGCCCCATCCCTGGCAGTGTCCAAGGGCAGGGTGGGATCCCTGGGACAGTGGGAGGTGTCCCTGCCCAGGGCAGGGGGTGGAAGGGTAAGGTCACTCCCAACCCAAACTATTTTATGATTCTGTGATTGTAACAATCCTCCAGTGCTTCCATCTTCCTGATGGGGTTAGTGCTTCCCCTCCCTCTCCATGCAAAGCCCAAAATATTGAATGATTTTGAGGCACTGGCAGAGCAGGGGTTCCTCCAGCAGTGCTGGAGAGGAGCTGGAGCTCAGCTCCGAACTGCCCTCTGGAGGAGACCAAGCCATGGGGATCATCTCCTAATCCTAATGTGCAACAGCTAGGGAAGGTTGCCACTGGGTCCCATCAAAAAACGGAAAACTGGGAAACCGTTCATCTGGACTTTAACTCCAGCCTTGACTGGGTGTGCTGTTGGCCAAGGGGAGCATCCTGACTGTGTCCAGAGAGCAGCCAGAGCCATGGGGGTGTGACCAGCTCTGGGAAAACCCTGCCCTTGAGGGCTGTGGGACCCCCCAAACCCATTCTGAGAGCAGAGTGTGCAGAGGGGCTCTGCCCAGGGCGGTGGGACAGGGGCCCTCTGAGGCTCCGGGGCAGGCGATGGAACTGGGTGGTCCTTAAGGTCTCTCCCAACCCAAACCATTGTGGGATTCGATGATTCCGTGGAATTGCCAGCGCTGGAAGGAGCCTGCAAGGTGAGGTCCTGCTTCTGCGCCGCCTGCAGCGATGTCCTGGTGGAGTGGGGCTCCTCCTCACCCCTGCGCCCCAGCCGGGAAGGAGCCCCCAGCCCCATTCCCTGCAGCCCAGCCCCGCGTGCCGAAGGTAACCCTCACCCTTGTGTTTTCCAGGTAAGAAGGCTGGGCCTCCAGGCCCCAATGGTCCCCAAGGGCCTCCAGGTCCTCCCGGGCCGCAGGGACCCCCCGGCATCCCCGGCATCCCCGGCATCCCCGGCACCACCGTGATGGGCCCCCCCGGCCCCCCCGGCCCCCCGGGCCCCCAGGGGCCGCCCGGCCTGCAGGGCCCCTCAGGTGAGACCCCCAGCCCTCCTCTGCTCCTGCTGGGGACGCTGGACGTGCCACTGGGCCCCAGGGAGTGCAAAGGCTCCACGTCCTGGGGAGCCCTGTGAGGTGATGGCACAGCCCTGGAGCAGGACTCGGGTGCTGGGCCAGGCTGGACAGGGCTTGGAGCAGCCTGGGGGAGTGGGAGCTGTCCCTGCCCAGGGCAGGGGGCTGGAACAGGGGGGGCTTTAAGGTCCTTCCAACCCAAACCAGACTGTGATTCCATCATTTGTTGCATCAGGACCTGGAGGAAGGGACCACGGCAGCTTCCAACCCCTACACTCCCTTCCCTCCCCACCAGCCACAAGAAATTTTTCTCCTGTAGTTCTTGGTTCTGTTTGATTCCATTTCTTTGTACCTGTGCCACATTGTTTTCCACGGAGTCACGTGCTGATTATTTTGTTAAAATCCCTGAATTTCGTAACTCTTTAAATGGAGATGAGTGGACATTCACATCAGCAGTGTTTGTTATACCTACAGTCTAGTATTAAAACATATCTTCAGAGAAATGAGGGCTATTACCCCATAGCTCACAGGGCTCAAAGGAAAACCTGGAGACTTGTCAGTTTTTATCTCAGAAATTGTGGAAAGTGTCCCTGCCCGTGGAACTGGATGATCTTTAAGGCCTCTTCCAACCCAAACCATTCTGGATTTCTGGGATTGTATGATCCTTAATTGGCCAAGCAGAGGCAGGAGCAGCAGGAGGCCTGAGCTCCAGTGTCCTGCCACAGGCATCTCCTCCTTCCCAGGGCTTTGGCTCCCAGGGAAGGGAGATTTCAGTGTGGGGCTGGGATGCAGTGAATGACCTGAGTTACTGCAGAGGGAGACTTGTCATCTTGGCAGCCAAGAGGCTTTTGGCCACTACAGAGCAGGGAAAGGGTTGTGCAATTTTCCCTTCCAGTGGAAACTGGTTGAATAACGGTGGAATTTGGATGACAGCGATGCAAGAATAAAATAGGAAATGTAGGATGAATCTTTTTCCTTCTAAATATTTTCAGTAGTTTTATTTTAATATATTTATAGTGCTGTCCTTCCCCTGTTAAAAATAGGAGTTTAATGGTTGTTGGGGGGGGTAAGAGAAGTTTTATTTGTGGGACTCTTCACTCAACCTTCCTCTTCAACAACATGAAATTGCCTTTTGCAGGTGCCACAGACAAGGCCGGGTCCAGAGACATCCAGGTGGGTTGGTCTTTCCAGGGAAAACCAGGTCTGGGGGGATTTTTATAACCATTTCCTGGCTGCATTCAGTAACACTGTGTTTGATGCTTGCAGCCAGCTGTGGTCCACCTCCAAGGCCAAGGCTCAGCAATCCAAGTGAAGAATGGTAAGGATCTCTTGATACTGGTGGTTACTGGAAAGGGCCCATCCTGCAGCCATGGCCTCGTATCTGGGTCCAATTCCAGCCCATAGTATGGCCCCCAGATTTTCCCTGCCATTATCCCCCAAGACAGCCCAAGATCCCTGCCCAGACCCCCTGAGAACTTTCCTTTGGAGTCTCCATCCCCCTTTCCCTGAGCTCCCGTTTATCTCCCACATCATCCCTATCCTATACATCCCAGTAATTCTGTCCTACTGGATCTCCCTGACCTCCAGGTACATCTTGTGCCTCCTCCAGCCTCCTGTTGTCCCAGCCCCTTGATGGCCAATCTTTTTTTCCCCCGTTCCATTTTAGCCCCTCGGTGGATCCTTGTCCTGCCTCAGCCCCATCACCCTTTTTTTCCCAGTTTCCCAGTAATTGAAGGCAGGGGAAGGTGCAGTGCTGTGAGGGCACAGAGGTGCCCCAGGCCACCAGCCCTTCCTGTGATCCCTTGAACATCTCCACCCCCATCAACAGCCACTCTCCCAAGTCCAAGGGATTTCACATCCACAGGCAGCTCCTCGCTCTCCTCCTCCTCCCAGGAGAACCCATCCAAATTCTCCTCAAGCTCCTGCTCTCTCTGCCAACAGCTGGGGCTCATTCCTTCCTGCTGCCTCCCTGCTCTGGCTGTGCTGGAGAGGAGCTGCATGTGTTGTCCCCTTCCCAAGTCCCCACGTGCAGCTCCCTGGGCAGCCCTGGGACAGGTCCCCCCATCCCAGATTCCAGAGGGTGGGTGCAGCAGGACGAGGCTGCAGGACCCTGTCCATGAATTCCTGCCTCACACGTGGGATGAGGAGAGCTGGCCACTGCTGCTCTGGAAGGCAGCTTCTCTCAGCAGCCATGAGTGGGAGCTGGAATTTCTCATGGATAGGGCAGTGTCCTTCCAGCTCCCCAAATCCGAAAGGAAACTGCCCGTTCCCAGGAACAATGTGAGGGAAAAGGTGTCGTTTGGTTACATTCAGAAAGCAACGATCCCTTTATTCCTGGGAATAATGCTGAGGGTTTCCAGAGGGTAGGCTGCTGTCTAAGAGTGGGAATGCCCTGTGAGTGTCCTTCCCTGCTGCTCGGGAACAATCCAGTGCTGGGAGCCAGGAATGCTGTCCAGCTGCAGCCTGGCAGGCTCAGACTGGGGGCAGGGAGCAGAGAGGGAGGCAAACAGTGGGATCTGATAAACTGAGGCACCTCCAGAGATTGGCTCAGTTCGGGACAAGGGGGAACAGCTTTAAGCTCAAAGAAGGTAGATTTAGATTAGATACAGGGAAGGAATTCCTGGCTGGGAGGGTGGGCAGCCCCTGGCACAGGGTGCCCAGAGAAGCTGTGGCTGCCCCATCCCTGGGAGTGTCCAGGGACAGGTTGAAGAGAGAACTACCCTTGATGAGACCTAGGAGAGTTGTCCCTCAGTTGTCCTGTTCACTGCAGGGAACGGGTGTCCCCAGCAAGCACTGGTGTGGTCAGAGCTGGAGAGGGGTCCCAGCTAACACACCCTAATCCCTGATTCTGGGGCTTTGTCCCTGAGCTCCTTGGCTCTGGAGCCTGGGGCCGTGGGTGTGAGCCTTGCAAGGTGTGTTTCTGTGCTCCTGCGCTTTTCCTCCGACAGGTACTGAGTGACTGCCGTTTTCTCATACTGAGATCTTTCAGGTGGAGTCCTCAATGACTGGTCTCGCATCACTATGAACCCCAAGGTGTTTAAGCTGCATGCCCGCAGTGGGGAGCTGGAGGTACTGGTGGACGGCACATACTTCATCTATAGTCAGGTAGAAGTGAGTACGGTCCTAGGCTAACTCCTATTCTTGTGTTCCGATGGAAGCCTTGCATGAACCACCAGAGGGCTCCCGACAGCCACCAAATGCTGCAAATGCCACCAGCTTGGATGTACTTGTAACCGCTTCAGCTCTAGGTGTGTGTCGCAGGAGGACCGGGGGGGGGGTTCACACACGTTTCACCTCCCGCAGGGCATTAGTTACCCCCCCTCCCACACCCACCAGTGCCCTGCTGTAATCCCCCAGTTCTCTGTGCAGTCACTCACCAGCCCTCCCAAAGCTGCCACCTTGGTTGGTCTCGAGGATGGATGTCCCCACCTGCTCCTGCAGAAAGGGCTAAACAAAGGGATAAATGACTGTGTCCTGATTGAGTGCACGGCTAATTAAGGCATCCTTGCCTCTCCCCATTCAAATCAAAAGCAGGACAAGGATTGTCATTGGACACGCTGCTCCTGGTGCCTCACAAATCTCCAAAGGGAGCTGCTGAGCTGTTGTGGAATGTGAGCTGTGGGCTCTGCCCTTCCAGGGCACTCAGGTGCCCACCCACCTGTGGGCTGAAAAACTGGTTCTGGGGCATATTTTAGAAAAACAGGAGGGTTTCTCTGTTACAAGCACAAAGAAGCAAATTCCACCTTCCTCCAAGTTTCTAATGTTACTCCTTCCCATATTCAGTTGGCAGCTCCACTGGGACTTTACCAAGTTGGATGAAGTGGGCTGTGGGTGTCAGGTGCTCTTCCGTGGAACTTGTGATATGTCTGGTTTGGATGGGGACAGGAAAAATAGCCCTACATGGGCCAAAATAGAGTGGTTTCCCAAGTGCCTAATGCTAATTGCTGCCCCAGTGTTGGCCCACTGAAGCCTTGTTGTTGTGGTCCATCAAGGAAAAAAGGGATTCAGGCTTGTGCAGCTCCTGAGGTCACAGGGTGTAGACTAAGAAGAATTAGAAGATGCCTCAAAAATGGCTGGATTTCCTCTCTTAGGAAAAAGCAGCTCCCTGGGACTGACTTCTCCTTGGACAGGTCTTCCTCATGGGGTTCTTGAGAATCAGAGTGTGGGAGAAGGAGTAATAGAGTCATGGGGACTTGGGTGCTAGACCTGAGAGTTAAATCAGTAGGAACACTGTAGGGTGATTTCCTTCCAAGCTGTGGAGGTGGGAGAGCGTTTTCCCTGGAATAGCTTGTGCCTCTGGAAGCACCTCGAGTCCAGTTACCCAGGAGGCAGCTCCCAGTACACCTTAGGGCAGTTCTGATGTCACCACTAAAGGAGGCTCATGGGACCAGGAAGCAGGACTGGCCAGGTAAGTGCAAGAGGCCTTCAGTGAAATGTGTCTGTCTGTCTGTGGGATGAGAAGGTGTTTGTAGCACACAGGCTGCCCTGCACAGCTCTACAACGGGGCCTGTGCAGGTCGTTTTCCCTGGAATAAGCAGGATTTGTAGCTCAGCCTTAGGCACAGGGACTCATGGATTCTTGCATGCTTGGTCTGAAGCGGAATACGAGAGTTTCCTGGTTGGCTTGGGGTCCTTCTGCCTCACACAAGTCAAACCTCCCGTGGGCACAGGAGTGCCAGGGCACACCGACAGGAACGTGGGCTTGCTCCCCGAGCACCAATCCCCTCCCTAACACCTCTCTTCTCCCTGCTTCACATCAGGTATACTACATAAACTTCACAGATTTTGCCAGCTATGAGGTGGTGGTGGATGAAAAGCCCTTTCTGCAATGCACTCGGAGTATTGAGACCGGCAAGACCAACTTCAATACCTGCTACACAGCCGGGGTCTGCCTCCTCAAGGCCAGGCAGAAGATCGCTGTGAAAATGGTCCATGCTGACATCTCCATCAACATGAGCAAGCACACGACTTTCTTTGGGGCCATACGCCTGGGAGATGCACCAGCATCCTAGAGGAACTTGGCATGGCCAAGGGTGCTCACAGAACTGCACAGTGCTGCTGTTCATAAGCCTATCAGTATTTCAGGGGGTTCTGTAATCCGGCCGTAAAGAAAACTGATCCAGAGCTATTTATTCCTATATGTGAATGCAGGAAGCACAATTGTCCTCTGTGACTCGCGTGGGAGACTTGGATCACCAAAAACAAAAAAAAAAAAAAGAGAGGGAAAAGAAAAAAAAAAAAAAAAGCTGGTTGCAAAAGCATTGTGAGGAAGAAAGGCTGTTGTGTCTGCCTTGTCTCAGTATTTCAAGTATTACTGCACTGATACTCTGCTCTGTGATCTTCACACGAGGCTTGTTGGGAGAGCTGTGGGTCTCTGCTTTTATGTTGCACTAGCAAGAGCATCGGCGGCGGGAGCAGCCGGGCTCCGGTGCCGGTGATCCCAGCCAGGCACTCCTGCTTCTGCACGCTGAGCAGAGCGAGGAAGGGGCTTTCTGGTGTCCTGCCCCCCCCAAGGGGGCTGGGAGGGCAGCGGGGTGGGACAGGGCTGGTGGTGTTTCCATTCATCCTCAGGAGTGCCCGCGAGGAAGAGCCTCTTCCCAAAGCTTGGAAGCAAAAGCAGGAAGTGCGAGAGGAAGAGGAGCCCTTCCTAGAGCAGGCTTAGCAGATAGGAAAACTGCCTCCACATTCCAGAAAGCACCAGATCCCAAAGAAAACTCCTGCTCTCGGGTCCAGGCCTCTGCTCCTTTCAGCTCCTGCCCTATCCCAGAGGTAACTTTGCCCCACCGGGGGCTGCCTTAAAGTACTGCTGCTGTTACAGCAAGTTCTGTTTGGTTGGGGGTATTTTGTTTTGGGGTTTGGTGTTTTGGTTTTATTTTTTTTTTTTTTTGGTTTTTGTTTTCTCCTTTTTAATTAATATTTTGCAAACCAGAACACATTTCTACAGGCTTCACCGAGCCACGTAGAGCAGACACAAGTACTTGTGAAAACACTCGGAGGAAGTTTGTCATGTTTAAGAATAAAATATTCAAACAGGAAATTTATTTTTTTTTTCTGTTTTAATAGCAACTGTCTTGCTTTTAGATGTGGTTTTTAGCCTTTCTCCCCCAACCCCTTTCCTTTTGGCACCCTTCTACCTAAAATAAGTGGTGATGGAGTCTCTAGCAAAGGAAAGAAAATTGTATTTTCAAATCTGGTCCAGCATGAAGTCACCACTTTTTCTTTTCTCTGAGCCCTGCTGAGTCTAGTCATAACTCGATTTCTGGTGACTAATAGAAGAGCTGGGACACTATTGTTTCTTTTGGCTTCTTGAGCAACTCTGTCCCGTTACCTCCCCTCAGCTGGGGAGACCTAAAGCCATAAGATGTGCTGGAGCTGAGGAGAGGCCGAAGTGCAAATTGCTCTGTTGTGTCAGCCCTTGGCTCACACTCATCTTGGTTGGGGTTTTGTTTCCCTGCATTTCTTTTCAGAGCCTGTTCTTGCTTTCAAGAGGGGAGTGAAGCTGCAGCCTGTGTAGCAAATGGGACAAGTCCCAAAGCGACATCTTCGGTCTGGAGAAGGGAAGGTTGTGGGGAGAGCTGAGAGCCCCTGGCAGAGCCTGAAGGGGCTCCAGGAGAGCTGGAGAGGGACTGGGGACAAGGGATGGAGGGACAGGGCACAGGGAATGGCTTCCCACTGCCAGAGGGCAGGAGAGATGGGATAGTGGGGCCAAATTCTTCCTGGCACAGGGTGCCCAGAGAAGCTGTGGCTGCCCCATCCCTGGGAGTGTCCAGGGCCAGGCTGGACGGGGCTTGGAGCAACCTGGTCTATGGAAGGTGTCCTTGCCCATGGCAGGGAGTGGGACTCTTTGATCTCTCAGGTCCCTCCCAACCCTGCCATTCTTTGATCTCATGATCTCAGCCCTGGTCACCTGCAGGGACGTGGCAGGGACGTGTCCCAGCTGTCCCTGCTGTGACCACAGGAGGGTCAGCCCTGCCCGAAGCACTCCTGGCTCCACTGCTTTTCCTTAGTGAGTGATGTCCTTTGCCAAGTGTTGCAGTTATTGGGAGATAAATATTCCTCGGGGGCAGCCGGCGTTGGCCACGGCCTCGCTATTCACAGGAGCCCTGCAGTTTGTAAAACAACTGCGTGACAAATGGGCTGCTCTTGCTTTTTAGTGGGTTCTCCTCCCTTCAGCCTCAACATGTTGAGCCTTGGGGGCTCTTCGCTGGGCTTTGTGGCTTATTTCCTTTAAAATGGATTAAGAAGGACATGTTCCTCTGACAAGAACGAAGGGGGACAACTGTGTGTAGTGAGAACATTAAGCAAATCGTTAACAGAATTGCTTTAGAACAAGCCTGAGCAGCGAGGCTGGGGGCAGGCATAAATAACAGGGGCTTTGGGAGAGCCATGGATGGAGTTTGCATTCCTTGTCCCCCACTGGCAGGATCTGGGATGTGCTCCATGGCTGCGGGCAGAAGGAGGCAGAGGGAGAATCCCTTTGCTCTGTACAAGCCCCAGTCACTGTCCTGCCCCTGGTGTGTGCCTGGGAAGCAGGAGGGAGCAGTTCCTACATGGAAGTTCCCTCTGGTGCATGCCTGGGATGCAGGAGAAGGGCAGGAAGGAATGATTCCTGCACAGAATGTGTTAACTGCCTTTTCCTGGTGCTCGTGTTACACCAAAGTGTGAGCTCAGGAGAGCAGAGAACAGTTGACTGCAGGTGGCATTGGCTTTCTCCTGCTCCTGGTGTTCCCAGTGGGATGTTCCTCCCCAGCCACACCAGGAGCTCCCAAGGAAGGCTTGTGCAGCCACAGCAGAGTGATGGGTCATGAAAGGTAAAGCATCTCCATCCTTTGTGGATGTGAGAGGCACTGTCCTCTCATGGGGGCTCAGAGCTGCTCAGGATTCACCTTCCTTCTCTCTGCATCAGGGGAGTGCACGGGAAGAATCCCAGATCCAAGGGACTTGGACAACAAGGTACCTTCCTGCCTCCCAAACACCCAGCGTGGGAGCATCTGTCACCCCTGCTACAGCTGTGGCATGGGCAGGTGGTTTCATCCTCCCTCCACACATCTCTCCTGCTGCTCATTCCTCAAATCCTCTGGAGACCTCTGCTGTGAAAGCCTCTGGGGAGACAGACAGTGGAGCCCCGGGCAGGAAGGACAAGAAGCACAGGATGCCGTGCAGTGTGAGGAGCACATCTCTCCCTGTTGGTGCTGTGTGTTCACTGCGCCCTCAGCACGGGCCAAGAAAAGCCCCTGGGTGTCTGGGCTCTGCTGCACACCCGCTGCTCCTGCGAGGGGAGTTCACAGCCTTGGGATTCTCCGCAGGATCAGGGGCTTTTCAGCTGCTGCCCCAGGCCGTGCAGACCCGTGCCCAGCAGCTCTGGGGCAGGGGGGGCACCAGGGGCTCCCCGGGCTGGACGTGCCGGGGGCTGGAGCCGCTTCTGGGGCTCGGCCCTCGCTGCTGGTGGGACACAAAGGACCGGGGTTCAGCCAGGGGTCGGTGTTCCCCTGGCAGGATCTCACATCTGCACAGATGTGCTGTGTGCTCACAGCTGCCTCCAGCCCTGTCACCACACTGGGCCCTGGCTGTCGCCCCGCTGTCCGTCCTGCCTGCTGGGGACCTTGGTCCAGCTCGAGGCTGAACCACATCCTGAGGTGTCCCCACCACACCAGCTGTCAGAGGGTGAGGAGCAACCACAGCAGGAGCCAGGCTGCTGCTGCTTCCCGATGTGTACACTCTGTGTGTGTGTATATATTATCTCTATTTATTTATTTATGTGTTTTCTGTCCATATAATTATTTTTTTCCCTACCAGACACCTCTAGGAGTAGAACAGGAGCTCCACAGCTGAAACTCCACATCCCTGGGCACCTCCTTGGTACCTGAAGTTGCTCCTCCAGACAAAACTGGTCACACTGAGCCAAAACCCCTAACACTCTGCATTTTGGAGAACACCCTGTGAAGCATGAGGAGCACATCCCCAGGCAGTGTGTCAGCACCAGGTGACACAGGGACACAGAGATGCCACCACAAGAAAAGTCCCTGTGGTGCAGCTCTGGGCACCCAGATGCCACCTGGAGCTGCTGCAGGGACAGTTCTCATCTGGTTCCTGCCCCGGGTGAGGAGGTGGCCTGGCAGCTGTCCTGGTGGGGACTCGGGGTGTGGCACTGAGGAGCCCCACACTGGCAGCACAGCAGACTCTGGGGAGGAGGAGGAAGGGGATGCCAGCTCTGCACATCCCACTGGGAAGGGGTGCTGAGCCCCCAGGAGCCGTTTTGTCCTGAGGAGGAGCAGGTGCCACAGGACAGTGCCCTGGGCTGGGCTGTGGCAGTGTGGGGAGAGGAATTCCTCTGCTCGGCGTGACCAGCTCACCTGCAGCCCTGGGATGCCAGGAATCCCACGGTGACCCCCTGTGGCCACAGGCAGGAGCTCAGTCCCTGGCTCAGGATGGAGCAGAGCCCTCCCGGTGTCCCCAGCACCCCCTGCCCAAGGGGAGCTGGCACAGGGCACAGCCTGCCCCTGGCACAGGGCAGCTGCTCAGTGGAACTCCCCTAAGCCCTCTCAGCTCTCCCAAGTGCCACCTCTGCCTCCTGGTGTTTGATGTCACCCTTGGTCCCCCCGATCACCTGAGCAGCCTCCTCCTCATCCTGCCCTTTCCCCTCCCTGTGACTTTCTGCAGTTTTTCCCCCTCTGCAACCTTATGTCTTCCCACTTCCGTAGCTACCAACACCCACATGCCTTATCTCCTTCCCCATCCCATCCTGAAGCCTATTTACGCACAGCCTGGCTCCTGCCCAGCTTGCCAGAGAGCAGCAGAGGAGCAGGACGGGGCTGGCAGTGCCTGCAGCCCAACATGCTCTTGGCTGAAAGAGGGTGTTTGCTGCTCTGGCTGCTCCCACCCATCCTCCAAGGCCACTCCAGCACAGAAACAGGGCCCAGCTCCACACCCTGCCAGCAGGTAAGGCTGTTTCCCAAGGAGCACCTGGACTGGGATGGCTCCTGCAGCATCCCTCTGGATCTCCTCCCTGTGGCTCTCACCTCCCTCCGGGCTCTATCTCTTTAACCTCTCCAGCTTCTCTGTTTTCCTGTCTCTGAACCAGTCTCCTGTGAGCTGATCCCAGCATCCAGCTGCTCCCATGTCCCTGCCATGGTTTCTGTCCCTCTCAATGCCACAACTCTAGAGGAAACCAGTTTGGATGGAACAAGAGGAAAGGTGGAGCCCGCCAGAGCACTTTTCCTGTGCCCAGACAGGGATGCTCTAGACCAGCTAGGCATAGGAAGAGGGAACAGTCCTCATTTCCACTTGCTCATGCCCATCTTGGACATGGTTTGTAACCCCCTTCCTGCTCACAGCCTGTCCTGTTTCTCCACAGAGCCCCACAAAGGTGTCTTGCAAAGGAGTCGGCCTGCAGAAGTTTCCCGAGGAGCTTGGCCAAGGAATTAAATACCTTGAACTCTCCAACAACTTCATCCAAAACCTGTCAGGCAGCTACATGCCAGGATTTGGGCAGCTGGAGTACCTGGATATGTGCTCCAACCAGCTGGAAGCTGTGTCAGCCACCACCCTGGCTCAGCTGCCCCGGCTGCGCTCCCTCCTCCTGGGATCGAACCACCTGCACCAGAACTTCTTGGCTAATGGGGAAGCCTTCCATCAGCTCAGGAGGATAGAGGTCCTGGACCTGTCAGCAAATCACCTGGAGAGCCACATGGCAGCCTGGTACATCAGCAACCTCACGAGCCTGCGGGTGCTGGATCTCTCTGGGAACACCATGGCCAGGCTGCTGTCAGGGACCTTCCGCAGCAACCCACGGCTGCGCCAGCTCGACCTCAGCAACAACTACATCATGGAAATCCAGGAGGGAGCTTTGGAGCCTCTGGGAGAGCTGGAGGTGGTGAACTTGGCTCTGAACTCCATCCACTGTATCTCTGGCTTCAACCTCATGCAGCTGCGAGTTTTAAACCTCAGCCACAACGCCCTGGAGCTCTTCGCCTCCGAGGAGGGAACGGAGCCCTACCTGCTCCAAGTGCTTGACTTGAGCCATAACAGACTGCTTTCTTTTCCAGAGCTCCCCAAAGCCCATGATCTCACACACTTAAACCTCTCCCACAACCTGATTGCTTCCCTGCTCCCAGGCTCACACCATCCAGAGGACTTTGTCCTGCCCTACAAGGAGATGGGGAGGTTCAACAGGACCGTGCGTCCCCTGCCTGCTCTGACACACGTGGCTGACTTGGACCTCAGCAATAACCGCCTGGAGCTGTTCCCATTTACCTTCTTCCACAGCCTGGGCTCCCTGCACAGCCTCAGCCTGGCTAGGAACTGCCTCCAGGAGGTGGCCAGGGAGTCTCTCACCAACCACACAGAGCCCAGTGATGCCTCTCCTGCTCTGCCAGAGCACACCGAGCTCTCCGTGCGCTGGCTGGACCTCCACAGCAAC
Organism: Serilophus lunatus; assembly: GCA_013399895.1. Taxonomy (NCBI): domain Eukaryota; kingdom Metazoa; phylum Chordata; class Aves; order Passeriformes; family Eurylaimidae; genus Serilophus; species Serilophus lunatus. The sequence continues at coordinate 101,686 of VXBA01000124.1, forward strand.
GCCCTCCGAGTGCTGCCACGCTGGTTCTTCGATTCCCTGCCTCAGCTGGAAACGATGGATCTGGGCTCCAACAGCCTCCAGCCTTGCGAGGGCCAGGGAAGTGACTGGGGAGGGGATTTGGGAGGGGGATCTCACGTGTCAGCCCCTGGAGACACCTGCACCCCCTTCTACAGTGTGCCTCGCTTGAAGCACCTCAGCCTTCGCGAGAACAACATCAGCACTCTGCACCCCCACGCCTTCAACAGGACCCCGCTGCTCTCCCTGGACCTGTCGGGGAACAGGGACTTGTCTGTGCCCAGGGGAGCCCTGGGGGGGTTGGAGTTCTCCCTGCAGGAGCTGTCTCTGAGGGGCAACCAGATGGACGAGAGCAAGGCAGAGCTGCCCTGCCTGGGCACACTGCGGGTCCTGGACCTCTCGGGGAACCACCTGAGCCTTTTGCCCGCAGGCCTTTCCTGCTCCCCGCTGGAGAGCCTGGACGTTGGGAACAACAACCTGCAGACCCTGGGAGAGCTGGGGAGCTGGTCCCACAGCCTGAGGGAAGTGTCTGTGGCTGGGAACCCCTTGAGCTGCTGCTCGCTGGGCTGGCTGGACGCGCTGCGCGTGGCCGGCGTGGCCGTGCGGGACCTGGGCGAAGCCCGGTGCACCCTGCGGGACCAGGGCTGGAACATCTCGGCCAGCATCACCAGCACACCCCAGTGGCTCTGTCTCCAGCCCAGGGGCACTGCCTCGCTGGCTCTGCTCGTGCTCCTGGTGGGCATTTCCCTCCTCAGTGCTGGGCTCTTCTGCCTCCTGAGGAGAGGGCAGAAGTCTCCGGGGGGTGCGGGACTCTGGAGCAACAGGGTGGGGGTCTCCCAGCCCCATCCCAAAGGAGAGGGGCCAGCTGAGGACAGACCATCAGACCTCGTCACCAAAGTGTAGCCCAGGACTGTGGTGATCGGTCAGGACTCTAATTATTGTTAATAATATTAATAATATTATTGTGGTTTGGGTCTCCTTACTCGTGCCTGCGTGATTTGTGAACCCAGTGATGGGAGTGTGGGGGGTGCTGGGCTCTGGGTCACCTCCTCCAGAAGGAAACAGGAATGCCACAGGGAATTTGGGGTGGCTTTTCTGCCCTGCCATCACACATTCCCATCATCCAGGACAGGAAACCAAGCCCTGGGCTGGTTGGATTGATCACACCCGACCCCCCAAACCCATCACACTCTGCTGGGGGAAGGGAATTGTCTCCGTGGGGACAACCTGAGTGTTTCCCAGCAGCTCCTGTCTGGCTTTTAAGAAGGTTTAATGGCTCTGCTAAATATGCAGGGGTAGGGAATGGTGCTTGGTGGTGGGAATGGTGCTTGGTCTGTGGGACCCAGCTCACCTTTCCACTGCCTTTCCCTGCAGGGCTTAAAATGCCCCCAGGCAATGCTGAGGGTGCCAGGAGGAAACCTGCCATCTCCTCACCCCTTTGGATAATGGGAATGGGAGAAAACCAGCCTGTGCTGCCTCTGGCTGATGTGGGGCCCTTGAGGTGGGGGCAGGACATCCCACCCTCGGTGCCTGGACCCCCATGGGGGCAGCTGGTCCCATCCCAGGGTAAGAGCTGCCCAGGCCGTGGTCCTTGGTCTGGGATTGGCACCTCTGGGCACCCACCCCACACACAGCCAGGGTTTCATCTGGGGGGCTGGGGAGGAGAAGGTGCTGACTGGGATTGTCACTGAAGTGCCCACTTTCCCAGGGCAGAGTGGTGCCACACCCCACACCCAGGTGCCTGCTGAGCACCTGAGGGGCTGGGCCAGCCCTAAAACTGCAGCAGCACTGAGACCTTCCACGGTTCACATCTCTGGTTCCACCTAGGAAGTCCCCAGCTGAGCCCAGCCACCGGCTCGTCCACACACCTGCTGGGTTTGAGGCCGAGGAAACAAAAGGGCTGGAAGTTACTTAAAATCCCAATTACTTAACTTCCTTTTTTTTTTTTTTCCTTTCAAACCTCTCAGGGTTTTACAGTGAAGCTGAGGGCATTTTTTGCTGTAGAACATGTGCCTTCCTCATGCTGCACCTTCCTGGCCTTTGCTGGGCACCCAGATCCCGTGGGGCTCCCGTGTTTGATGGCCCTGTGTTTCCATCCCCACATTTCCATCCCTGCCTCAGTTTCCCTTTGATCCGGAGCTTTGTGCCCTGTCAGGGTGAGCAGCCAGGGCACAGCAGAGGGCACAGCAGGTGGCTGCACGTCACCACCCTTCAGGGACCTTGGGGCCAGGTGAAATCCCCCCCCTCCCACTGCAGGGGGGCTGGTTGCTGGATGTCCTGCTTCCACACCCCCCCTTCCCCTTGGTGCTCCTGCTGCCGTGTCCCTCGGTGCCACCACAGCCTTGTCCTGTCCCAGCCCAGTGTCCCCTGGCTCCAGCCCCGTGCCATCCCCAGCCAATGGCCCTGGGGAGCCACAGCCAGCTGGGCTCTGGGCATGGAGCTTCCAGGAGCTGCTGTGCCCCCCAGGGGCTCCTCAGCGTCCTGGGGTGGCACCTGAGCTCCCCCAGGGCAGGCACCTGCTTTCCCAAGTGCCCCAAAAGTGCCATTCCAGCAGGTGGGTGAGCTCAGCTGGTCCCTGAAGCCGTGCCAGCCTCCTTCCCCACCCCAGGGACACGACAGGGACACTTCGGGGCCACCTGGTCACAGCCCCGAGTGCCACCCTTGCCTTTGGTGGGTGTCTCTGGGGCATTTCTGTGGCCTCTGCTCCTCATTTCACCCCCTCCCAGGCTGTGGGGAGGGGAAATGCCACCGGGACATAACCTGCCCTTGGTGCTGCCGCCTCTCCGGCTCCCACCAGCGCCTTCCTCACATCAAGCTCCCAGAGCTGGTGGGGACACCACGTGCCAGGGGATGCTCTGGGACACCCTGTGCCACCGGGCACTCGGTGCCAGGCACTGCCCCGGGCTCCCCCAGTGCTCCCAGCCCTGTTTATCCAGCGCTGCTGACGCAGGAGGTGTCGTGTCCCTTCGGGGACGGTGGCACTTGGGGACAGCGGCTGCTGGTGCCTCGAGTTTCTCCAGGGATTAAAGCATCTGCTAAAAATAGGAGGAAAGATCCTGGTACTGGTTTTATCCTGCAGGGGAAGGCTCCCAAAGACACGTAACTGGGCTTGGTGGGGACTTTTCCAACCTTAAGGATTCTATAAAGCTCAGGGAAAAGGGGGGGAAGAGGGCTGGGGAATAAAGAAGCTGCCAGAGCTTGGGGAGGGGAGCTTTAAAAAGGGCAAGAGAGTCTGGAGAACCTCCAAGGCCAAGGAAGGGCTGGGAAGTTGATGTCCATGTGCTTTCCTGATTCAAAGAAAACCAGGATTCCAGGTTGTGTCCCATGGATTTGACAAGAATCGAGTCCACGTCAGTGCCGAGGGCAAAGTCCCCTTGTCCCAGCCACAGGAAAAGGAGCAGGGCATGGGGGGAGCACCCAGGGCTTGTGCTGGCACAGGGGACAACGAGGTGGCACTGACCCACAGTCACACCAGCAGGAACCTGCACCAAGCCAAGAGAAGCCCAAGGTACAGCCTGTGGCTGCACTGCCCCTCACCCAGAGCTTCCCAGCCTTTGGGGCAAATGGTTTCCCTGTCCCAGGCGTGTCTTGGCACCTCAAGCCTTCTCTCGATCCAAAAGGAAGGCAAAAGATCTGTGGAATATTGAAATTGGAACAAATAAAACAAGGGTGCCAAAAGTGTTGCGTTGTCATGTCAGGCTGGGAGGCAGCAGCCGTGGAACTATTGGTCTGACAAAAAAAGCAGCAGTGGGTGAAATGTTGTGACCATTGAAAAATTTTCTAGAGAACTTGTTGAGAAATTCAGCAAAACTCACTCTTTCCAGTGGAAACCCTTCACATTTGTCTGGATCTGGATTTTCACAGAATAACCCAGGCGGAAATTACCTTCCCTGCGACTCACTTCAGTGACAGCACCTTTTTTTCCCGTTTTTAATTTATTTTTCCTTTTCCCCCTTTCTCACCATGAAGATGAGTCAGAGCTTTATCTGCTTCCAGAACTGAGGAAGATCCTGGGAGCTGACTGGAAGATTTCACTCCTCAAGGCACCCCAGCTCAGCAGAGGGGGAGAACACTCCTCCTCCTCCTTGTAAATTAACCTAAATCTCCCCCATCCTGATGAGATAACGAAGATAACGTGTTTTAGGCTGTCAATCCACCCAGCTGAAGGCACATCCCTTTCCACAAGGGCTGCTGGAGGTACCATTTCTTTTGTTTTCCTGATATTGCTGCAGTGCCCATTCCCAAATATGACTGAGCTCATCAATCCCTGTCCTCGTGCTCCCCATGCTGGGCTGCCTTGGATATTCCCCTACAGAATGTGGTGCTTCTTGTGCAGCTTTGGGATGGGGCAGGGGGCTGGTGGCACCTCCAGGACACCAGACCTTCCACCCCTCCCATCTGTGCCACCTCTGCTTCCCATTATCCACAGGGACTCTGACTCGACCCAGTTGGCCATCCCCAGTTGGCCTGACAGCCATTCCCAGTTGGCCTGACAGCCATTCCCAGTTGGCGTGACAGCCATCCCCAGTTGCCCTGGCAGCCATTCCCAGCCCTTCCCAGTGAGGTCGGGCGTGTTGTTCATGACAGTTTCCTCCTCTCTGGGGGGGCTCTGGCCAGGGTGGCACCTCCAGATGGAGAGTGTGCCCCCCCCTGCCTGGCAGAGCCCTGTGCTGCCTCTGCAGCGTCACCCCTCCTGCCTGTGCCCCCTCCATGGCTGTGTCCCCCCCCTGGCTGTGTCCCCTCCTGGCTGTGTCCCCCCCCTGGCTGTGTCCCCTCCTCTGGCTGTGTCCCCTCCTGGCTGTGTCCCCTCCATGGCTGTGTCCCCTCCATGGCTGTGTCCCCTCCTGGCTGTGTCCCCCCCATGGCTGTGTCCCCTCCTGGCTGTGTCCCCTCCATGTCTGTGTCCCCTCCATGGCTGTGCCCCCTCCATGGCTGTCTCCCCCTGGCTGTGTCCCCTCCTGCCTGTGTCCCCAGGGTGACCAACACCAGCCACATGGACAGGGAATGACATTTTCCAATGCCTTTCCTGCTCGCTGAGGTCTCCCCCTGCTCAGCACCCACCGATGGAGTCCCAGCTGGGGGCTGGGGAAGGGAAGCCTTTCCTGTACTGGGAATCCCCTCCTGTCCCACTCCTTCCAGCAGAGTCAGCCCAACTGGGAAGGGGGAAGGAAGGGCTATTTTTGGCACTCCCCCTGTGTTTCAAGCACTGAGCTAAAAAGAGGAATTGACGTTCGAAGGATTGGTTTTACTTTAAAAGGAAGGGTTTAGGTTTTTCCTACTATTCAGTCGTTGCAAAACTTTTCTTTGAAGAGGAATTGGTAAAAATACCTCTCGTAGGAGGTGGCAGCCTGGGACAGGGCACTGGTGTCACAGTTCCCTGTGCTGGCACTGCTCCCTGTGTCCTTGCCCAGCTCCTGGGGTGACCTCACATCCCAAAGGAAAGGATGGGGTGGGACTAAGCCCTCCTGTCCCGATGCTGATCACAGCTCCCATCACCCCCAAAGCGTGTCCCTCCCTGCCAGCCCATCCTCACGTGGTTCCTCTCTGCATTCCTGCTCTCCAGCACCTTTTCCTGACCATTGCTCGTGGCTTCTGAACCCCCTGAGAGCCCAGATGTTATTGTCTTCCAGCTGCCATCCAACCCCAATATTATCGTGGCAACCCACTGGAGACGCTGCAGGTCCCAGAACAAGAGGACACCCACACCCGGAGGAGGAATTTGCCTGAAAGGTACAAGGTGATGGAGGGGAAGGGACTCACCTCACTGCAAGGTGAGCCTTGCCAGCCCCAGGGGCCGTTGCAAGCAGCTTTCCCAGGGAGCTGGGGGCAGGTGGTGACCCTCCAGAGCCAAACCAGTGGCCAGAAGGTGGCAACATCCCCGTCCTTTCCGGCCCTGGCAGTGCAGAGCAAAGGATCTTTGGAGGAGCAGATCAAAGGCGCAGGGAATGGGACTGGTTTGGTTGGGAACCTCTCAGAATCATGGCGTGGTTTGAGCCGGGAGGGACCTTGAAGTTCCTCTCATTCCACTCCCTGCCACTAGACCAGGGTGCTCCAAGCCCCATCCTGACCCCCCACAGACCCCTGTGGGTTGAGCAGCCTGGGCTGTGGCAGGACAATGCTCCATGTCCCCCAGGGTGGCCGGGTGTCCCTGATGTCCCTCTCCTGAGCTCAGCCTGCACTGGCCATGGAGGGTGCTGGGGGTGTCAATGGCCAGCAGGGACGAGGGTGTTCCATGAGGTGCCAAGTCCTTGGCTGGGGAGCAACCCCAGACCTTCCTCCACCCACACAGAGGGGTCTTGCACTTTGCCCACCTCTGTGTCTCACTCAGAAGAGCTCGGGGGGGCTGTTGACCTGCCTGGCCTCGTGGCCAAAGTCCTCTGTCACTGGGTCTGGCTGGGCTGATGTCCCTTTTTCTTGGGCTATGCTTTCCTACAGCACCCTTCCTCACGGGCCATTGCTCTGGCATAATGCACCTTGGCCTTTGCATCCCAAGGGAACAGTTTGGGAAGGTCAACGACTCAAGCTGTGTGTTCTAATTTTAGTGCACATGACCCCAAGTCAAAGGGAGGTCATGAGGGGACAACAATGAACCATCCAGGCATGTCCTATCAAGGAGGAGACATCTACCAACCACCCTGTCACGTCATGACAAGGGTAGAGGTCATGGGGGGATGAAAACCAACCACTCAGTTTTGTTCTGTTAAGGAAAAGCACCTTCCAATGAGGGGGGAAGTTGCAGAGCCAAGGAGAAAGTGAAAGGCCAAAGAATGGTCTTCAACCTCTGACTGTTTGCAAAACCTGGTATCAGCTGGGCTTGTGTCTCAAATGTCACTTCCCACTGTAGGAAAATACCAGCCCACCTGGTTCCTCAAGGTCCTTACAGCACTTTTGGTTTTGTACTTATGGAAGGGAGAGATTCAGAGAAATCCACCTTGTGACAAGCACATGCCTCCCCTGGGTGGGATGTCACCATGCAGCAGTTCCTGCTCAGGCAGGCACTGTTTCCTGGCTACACCATTTCTGCCAGCCCTAATCTGAACATCTGAGTGTGGGTTTTAAGCTTTTTGTAAAGAAAATAAGACAAAAAGACAGAAATGATGAGTTAATCCCTACCCTACCTGACAGGAGGTTGTAGCAAGGTGGGAGTTGGGCTCTTCTCCCAACAGCAGGACAAGAGTAAATGGCCTCAAGTTGTGCCAGGGGATGTTTGGATGGTTATTGGGGAAAATTTCTCATGGAAATGGTCGCACAGGCTGCCCAGGGTAGTGTTTAAGTCGCACCCCTGCAGAGGTTTAAAAGCTGTGTGGATGTGGCACGTGGGGACACGGGTGGCCTTGGCAGTGCTGGGGGAACATCCTGCAGCCGCTCATCCCTTAACCCCCTCCCGGGTGCTGTTTTGGGGATGGTCACTGCTAAAAACAGCTGGACCTCCATCCCCCCCTCCTTGTCCCTCTCCGTGTGAATGGCACCGAAACCGCCTTTGTTCCTCTCCCCGGGGGGAGCAGGACCTGCCGCCGGCTGCTATAAAAGGGGGCGGGGGCACCGAGCAGCCCCAGTCCCAGCCCTGCTCCCA
>VXBA01000124.1:127659-139234 GCA_013399895.1 Serilophus lunatus
TCCCGGGTGGTCCCGGGCACTGCCACCCCCGCGGAGCCACGGGGGTCCCCGCGTCCCATCACCGCCCCCCCGTGTCCCCTGCACAGAGCCTTCCTCGTGCCCTCCTTCTCCTTCGGGGAGAACGACCTCTTCCGCCAGGTGGTCTTTGAGGAGGGCAGCTGGATGAGGAGCATCCAGCGGCGCTTCCAGAAGATGATCGGCTTCGCTCCCTGCGTCTTCTACGGGCGCGGCCTCACCTCCGGCTGCTCCCGAGGCTTCCTGCCCTACGCCAGACCCATCACCACCGTGGGTGAGCGCCTGGGGGGCACCCCAAAAGGCGGGGGCACAGGGGGCGCAGCCTGAGCTGGGGGGCGCCTCTCGGGTGCTGAGCTGTGTCCCCACGCCGCCCGCTGACCCCGAGCTGTCCCCTCCCTCCCGGCAGTGGGGGAGCCGGTGGCGGTGCCCAAGGTGCAGAACCCGAGCCGGGAGCTGGTGGACAGGTACCACGAGATGTACATCCAGGCCCTGCTCAAGCTCTTCAACGACAACAAGACCAAGTACGGGCTGTCGGAGACGGACGAGCTGCTCATCGTGTGAGCGCTGCCGGCGCCGGCGGCCCCCGCCCGGCTCACCAGGGCCACTGGCTCTTGCTGGGGGGGGATTGCAGCCGGCCTGGCACAGGGGACATGGGGAGGACTGTCCCCACTCCGGCCCCCTGCTCCTCTGGCTGAAAAACCTGAGTGGGACTTGGGAGGAGAGGAGGAAGCGAGGGGGAGGTTGGGAAAGGGGTCCCCCCTTGGAAGGGGTTTGGAGGGTGACACAGCTGTCCCCTGGGAGAGACTGGTCTCCCCAAGATAACCAGGGCATCAGGAGCTGAGGGAGGGGCGTATCATGGGAGGAGGGATTGAGGTGGGGTCTTTGGGGTGGCATCCAGTGGCAAGTGGAATCAGCCCAGGGGGACATCCCACGCGGGAGTGGAAGGGGGACAGTACTGGACTTGGGGACTTGTGGAAGTGGCCTCAGCAGGACCGTGTGGCCCCCACAGAGCTTTTTCTACTGCCTCTGTGCCCAATACAGGTTTCCAACCCCCCATTCCTGCCTGTGTGTGTTCTGGGAATTGAGATTGGCAGGACTAAGGCCATGCCCCTGCACTCCCCACCAGGCCCCCTGCCTGGCAGTCCCATCTCCAGTTGGGCCCCTTGCACTGCTCAGGTGCAACCACGCAGCCTGGGCCACATTGGGTATAGTGGGAGGTGAGGGGCAGCAGCTGCTCTTACTGGGTTAACTGGGCTCAGGACGGGGATCTCCTGCTCTCAACTCAGCGGTGAGTGAGGGGCTCTCTGGGCACCACTGCTGGTGGAATGGGGATGTGAGGCTGGGATGTGCCATCCCTGGGGCTTCCTCCTTCCCCTGGGAAACTCCTGGTGGGATGTGGATGCGTGTGACCGGTGCTGCGGCAGGGGGATGATGCTCTGGGCATCCCTTCCCAAAGCATGTGCTGGCAGGAGTTGTGGGGGGTGATAGGGACAGTCCCCTGTCCCTGTCCCTGTCCCTGTCCCTGTCCCTGTCCCTGTCCCCATCCCTGCCAGGCTGCCGTGGGAGAGTCAACAGTGCTGATACCAATCTCCACCTGTTCCCCTGCGCAGGAACTTGGTCAAACAAAAGGGTTGGGTAAACATTTGAGGAGCAAACAGCCATAAAGGCAAATTCCTGAAAACCTTCCTGTCACCAGGGTTGTCACCGACTCATCGCTCCGGACCTGCCCCAGCACTGCTGTCGTGGTGGAGGGGGGCTTTTCTCTGGGGTGAGGTGGGGGTTTGCTCCTCTTCTTTCTGCTACAGGGAGAAACAGGCTGGAGTACAGGGAAAGGGGAAGGGGATTTATTGGGGGGTGATGGGCAGCAAGGGCCCCGTGCCATGTCCTTCTGCCAAGGCCAGTGGTGTGGCAGGGACATCTCTGAGAACCAGGCACGCAGAGAGCCCAGAGTGAGTTCTGTCCCCTGGTTCAACTTGGTCCCTGCATGTCCCCACCAAGCAGTCTGGAAGGGCTCTGCCTGCCCAGGGTGGGCTCCAAGTCCCTTCTCTTCAGTGACCTGTCACCCAGGAGTGCCTCTGGATGGGACACCAGCCTTGCCTTCCCAAAACAGCCTCATCAGTGTCCTTCCCATTCCCACAGGAGCTCTTCTGCCCCAACCAGCTCCGGGAATCCTCCTCCCACAGCATCCCAGGGCAGGGCAGGCACCAGCCCCATGGCCTCCAGCCCTGAGCGCTGTGGCCCCTGCCCCTGCAGGGGCTGGGCCTGGCAGTGCCCACACGGAGCCTGCAGGGGCTGCGAGCCCTGGAGCCCAGGGATGAGGTCATGTGGAACCCCCTCAGCACCCGCCCCCGCTGCGTGCTGTCCCTGTCCCCCGGGTGACGCTGGCCACGCGGCTGCCGTCCGTGAGGTTGTCTGTGTAGGGTGACACCAGGGCCAGGTCACAGGTGGGCACTGGCCGGAGCCGCTGGGCAGCCCCCCGGCGCAGCCCCCGGTACTTGTCCCCGACCATGAAGTACAGGATGGGGTCGAGGCAGCTGTTGATGCTGGCCAGGGGCCTCGTGATCTTGTAGGAGAAGTTGATGATGTTGAGGGTCCGGCAGTCGGCTTGGAAGTAGCGGGAGGTGTAGTAGAGGGTCCGGGTGATGTGGAAGGGCACGAAGCAGATGGCAAAGACGGTGAGCACGACCACGATCATCTTGATGGAGCGCTTCTTGTGGGAGGGCATCCGCAGGCCGGGGCTGGAGAGGCTGGACTTGCAGAGCCGCTTGGCCATCAGGCAGTAGCACACAACGATGACCAGGAAGGGGAGCCCAAAGAGCAGGGCCATGACAGAGGAGCTGTAGTGCACGTAATGGTCAAACTCCTCGGGCCTGGTGGTGTCGTGGCACAGGGTGGTGTTGCCCTTGGAGCTGATGGTGACAAAGATGAGGTTGGGGATGAGGCAGATGGTGACGACGAGCCAGACGCCCACGCAGATGATGCGGGCGTGCTTGGTCTTCACCCACTTGAGGGAGCGGATGGGGTGGCAGATGCCCACGTAGCGGTGGATGCTGATGCAGGTGAGGAAGAGGATGCTGCTGTAGAGGTTTGCGTAGAAGAGGAACCGCACGATCTTGCAGAACCATTTCCCAAAGGGCCAGTTGTTGCGGTCGGCGTAGTAGTAGACCAGGGTGGGGAGGGAGAGGACGTAGAGGGTGTCAGACACAGCCAGGTTGACCATGTAGGTGGTGGTGGCGTTCCAGGGCCTCATCCTGGAGATGAACATCCACAGGGCCCACGAGTTGAGGAGCAGCCCCACCACGAAGACGATGCTGTAGGAGACAGGCAGCAGGATGAACTTGAACTCCTCATTGAAGACACACTTTGTCTCAGCCACTGCAGTGGTGTTCCCTCCTGGCCAGGGAGCCGGCGTCGGTGTCCACAGGGCAACTGGGAACATCCTCCCTGAAGTGGCCATGTCCTCGGAGCCAGATCTGGGGGAGCAGTTAATAAAAGCACATTAATTGTCAATCCCAACCATTGTCAGGCACCAAGTGTGGAAAGGAGCCGAGGATGCCAGATTTCCCCCCCCCTCCAGGAGCTCCGGTCACTTTGATGGTTCTCTGGTTTTTCTCAGTTTGCACGTTTGGGCTTTGCCTGGAGGGGCCTGGGCAAAGCATCCCCTCCACAGCCCCTGCAATGGCACCCATTCATCTCCCTTTGGAGTGTGCCGGGGACAGAGGAGAGAGCCGGCCCCACGGCCGGGGAACAATGAGACCTTGATGAGCAACAGCAGCCCCCGGCCGGGCCAGCCCAGCCTCTTGGAAGCTGCCTCAGCCTAATTGGCACCATCCTGACAATGCTGCTGCTCCCACAGGGCTCGTTGACAGAAGAAAGGCGGGAGGAGAAGAAAGGCTTGTCTGGGGGAATGTTGTGGCCCAGAGAAATCCTCGGGGCGCTGGTAAAGGAGCCTTTGGGAGAGAGCGTCCCTGGACCCTGAGGGGCCTCAGCTGCCGGGTGTTCTCTGTAGGGGAGGGATGAGCTCAGCCCTGGGGAGAGGAGCTGTGCCCGAGCCAAGTCCCAGCTCAAGGCAGTGCAAGTTAACGAGGCAGGACATTTCCTCCCGCACTGTGTTGGGATCAAAGGCTGGGATCTGCATCCTCCTGGAAAATCAGTTCTCTGAGCGAGGACAAGCTGTCAAAGGTTGCGTTCGCCTCTTGGATGTCTGAAATTCGGAGCCCTCTTCTCCATGGTGTCAGCAAAGGACCAGGGAAGGCTGCTGGTACCTTGACCCCTCCACACCCACCACTATCCCCGGCAAAGCAATTCCTCCAACAGAGGTTGGATGCCTGGAGGAATAACGTAGGAGCAGCAGCACCTGCTGTGCTGCTGGTGGAGCCAAAACCACGTCTGAGGGAGGCATTGCTGGTGCATCTCCAGTGTCTGTTGTCCAGAGCTCACCCAGAAGGCGCTGGGCACCAGGACAGAGGAGGCCTCAGGGCTCAGGGGGATGACAAATGTTAGCAAAGTGCTGGTGTCGGTGGTCCCAGGTGGAAGGATGTGTCCTTTCAGGCGCCTTCATCCCTTGGTTCCCTCATCATCCCCCTTCTGTTTGCTCCTTGCCTTCGCCACGAGGGTGTGCAGGACTATCCCACAGGACGTATCCATGGGATCAGCCGGGCCATGCTCCATCCTCTCCCTGCCACGCCTCGTCTGCAGAGACACCCTGGGTCAGCAGAGATGATTGTAAATGACTCAGGAGGCAGATGGGCAGAGGGGTGGCTGTGGCCCCTCCGGCCGTGCTCCTCGGGCTCTGTTTGAGTTGCGGGTTGAGCCTCCACGCTGGGCCCACGTCAAACACCTCGTGGCTCCCGTGCCCCGGCTCCTCTGCGGGAAGATCCAGCCTTTATTGCAGGGATGAGTTCAGAGAGCAACAGGCAGGTCCTAATCAAACATTAACAGTGGGGAGACCTTGGTTTGTTTTCCCAGAACCAGGAGGGAAAACAGCTCGTGGGAAACGCTGAGCCCCCTGAGCGAGGTGCCTGCGGTGGTCCCATGGGGTGCTGTGCTGGGCGTGCTGGTCCCAGCCCAGCGTGTCCCCAAAATGTGACACTTCTGAGGACAAAAGGGACCAGGAGACTTTGAGGATAACCACCCCCCAAAAAAAAAAAAATGCAAGAGAAGATGTTTGGCAAGTTATATCTGATCATGTTTCCTGCTTCCTCATCTTAGTCACAATGAAAATCCGTGATTTAAATTACTGATTCATATCAGTCCAGCCCAAGGACACACCACCAACCCCGTTCCTACCCCTTGCTGACACTCTCAGAAAGGCTCTCCCTAGCTACAGCCTCTCCAGCATGGGCTTTTGAGGAGAGATTGGGGTTCAAGTGAAGAGTTGTGGCTGGCTACTGGAGTAGGAGATGTGGAGCTGAGGAGATGGAAGGTGCTGCAGGAAGAAGATTTGGAGTAAAGGAGGTGATGCCAGTTCCTTCCCTTCCCATTCTGTGAATGCAGTTCCAGCAAATCCCTTGCTCATGACAAGTACATCCACCTGAGAAGGTGCCTCCAGACTGACCCCCTTGTGCATCCCAGAAAACAGAGAGGGGTCCTGGAAAACACCTGCTTGGCCACCCAGCAGCAGGAAGGGGCAGGGGCCACTTGTCGAGGGGCACATGCTGCCCTCGGCCCTGTGCCACAGGGACTGGAGCTCTGTCCTGCCTCCCAGCCCCGTGGCTGTGCCCAGCCTGAGCCATCCTTTGGCCCTGCCGGCAGCACCGGCCCCAGTGGGATCTGTGGTGTCCCCAGCCCAGGGTACCCCAGCAGCTGGATGAGGCTTCCAGCCCTGGGAGCACTGGAAAGGCACCAGTGAAATGAATGAGCAGAGACAGACTCTGCCCTGGTCCCAAAGTCCTGCCGTTGTGACAGGATGGGCATCGTGGAGCAGCAGCAGGAGCTCGGAGAGGGCAGACGAGAGCAGATTTCGGAGCAGCCTCCAAGGGATGGGTGAGCCTGGGACCAGCTGCTGCTGGAACATGGGAAAAACGGGGCTTTTCTTCTCGCCTAAGCTCTTGGAAATTGCAAAACAAGGGGAAATTGTGCAAAACATCCTGCAGAAGGACCCTTGTCCCTAATCGCCACGTGGTTCGTGCAGCCAAAGCCCCGGCACAAGGGGACGCGACCTAATTCCAATCCTTCCCTCCGCCTGAAAGAGCAGCCAAAGCACGCTCTGCCGGCACTGCCGGGCTCCAGGGACACTTCCCCGGGGATGCCAGCAGGGATGGGCACCACCATATCCCCTGCTCCCAGGGGACCTTGCTCAGCAGGGTGGGCCTGAGGGTTCCCTTCCACCCTTGGGTGGGCCGTCCCTCTCTCCCAGGACAGCCCCAGGGCAGCTTTGCCTTGTGAGGAGACAGTGATTTGGGGCATGGGGAAGAGGATGGAGGAGAGGAGAAAGGCCCTCAGTGACAGAGGGAGGTGGTGCCTTAGGGAGAAGGATGTACGGAGGGGTTTGGGGAGGGTGGAGGGATGGGGAGAACTGGCTGCCCCCCCGCCCCACGCTCATCCAGCCCTGGGGGTCCCACCTCTGTCCCCTCCCCCGGAGCCCAGCCGGGGCTGTCCCGGCTGCTGCTCTCACCTGGCGGGGGCTGCCCTGGCTCACCTGGGCGGCTCTCAGGAGTGGGGCACCCCCGGGGAGCCCCTGTTCTCCACGGGGCGGGAGGTCATGTCGAGGGGCTGCGGGCCACCCTTTGCCCTGCTGTGCCCGCTCCCGCTCTCCCACGGCTGGGAGCAAAGTGCCCAGGAAAGGCTGGGCTGGAGGCGGGCAGAGGCGGAGGCAGGAGCAGGAGCTGCCCCAGGGCTCAGCCCTGCTGCACTCCCGTCCCTCCATTGCCCTCGCAGGCTTTGGGCCGGCTGTAGCCCCCCGCAGCAGCGCCCCGGACATGGGACGCGTGGGTCCCACACGTGGGGTCACAGCCCTTTGTCCGGGGGGGTGGCGGCCCCCTGTCCATGGGGAGATGGCCCCTCAACCTCAAAGGCCACAGCTCCTCGTCCATGGGGACCGTGTCCCCCCACCCACGGGGACTAGAGTCCCTCGCTAATCGGGATCACGAGCCGCTCAACCATGAGCTCCGTAGCCCCTCATCCATGGGCTGTGTCCCCACACCCATGGGGACCCCGGTCTCCCACTCCTGGGGACCACAGTCCCTTAACCACAAGGGTCACAGTGCCCTGTCCATGAGGAACATGTCCCCCTGCTCATGGGGACCAGAGTCCCTCGCTCACGGGGACCATGGTCCCTTAACCACGAGGGCCGTGGCGCCTCATCCATGGGGACCGTGGCCTCTCGCCCACCCCAGGCAGCCTCCCCTGGTCCCAGCGGTGCTCGCACCCAAGGGCGCTGCCCCGCTGCCCACCAGCCCTGCGGGGCCATCCTGGGGACAAAGGTGGCCAGTGCCACCTTGAGGCCAGCCTGGGCATCGTGCCCCAAAGCCGGGGCCACCTTGGGTGATGCAGATCCAGCACTGCCAGATCGGGGCGTCTCTGTTTTGGGGGACCTGTGCTGCTCGGGGGGATTCAACTCCTTTGGGATGGGCAGGTGCTGTGCCCACCCACCTGGCAGCTCTGTGTTGGTCGGGGCCCACCGGGGCTGAATGGGTGCACCCCGAGATGGGGGGAGTGTGGCCAAGAGCAGGGTGGCTTTGGGGGAGCAGAGGGGTGAGGGGCTGGAGGACTGGTTCCAGGGCAGCCTGAGGATGCCTGGCCACACTGGAGACACTGGGCGTGCAGGGCTGCGTGGGCACATTGAGAGGGGAATTGTGCCACCGTAACTATCCACCAAAGGCAGAGCCAGCCCACGGGATCCCCATGAGACACTGGGCAAGGGCAACGCCGAGAGTTGGGGTGTGCAGGGTCCCCACGGAACAGTGGGAGGTGGAGGCCAATGTCCTGCAGCAGCTGGGGCACCAGGAGCTGGTGCTCTTCACACACCCCCTCCTTGCCCCTGTGCAGAACCAGCTGTGCAAACACCCATCGAGTCCTGGAGACTTTATTCTGGACAGGGATAGCAACGGGCATCCTGTAAAGAACTGGTGCTGCAGCCTTGGGAACAACTGCTGTAGGGAAAGTCCTCTGGGAACACCGTCTGACCAGGGCTGAGCCAGGCAGGAGGGAGCAGCTGCTGAGGCCAAAGGCTGGGCTGGCCACGGATGCTCTACATCCTTGCAGGCTGCAGGTCGGCTGCCTGACGAGGCTCAGCCTCAGGGTCCAAAGCACTGGGTGCTCCCCATTTCCCAAGTGGCCTCGGCACCTCCCGGCAGGGCCGCGGGGGCGGCTGCAGGACACGGTGGCTCTGGCACAGCGGGAGCTCCTGGCTGTCCCCTCTGCTCCTGGGGGACCCCTGCTCCAGCTGGCTCAGGTGTGTGGCTGTGTGCAGGGACGGCGAGCAGCCCCCCAGGATGGCTGACCTGGGTCTCTTCTGCTGGCCCACGCAGCGGGGGCTGAGCGGGGGCCCCCGGGATGAGCCTGGTGTTCCACAGCGGGGTCGGTCACCCCACCACTCCTCCTCTGAGGGCGAAGGGACCCGTGGCCCAGGGGAGCTCTGGCATCGCTGGCCCCTGGCCGGGCTCCCCGCCTGGTTGTGGCCTTCACTGGGGGCTGGCACCCACGTGTTGGGGACGCCCTCGAAGATGAAGTAGGCTGGGTTGGTGTAGCCCAGGGCCGGCTCTGGGAGGCTGCGGGGTCGGCTCCTGCAAAGCACCAAGTGGGAAAGGGCTCAGCATCCCCCCCAGCCGGGGCTCGTGCCGGGGCTGGGCCCAGCTCGGGTACCTGGGGCGCTGTGGGGGTGGCTTGGGACGTGTCAGGGCGTCTGTCACCGGCTCAGCGTCCTCCTCCTCAAAGCTGATCCACTCTGCAAAGGCACCGAATTCCAGCCTCACCCCAAGGCCAGGGCCCAAGGGGGAATGGGCAGCACCACGCTGTGCCCCAGGGCGTCCCTGAACCCCGTGCCCAGGGTGCTGGGAGGGGGCTGGTGTGCCACCCTTACCATAGAGCCTCTCACGGGTGCTGCACCGGTCCCTGGGGACCCGGACCCTCATCAAGCCACGCATGGAGCCCGTTTCCTCACCACGGTGGAAAAGGAAGGTCTCAAACTGCTGGGCTGTGCTGCCTATCATTGACCTCATGGCGATGCAACACTCACCTGTGGGCACGGTGGGCACCAGTGTCAGACCCCCTATGCAGCAGTACCCAGGAATAGAACAGGTGCCAGCATCCCTCCTGCCAAGCTCCAGCTGCCAAACCTTACACCCAGAAGCCTGTTGCCTGTGGGGGCTCTGCTTGGCACCCTCATGCCACCAAGGTTTCCCCATGTCACCATCCCACACATACCGTAGGACTCACAGCTCTCCACGCCCTTGATGCTCAGGAGCAGGTGCTGGTCCCTCAGGTACTCCAGGTCTGGTAGGATGGGGTTCAGCTGCACATGGAGAGAGGGGCTGCTGCAGGGTAGGGTGGCACAAGGTGGCTCTGCCCTGGGCAGGGGTGGTGACAGCCCCCAGCCCCCCTTGGGGCTCAGGGTATGGATCCAGTGGGAGAGAGGGAGAAGAGGAGGGAGGAGGAAGTCCAAGGGCTGTGTACCACAGGCAGATGCTTTGAGGACCAGCCCAACTTGAGGAACCCAGGGATGTCACAGTTCTGGAAGGTGTTCTCCCCGCTCCGCTGCATCTCTGCAGGGGACAGTGGGGGCACAGCTCCAGCAGGGCCAGCTCACCCCCATGGCCACCCCCAGCACCCCGGGCACCTCCTCACCCTCCAGGCAGTAGGAGTGGAACTCGATGTAGCACTTGCTGTGGCTGGTGGTTTTCAGGATCACCTCGACACTCTCCCATTCGATGCAGGCCAGCGCCTCGGGGCCAGATCCGGGAGCTGCAGGCAGGTACTGGCAGGTCAGTGTGTGCCAGGGCTCACCCCAAACCAGGCACGGGGGTGACAGACCCCAGCCCCTTACCCTCCTTGGGCACAAACTGCGACGTCACTCCCACCTCGAAGGTGGCGAAGACAGGTGAGTGGTCGCTGGTCACGATGTCATCAGTGCAGCCTGGATGGTGGGAGGGGGCAGCTGGGTGACAGTCCCCAAGCCCTGGGGTCCTGGGCAGCACTGGCCACCCCGGGCTCCCCCACCCCTGGGTTCTCACTCACCGTAGGAGTTACAGACCACATGGGTCTCTGGGTGTGACTTCCACAGGATGCGGTCACACCATGAGGGGACATTGATCCTCACCTAGAAATGGGCAGCTGGCTCAGATCCCCTGGGGTGTGGCTCCCACAGCCCAGAAAGGCCTTTAGCACCCCAAAAAAGTGAGTTCCCTCCTGTCCAGGCCCCTTTTGGGGGCTGAGGGAAGTGCATGGTCTGAGCATCGCCATGCAGCCCCCTGGGCACCCTGCTGTCCCTGTCACCAGCGATGTCCTGCTTGGAGGGAGGCTGCAGGAACTCACCCCTTTGTGCCTGAACTTCTGCCACACGTAGGTATCCCGGGAGCCCCGCTCGTATCGGTACGTGGGTGGGAAGGAGATGTCACCCTCACCTGGGAACCAAGACACAGAGGTGGCATGGGGGCCATTGTCCCTGCCTGTCCCCGTGGGGTGTCGTGGTCCCCACATGAGGCTCACACCGATGGCTGGCACCCCTGGCACAGTGCACACCAAGGTCCCTCAGCCACCTCATGGAGGGCTGTGCTGAGACAGGGGACCCTCAGGTGCTGGAGATGGCACAGGGGGATGGCTATGGGACCCTGGGTGCCACTGTCTTGGGCGGTGAGCAGCACCCTTGTCCCCACACTCACTGAATTGCAGAAACACCTTGTTCTTCTTCTGCTCCAGGCTGAGCTGGTCGACAGCCAGGAGGGCTTGAAACTCCTTCTTGGTTACGTGGGCAAGGATGTCCTGTGTTGAGGGGGAAGGGCTGATGATCCCCGAGGCTCCTCTCACCCTGCCATGCCCAGTGTGGTACCTGTGTGGGGTCCCACCTCCACATCCATGTCCAGGCGGTAGTTGAGGTCCCCAAACCAGAAGAGGTGGGTGAAGCGCAGGGTGAGGTCGAAGCCCCCCAGACGTTTGTCACCAAGGACCAGGGAGTGCAGGATGTCACTGTAGTTCTGGTTACGCCTGTTGGGGGGAATGGCAGCTCCGTGTGAGCCACCCCAGGGACACCTCATCCTCATCCTGTTCCACCAGGTGGGGACAGGGGCAGCATTTCAGCCACTCAGAGCTCCTCCAGCCCCCCAAGACACCCACCTTCCCCAGGGCAGCCCCACCCCTCTGAGCCCCTCCATCACCTGTGGGTCTTCTCACTGCCAGAGGCCAGGTGACAGTTGATGAAGCCAAAGGAGGTCCCATTGAAAAGGAAGGAGACACCCACAGCTCCCTTGTTTCCTGCAGAGATGTGCTGCCTCTGAGCTCTGGGGGGGACCCAGATGTCTTGCCCTGGTCATTGGGCAGCCCTCTCATTCTGGGCATCATCCCATCCCACCCCATCCCATCTCACCCCATCCATCCCATCCCACCCCATCCCACTCCACCCCAC